>JAYESA010000011.1:105029053-105439053 GCA_036927795.1 Iris macrosiphon
GTTCGAGAACTTAAACCTTGACGATTATTTTGAGGATTAATTTTATGGTGGATGAGAAATATATATATTAATATATGAGTAGACGATATACATGTGTAAGGATCTGTTGACTTGGGCATGATTGAGATGGCACCGTAGACAGACTTGGGTGTCCATCTAGAGTTGTATTAGAAAGGGCTTAGCACTTAGTATGGTGTTGCACTTGACGTGTATTTGAGTGGTAAGAACAAATAGTATGGACAATTGTAGTAGGAACGAGAACTAGCAGTGGGTGTACTATAGTAGAACAGGGCTACCTAAAGAGATAGAGGTATCAAACTTTACATGCATCATTTGACCTATAATTGTGTTAGAGGTTCTTGGTATCAGATTTTGGTATTAATAGACAGGTGTGTGCAATATGGACGTATTCATGGATCTTGTGGATTAATGATTAGTTGATATAGGTACCAGTGTACAGGAATATGAATTAGTTAGTGAATGTGCCAGAGTTAAGAGTATGTTAGAGATAGGAGATACCGCAAGAAATATGTTAGCAGGTTCCTTCTTTTTCTCATGATATTTTCGTCTTCTGATTGATTGGTTCCCTAGTACCGTGGTTTGTATTCATAATTTTCTTGTTAGAATATAGCTAGTAGTACACCCTGACAGAGACTGCAATACCATGACAAAACACATGACCTATATATTTTCTTAGATCGTATGGCTGTAGGTAGAATTTTCTTAGACCATGATCATTGGGGTTTTGACCATAGCAAAGATCTATAACAAGGTTATGACTTGACAAAAGGGGCAAGATGATTAAAATTTATGGATAAGCATTAATTTAAATAAAGAATTTGGGGGTTAATATAACAGAATTGATGGATCATTGATTTTACGAAGATTGAGGTATGATTGAAATTCGAGGATAAATATTAACTTAAATGGAGAGTTAAGAAATTAACATGGCAAAAATTAAGGATTTATTAATTTTAGGAAGGTTATGATATGATAGAATTGGTTATTAAAATTTGAGAAAATTTGGGAAATCATCATTATATCTATTCGATTGCAAGGTAGTAATTTAAAATTTATATTATAAATGTTGCATTTGAAGATGCCGTAAGTATCGCATTGTTGAGTATTCTGAGGAAAAGGAAAATCAGGAAATAAAATCATTAATGGATAGTGTCGAATTCGATTCTCGGGATGAGGATTTAGATTTTTAATATGCATTGAGTGAATTAGAGGATGGGATGTCAAATTCTGAGTACAAATTTTTAATTCAAATTCAGCGAAAATTGTGAGGAAATGGAAACTGATTTTTATTTTCAAGGATTTTTCAGGAATACAATAATTTTAGAATTTTTGAAAATTATGAAATGACAAGGTGGATTATTTCAGGATTTTGTGGGTTGGTGAAATTTAATTTTTATAGAAAATAAATATGTGTATGAATAAGTACTACTATGAGGATTTTAAATTTCGAGGACGAAATTCTTTTAAGGAGGGTAGACTTGTCACTACCACGTTCCGAAAATAGGGATATTTTCGACTTTTTTTTATATTATTAATATTATGGTATTTACATTAAATGATTTCTCGATATTGTATTCAAATTTAATAATTTCATGAGGTGTGTATTTAAATATATTATATATATATACAGTGTTCATTTATGTCTGAGCTGGTAGACTTGACCTAGAGGGCCAGAAGACGAACACCTGTCCTAATTATTTGATTTCGTGATAATTGTATTAATTATAATTTTAATTATTTGATATCGTAATTAATTACCGTATATTATTTAACTGTTGCACCTTATCTTTGCTTCGATATTTGGAGCGCTACCCTAGCTTTTGCCTTCCAACAAATTTCATAATATTGCCCTAGACATGCCCGCCTTCCATTCTGCTATTTTTGCAACTCATAATTATGCTCTCTGTACCTCATTTTTTAGCCACAAAAAAATTGTCGCGGACGTTTATTTAATTCCTAAATAAATTCCTATTTTGTATCGTTGTGTGTTCCAATCAAAATTGGAGGCAATCTTGACCTATTTTTCGTGCGGCCCAAATTAGGGTAATATTCTGTTCTGAGTCTTCTTCATTAATGATATTGATGACCCGACCTAATTTTGGCCCCATGTATGCCTAATTATTTTTTGAACACAGCTTATATTTATTCCTAATTAAATTGAGGATACCATTTTATCTGATTTCGTTAATCCCGTTTAATTCCAGTACCCTGCTAATTAATCCCGTACCAAACACACGACCTCCCCCATCGACCCCACTGAACTCCAGCCCGCTGCTCCTCCATTAATCCGACCTCACAACCCCGCAGATCCCCGGTCGAGCACCCCCATCTCCTCCTCAACTCCTTCCGCTGCAACGGTCCGGCCGACCATCCCTGCGCCCTCGACAAGGCGAGCTCCCCACTGAACATCTATCCGGCCCGGCAAGCCTCCTACACCCCCCTGTCTTCTCCACTCGAGCCCGACCCCGGCGAGTTTCCCGACTTCCTCTGCTTCCATGGCCGAGTCCCGAGCTCCTCCAATTCCTACTACTCCTCCCACTCTTCTTCTCCCTCCTCCTTGTAGCTCCTGAGCTTCGGCCAACCATCCCTACACCCCCTGTCTCCTCCATGACGGAGCCAACACCTGGCCTCCTATGCTTCATTGTGTTCAATGCTGTTGGTGGTGGCACTGGTTCCGATCTTGGCTTGCTTCTCCTTGAACGACTCTCTGTGGACTATGGCAAGAAGTCTGAGCTCGGCTTTATAGTTTACCCATCATCCCAGGTGTCCACCTCTGTCGTGGAGGCTTACAACAGTGTGCTCTCCACCCGCTCCCTTCTGGAGAAAGTGTATGTTGCTTTCCTCCTATGCCCCTGTCGTCGCAGCAGAGAATGCATTCCTTGGGCAACTATCTGTTGCTGAGATCACTAACAGTGCCTGTGAGCCCTCTCCCCCTCTTCCCTCCTTCACTATGTTAATTAATGTATATGTTTAATTAATGTATAGTAGTGTGTGTTAATTAATGTATAGTAGTGTATGTTAATTAATGTATATGTTTAATTAATGTATAGTAGTGTATGTTAATATATAATGTAGTGTATTTAATTATTGTATATTGTATATGTATATATTTAATATAACTGATATACATGTAAATACGTACATATAGTATATATAATTAATTTGGAATATGTATATATATATTTTGCATGTACTTAATATATTCTCAATATATATAATTGGTGTATATATATATATATATATGATATATGATTAATTGGTATATATATATATATATATATTGTATGTGCATTTAATTTGGTATATATATATATATATATATATATATATATATATATATATATATATATATATATATATTATAAGTATATATGTTAGTTAAATAGGTATAATGTGTCTTATACATCTATCTACTAGACGACCCTAGTTGACCAGTATCATGCCAGGCATAGCCCCTGAGTTAGGTATTTGATTGTGTGTTTAGTATAGCATCTGATGCAAATGTTGCATTGTTTTATTATATGTCTATAGGACTGTTGGATCCTCCAGACGATAATCTGGAACTGGACCTCGATATTCACCAGCTAAGGACCCAAGGCGAGTACATTATCTGATTAGCTTCTAATTTATGATATCTCTTATGTTCATTGTATCTAGTGTAAATATCCATATTTTGACACGCTGGTTACACGGATTGGTGTATACGGATCTCGTCATGAGATGATATTCCTTGTTCATGGTGTAGCTTGTACAAGACTTGTTTTCTTATTATCTTGTGCATATACAGACACTGATTTTCGAGATGATTTGCTACCTTCCTGGGGAATTCCGTGCCATAGCGTACCATGATTAGATCTACTACACCAGTCGGGGGTAGGGAGTATTTTAGTGTAGATATGTGATCATACCCAACTTTACATGCATCATAGCTCACCCACGCCTTACGTCGGTGTAGCCTTACCTTTATATGCCTCATCACTGTTACATATGGTTAGCCTGACTATTACTCGCATCATAGCTATTCTTACGGATTAACCTGACCTCAAGGATGATCGCTAACTAATGTAATGAGTTTACTAGTCCTAAGCCGATCACATGTTAAAGCTAGTAATCACACACTTAGTCATAGTACTCTTGCTCATTGACATATTGTTTCCTTTCCTGCATTTATTTCCAGTATTTCCTTATTGTACATTTCCCGTACATATACATTCATCTTGTATATTTCCATCTATATATTGCTACATAGTTTATATCATTGATATAGAACTGCTACTTAGAAATGTACTTTGCTCCTTCCTGACTGGAAAAATATTTTCCAAACTATGCCTAGAGGACTGGTATCCGACACTTATGGACCACAGGGTGAGTAGCTGCAGTCTGGGACTTAGTAGTTCAGTCGTGATTTCGGGAAGTCTAGCCGAAAATCACTAGTTCTAGTTAGTTTCTTTAGCATATTATATTGGTACATGATTTGTCTCCGGCATTTTGTTGAGACTTGGATTTATGTTGAGTTAGATTTTTTACATTAGACTTGTGTTGTATTTCATTTTATTTCTTCGATTTCTTATCGTGCTGTAGTTATGTGATTGAGTATGTTATTCATTTATTTTGTGTCATCCGTGCCTCCTTAAGGAGATTGGATGCTTGTGTGAGATTGCTTAGTTAGTTTCATGACCTAGACAACGTTCTACCGCCGATGCTGTGGCATAGGCTGGACGTACCCGCGTACTCGTGCCCCTAAAATGGGTGCGGGTCGTGACAGGTTAGAAGAGATTTGTGCGGCTAAGGCACATGGTGTTGTATGAGCGCATCAAGGATGGCATCATGCTAGCGATAAATGTTCGAAGCTAGGTGATTCTAGCGGGTCCATTCAAGACACTACATGAGGGCATCAAAGATGGAATCATTACAATGGTTGATGATCGGAGTCAAGAGGGTCTGGTGGATCAGTTCATATAAGATCTCAAGCGCCATCTGATCATAAGAACTATAAAGGAGCGTAGTACTCCATGTTATAGCGGCGACACCACATGAGGTACCTTGACAGGGTAAAGCCTCTGCTTCAGGCCATGTCATAGTGGCATAACACCGCATACAGTCAAGGACACAACATACATGGGCTTGGAGGACATCTGATATTCTGTTTTTATAATTCTACCATAAAGTTTCATGTTATTAGTTCAAAGAGAAATCTACTAGGCATCTAGGTTTTGGTTCAAAGAAGGATCATTGACTGGAAGAATATCAGGAATAATGGGTAGTCCTTTGAGACATTGAGGGATTACAGACTCATAACCACTGTTGTCTATTATCTGTTCTCTGAGTAGAATATAATCCTATTGGAGGATGGCTTAGACGCCTTAATGAGTTCTAGGTGTCACCCCCACTTTTCAGATTAAGGGTATTTTGTCTTTTCGTAATTAATGAGTAAATAATTGCATGATAATTAATTATATTTAAATAATTGTAATTTTATTGATTGTTGTACTTTATCATGGTTTTGATAATTAGAGAACTATACTTGCCATTGTCTTCCAACAGATTTCATATCCTTGTCCTAGATGTGCCAAACTGATTATTTGACCCTTGTGTCCCACTACAATTCAGCCCTTGTACTTCTAATTAATTCTAAAACACATATTACATTTAGTTAATTAATTAAAAACCAAAAACCTCCCTTTATGCAATTTTCCAATTATTGGGTACTTTTGTGCAAAAATGCATTGAGGTATCCACCCCGTTGGACACGACACGTAAATAAACCCTTTTTCTCTTTCATGTGTATTTTTTCCATAATTTTTTGGAGTGTGCAAATTGCGACATTAACCGCTTTGAACCATGGCCTTAAAACCCTGAACCAATGCATCATGGCCATTCATTTCAATTTATTTGAATCCTAACCATTGAAAATATCCATGAGAAGACCCTTTTTCTAAGGAGTTGACCAAAGTCAAACCTTTCTAGGTCAAACCAAACCCCCCTATATATATACTCTCTTTTTTCCCTTACTTTCCTTTCTTCTAAACCTAAAACCATATAGCCAGCCAACATCCTTCCCCCCCTCTCTTATTGTTCACCGTCTCCCCCATCCTCTACCTCGTCGGAACAAACCCCCTCGTCGCCGTCTTCCTCCATGCGATAACATCCCCGATACCAGCACCCTCTTCACGGAGAAGCCTCGTCAACCGCTGCCATCTCCGAAGTCGTCGACCCACTAGAGCTCGCCGTCCCCGACCGCCTTTCCATCTCGACGACACCCTCTCCCCGTCCAACACGACGATAATGACGCCGCCTGAAGCCGCCGTCCTCTTCCCCATCGACCCCGTTGATCCAACCTGACCGAAGAAGCCGTTGCACCTGAGCACCATTAACTCCGGCCATCCTTCTCACCGACCGCCATCCCGTCTCAGCATCGTCCCGACCCGCTGGCTGCACCACATCGAAGCCGATCTTGACCCACTGATCTCCCTGACCACCTTCTTCCCTGCCTCCCCTCGACTGAACCACCCACCACCAGCACCTTCTTCATCATCACCTTCGTCGTCAACATCGTCGTCATCACAGCCCTCGTGCACACGCCAGGTTCAATTTTCTCTCGCGTGCATGTACACGTATGCGCACCCGCGTATTTTACCATCGTATTGCATACATATTTAGACATGGTATTTAGTATATGATGGTATATTGGTATGATTGTATGTACATAGTATATATATCTATATGTATAAGAACCCGATTAGTATATATATATATATATATATATATATATATATTATAACCCTTATTTAGTATATACGTATATAGATGTATTGTATATACCTCCCCAATGTATGTACAAGTATTAATTCTATTTAGTACATATATATACGTGTATCTATTATATTGGTAACTAATGGATATTATATATATGTTAGTATTTATGCCTATGGACTAGATGACTAGAATGTAACCACGGATACCCTGTAGTTACATTGACCTGTGACTAGATAACATGTTAGCAGACTGTCATATGTACACTGACGTACTGGCAAGACTGTATCATTGACTGTCTGTTATGCACAGCAACAACAGACGTGACCCCCTAGCATAGTCTCTAAGATCATTGTGTTGATTGTGTGTATAGTGTAATGTCTGATGCAATATGGTATTATATATGTCTATAGGACTGTTGGATCATTCAGACGATACTTTGGAACCAGGACATTGGTATGGCCAGCTAAGGGCCACAGCCGAGTACATTCTCTGACAGTTTCCATTATGTTGATTATCTCTACAACTCTTGTTGTATAGCATACATGACTCTGACACTGTCACCCCCACTTTTTGGATTAGGGGTATTTTTGTCTTTTCGTAATTACTATGTAAATGAATTGCATGATAATAACTTATATCTAAATAATTGTGATATTGTCTGATTGCTATAAATTATTGTGGCTTCGATAATTTGGACGCTATGCTAGCCATTGTCTCCCAACTGATTTCACACCATTATCCTAGACACGCCAGACCGTTAATTGATGCTTGTGTCCCACGTAAATCCAGCCTTGTACTTCTATTTAATTTTAGAACCCCTCCTTGCGTTTAATTTAATTAAGTAAACAGTAAACCTATTTTATGCAATTTTCCAATTGTTGGCACTATTATGTAAAAGAGCATTAAGTATACACCCATTTGACATGACACGCGATATAAACCCATTTTTCCTCCTTCACCATATTTTCCATAAATTTTGGGAATGAGTAATTTAACATCAACCCCTTGGAACCATAGGCATCCAGACCCTTAAACCGATGCATCATGACCATTCATTTTAATTTATTCGAATCCTAACCATTGAAGTATCCATGAGAAGATTTTTCCAAGGAATTGACCAAGTCAACTCCTTTCTAGGTCAAACCTAAGTCCCCCTTATATATAACTCTTTCCTTTCACTTTTCGTTTTTTCCTATTCAAGTACAGCCGACACCCCCCTTACATTACTGTTCATCCTCTTCCTTTCCTTCTTCCCATCCGCCTGATCCTGACCTTTCCCGCCGGACAGCTGTTCCCCTTCCCCGTCTTATCTTCCCGTCGACCTGAGACGGCCGAACCTGCTGTCCCTGAGCCGTCTGATCCCGTCGACAGAGCCGTCCGGACTGAGCCATCGGATCCCGCCGCACAGAGAAGCCCGACTGCACCGCCCGACTGTACCGCCCGACTGCTCCGGACGATGCCACACAGAGCCATCGACTTCACCGTTCGAGTGCCGAACGACGTTGCACGCTGCCAATCGAGAGCCCGCCTGCACGCTGTCGACCGACTGCTCGACGATGTCGCAACGCATTGCTGTGTCGACCGGAGTTCGACGACAGACCGTCGACCGACCCTTCCCTGTTCGTAACCATTGCAATCGTCATTGTCTCGTTCCCGTGCACAGGTTCGAGTTCCTTCTAGCTTACACGTGTACACATACATATAGTTCCCTTGGAGGCCTTCACACTTGTTATGTTGAATACTGGTATATAGATGTATAACTCGATACGTACGTAAGTACGTATGGGTATTGGTATACGGATATGGTTATTATGTGTACATTGATATATATATAACCCTAATGTATGCAACCCAAATTAGTATATATATATATACAGAGTACATGCATTAGTATAGGATTAAATGTGATGGTATATATATAGTATATATATCTCCCTAATACCTGTTTAATATAGATACAAGGCATAAATTCTATTTAAAGTATATGTATATACATATATCTACTATAATTATAACCCATAGAAATTTATGTATATGTTAGATCACATTATGTGGAGAACTTGAATGTGACCACGGACACCCCGCAGGTACATCGACCTGTGACTCCTAGCGTAGCCTGTTGAGATCATTATGTTGATTGTGTGCTAGAGTAATGTCTGATGAAGTATTATATTATATGATATGTCTGTAGGATTGTGGGATCACTCAGACGATACCTTGGAATCCGGACAGTGGTATTACCAGCTAAGGACCCCAGGCGAGTATATTCTCTGACAGTTTCCATTATGTTGATTATCTCTATAATTCTTGTTGTATAGCGTACATGACTCTGACACTGTTCTTTACACGAGTTGGCATCATTGAGACCTGTCACGAGGAGTCGTGATTGGAACCCATCGTGCTACCTAGGAAAATAGGGAAAATATTAGTAGCTTATGTGATCATACCCAACTTTACATGCATTATTAGCTCACCCACACCTCACGTCGGTGCAGCCTTACCATTACATGCCTCATCGCTGTTACATATGGTTAGCCAGACTTGTTGGGGATGATCGCTAATCAATGTAATGAGTCATATAGTCCCAAGCCGATCACATAATATACTGATGTTTCACACACTTAGTTAGATAATTCTTGACATGTATCTGGTAGATTGATCTTGCATTTCCATATGTTTAGTTATTGATCTTATACACACTTACATACCAGTTTTTTTGTTCTTGCGTGTACTTGTAGTTCTATTCTTTGCTAGATGCATATTGATGATGATGTTCTAGTATTTCTTATTCCAGCATTTTCTTTATTCCAGTATCTTTTATTGTCAGTTATTCATATGTCTTGTATTTCTTTACACTGTGTTATAGTTTTTATCAATATATGTGGAACTGCTGTTAAAGGTGTATTTCGTTCCAATCTTGACTGGATATTTTTTCAGAGAATCTTGAGAATTTCTGCACTACGCACTACGGACCAGGTATAGATGCTGACTACGCACCAGAGATCCTAGAGGAGACTATGCCTCTAGATGAGACATTACCCACAGCTACCTAGATAGTATTTATTATACTTCAAGACTTATGGAGGTTATTTCAGTTTATGTTTAGACTCATGTTAAGTTTAATTGGAGACTTGTGTTGGACAACTTGACTGTGAGTTATCTTTATGTTGAAACATGGTGTTTAACTATGTCATTTCCTTCCATCTTTTATCGTGCCTTATAGTTGTTGTGATTGAGTTGTATTGTGAGATTATATTATGAGATTTATATTGACCTCCTTATGGAGACGGATATCATTGACAGGTGTTGGTTATATAGTATTATTGTGACCTGGACAGCGTTCTACCGTCGATGCTGTGGCGTAGACTGGACGTACCCACGCTTTCGTGCCCCTATGCCGGGTGCGGGTCATGACACATTTTTAGTGGTGGCCCATGCAGGTCAAACTTCGTAATTTGTGCGATTTTGTGGTAGTACGACAACTTAGTTGTACTGCTGCGAACCTGTGCTAGGATATAGGAAATAGGATCTAGGATGAGAGTATGCTCAATCACACTAGAAAATTCTAAACTTTATATTGCTATTCTAATTGGTTGCTTCCTTCAGCACTTTACTGTCCTTCCTTGATAATAGCATATCTATCACCTTAATTGATTCTTTGATCTGTATTCAGGATGTCGCCGAATACTAGATCCATGGGAGTGGGAGCAGCAAATTCAGAGAGGGCTGCCACCTCTCAACCTGACGAACAGATACCGGAAGATCCTCCTATATCTCCTGTTCGTGTGGGAGTGTCTGCAGCTAACGGGATTCCTCCTCCACCTATACAGAGGATTGCCCCAGCTATGACAGACAACCTTCCACTACCACCGACATCAATTTTTGGAGGAGTGCCCGCTGACAGGGCACAAATGTTCGCACTGATGTAGGGCATGCTAGAGGCCCAGAGAGTAACAACAGAAGCTCAGCGTGTTCAAGCTGAGGCTCAGAGGGTGCAAGCAGAAGCACACCAGGTACAGACCGAACTGATGAGAGAGAGCATGGAGAATGCTCATTAGGTGGCTCTCCAGGCTATGGAGAGAGTAGTACGACAACCGCAACATCAAGGTCAGCAACAACAGAGGCCCGGTACCATAGTGGACTCTAAGAGGATGATGCCTCGAGAGTTCAAAGGCACAGAAGGAATACTATATGCTGACGAATGGTTAGAGGACATAGAGAGGAACTTGCGCTTATCAAAGATTTTGGAGAATCTTCAGATAGAGGCCGCTGGGGCAGTCAGATGTTTGATATCGCACTAACGTGGTATCGTACAGAGCCGAGACTCGCCGCTGAAGGACTTACTGTCACGCCCCAATCTCCCGCAAGCTCGATAGTCCCCGCTGAACGTGAATCACCACATTTACAGCTCTTTCGCAGGACAATCGTTCTCATCGGGACGTGATGCCGTACGAGCCTGGAGTTGCGCTCGTACAAGGCGATGTTGTCAAACACCAAATGTTATCATTGAAACAACCAAGTTACAGCAGAAGTCAAGTATTGTGTACCAAGCACACATCAGAGTAATACGCAGTGAAGCTCTCGATAGGGTCCAAATGAAATGTCCCGAAGGCAATGCCACAAAGGCGATGCCACAGAGACGATGAAATGCTCTTGCTCTTTTCTCTAGCCCACAAAGGTACTTACAGTTCATAAATCATGCCTCGTATATCCAAATAGCGCCACTACGCCTGCATACCTGAAATATTGCCCACAAACGTGGGTCAGTACACAGTCGTACTGGTGAGCGGGGTAACCCACTCGCCTACACGATACTAAGTAAAATAGTGAATACAAACACTTATATGGTGATCTTTCTAGTTGAATCCTAGATTCATTTCATGGCATAGGGATGACATGTTAAGGAAAGCTGTAAAGCAGTTTAAGCATGCAAGCATTCAACTCAAGCCAAACGACAAGCAACGAATAACCAACCCGAAGGATTCTAACACGCAACCCGTCTTACTCAATGCCATCGCTTTCACGATAACATATCGAACCATCAGTCTCGCCTCAATATCCATCCTCAACCAAAGTTTATATCCAAATATCATAGTGCACACTCTTGCCGAGGCAAGGTGGCCGCGCCTACACGAAGCACAAACCAACCAAAAGAAAAGCAAGCCAACACTAGTCTATATGAAGTTACTGGCCAAGCAATAAAGGACGTTTGATCGGACTGATCAAATGCAGTTCTATTCGAAACAGCGCTAAGTAGCTAACCCACCTGGATCGCATCCAACCGCTGGCACCGCGCCCAAGACGCGTTACCCAAATGTCTTCTCCATGGCCGAACGGTCCCGGTGCCCCGGAGCCTTCCCGTTCGAGGAGACCAAACCCTGTGCAATACATGTTGTCCGTGACATGCAGACACCAAGTAGGTATGACGAGAGGATCGAACATTCTCGCTCCACCAAGCGATCCTAGACTCGTTCAACCAAATATCCAACCAAAATATCCAACCAAAGAATCCATAACCATTCTTCCAACATATTGCCCAAGGCACCAAATCCCAAGTATTTTCATAGGCACAATGCCTCTTCTCAACACAGTATTTCGTATTGGGTGCAATACCCCACACTCAGAATAATTCCATGGCACAGTGCCCCAACAGTGGCACAATGCCCCAATAGTAGCACAATGCCTTCGCCGATGCAGTTGTTCGGTTTCGAACCGCAACTGCTCGCTTTGCAAGACAAAGCGACCAAGTGATACTCGTGCACGGATGCACGCTCGCTCGCCCAAATTCTCGATATTCCCAACGCCTCAATGTATCATTCCAACTGTCCAAGCATAATCCCAATTATTCAACCAACTGCCTCAAATGCAATATTCCAACTCTAGCTCCAACTATCCAACGCGTAAATCATCAAGCCACAATCCTACCAAGCAACCAACGTACACTCTATGCATGCCTCAGTGTAGTGATTCCCAATGTTTCAGCCCAAGTGTTCAAGCCTTTTATGTGTTTTCCATATTATTAGGCATGAAGGAGTAGAGGAGAAGGGAAAGAGCCCACTCATAATATTGATCCCGTTAAGCATCCTGTCCTGCCGATACGGCCAATCCTTTGAACCCGTGGTCCGATGCAAGCGCGATCTACTCAACTGGTATGACCGTGCGAGCAGGCCGTGCTCTCTAAATCATCCGACCGATCGGACTAAGGAAGATGGCATTATCATTCCAACTCAGTTATCTCAGTACTGCTCTGAACGAACACCTGATTTCTATCGAACCCGCTAGCCATCTGCACATGAAACAACTCAATCAATACTTCTTCCCAAAATCCAACAAATCAAAATAGAACCAGCATTTGTTTCATTCAATCCGACTCAGCGTAACGTACCATGCGGTTGCAGGCGTTACATAATATACCACTTAGAATCAGGTTTGTCCACGAATCGTGCTGGTACTCATTCCTATCATATGCCGCTTGCCAATACATAACTCAGCTCTATGCAACTCACATTATCCTGATCCAGACTCAGCATCTCGCTCTGTTGAATGCTCGTACAAATTCCATGAATTCCCACATCCTCCTTGCAGCTTAAGACGAATTCCTCGTATCGCTTAGTTTTGGATCGTACACATATTTAAGGCGTCCCTAAAATACATGCATTTCAGCCGAGCTTTGCGATAGTAAATTTGAACAAGTTGCAAGGGTATCTTTATGTCCGAGGCATCCGTTTGCTTTACTCCCAATTGAACCAATCCTGATTTCTATTCCAACATATTCGCTCAAGCACTATTCTCAAATATGATAATTTTCCACCGACTCAATTAGTTCGTGTTCCAACTCAATCCATCCAACTATTTCTGAATTCGCACTAGCATCATCTCCAAATATATCTCATGCACTGAACGATCAACTTGACTGATACTACCCCAGCTAGGCGACTTACCCAAATATCAACTTTGCTCTCATCAGCTCAACCAACACCTTTTCCTGCCATCTCAATACCTCACTGGGTGGACATCTATATTGAGGTTCGTGTGATCCACGAAGATCTCACCGCCACGCCAAAGGGATAGTGTTGCCACGATTTTAACGTGGACACACTCGCCATAATTCCTAGGTTGCGCATGGAATAGTTCTTCACACTGCTTCTACTGCCTCGAAGCATAGGATATCACCATTGCCTTCTGAATGAGTACGCTTCCCAGACTAAGTTCTGATACATCTTGTAAATCTGAGGCAAATCTGTCCCTTCCATTATTCGCAAGGATTTGATTCGAACGAGCCGCTGCTTTAACTTCACGAGCTAGTTTCACAGTCGTCAATTCATATGAATGTTATTCCCTTCCAGGGCACGATGAGTCAGAGGCGATGCCATCGATAAAAATCTGCGACTCTCAATCTCATCAGTTGACTAGGCTACTTCCACCATCGCTCCGATCTTCCGGCTGCTTCATCAGCTGAAGGCTATCCCAAGGATCTCTCAAATCCAACACTCAGTCAATAAGCCAAATCTCCAACACATAATACTCACATCTGCCCTCGACGCATTCCTAAATACGCTGCCTCAAGGGTCGTTCTATGGGTCTACCATATTCATCTCCGATTCGACGGACAAGTCGCTAGGGTCAGCTGTCCCGAAGCTACGCTCGATAATTATAATCATCACAATGGACAGTTACTATAAACTATGCTCTATCTCATCTGTAAATCCGAATCAAAATCTAACCATTCTATTCGAGCGAACTTCCAAATCCGAGCAATGCGCTCGTTGAAACTGCCTTCCATCAATCCGCCGTTCTGCCCTGAATCCAATAAATTTCCGAATTGCCATGTTCGTTTACTTGCACTACCACTTGCAATAATTTCTGAAACCAAAGACTTGCTCTAATTCTTATCCCTTTGTCGCATTCCATAATGCACATCCAACTTACTCGAGCAGCACAGTGATTTGTTCCGACGTTGCTCCCACGTTTAGCTATCTTCAAAAGTCTGTCCGCCACAAAATCCTTGCCTTCAGTTGTTGCCATAATCCGTCCACGTCTTCCGGAGAATCCGCCTACGCTTGTTGCACCATTTGCCCTAAATTTCATTTCTGCTAAAACTGAGTCGACTTTTCGAGCAACAATATCCAAAATCTTTTAAGTTTGTGTGAATCCATCGCATTGTCCCTTCAAGCCAAGATCGTGTTTCATTGCTCAACCAACAGCTCAAATGTGTTGCCCAAAATCGTAGTCCGTGCTCGCTATCATTCGATTCACCCATCGCTCGTTCAAGCGTCACCCAACTGTTCGTTCCGATCCTGTCCATCCCTCAAGTCCAATGATACTTCCATTTGCATTAGTCCGTTCTCGATATACTCAACTCAATATTCGCTTACTTCATTTTCATTTCTTCCAACTCAGCCGACGTGCACCAACCAACTTGTATTCTCAAATATCCGAGTCCGTTCAGGCAATTTCCATTGATGTCCAACCAAAATATTCAAATGCCTTGCCCACAATGTGGTATCCCATATACCATTCCGAATCAAGTCGCTACTCGCATTACAATTTTCTGTACGAATCCAAGATCCGTTTGAACCATCCCTTATATGTGATCCTGCCATTCATAACTCAAGTCTGACACAAAACTCAGGCAATGCAGGAACCATCCAAATCTTTCCATCAATCTCGCGATGCAACTCGTGCTATGTTCCATTCTCAATGTTTCCAGCTATCCTCACCATCTGATACTTTTGCTACACGAGCAACCCGTGCAACGATCGTCTTCCAAGTAGTCCAACCCAAAACCTAAATAGTTCCATATATTTGTTGTACGAGCAACTCGTGCAAACTATCCTAATAATCCTAAGCCAAACTCAAACCTGCTCAACCGGCCACAGCCAAACTTCCAAATTCTTTCTAACACAGTCGCTACACGAGCAACTCGTGCAATAATCCATTCTCATCGAATGCTTCTACTCACAACATGCCACATTACCAAATCTTGTCAGCCAACCAACTGATCCACTGATGCAATCAGAAACTCCCTGAACGACAAGCCAAGCCAACCCAACAAAAGCTCTCAACTTGCTGCACAAATGCAACAACGCCACTCAACTTGTTGCACGAATGCAACAACGCCTAACGAGGCTAAGCAATCTAACGAAAACCAACCAAGGCAACGCAACCCAGAAAAATATGCAGCCACAACCAACAATATATAGACTTATTGCATGAAACATCCAATGCGGCACTTAGTAGAGTCAAGAGCTAGACGAAACGCGAAAGCTATTTAGAGTTTGTGATGAAGCGAAGGACCAAGTCCGAGAAAATGAACCAGGTGCTCTGATACCAATTTGTCACGCCCCAATCTCCCGCAAGCTCGATAGTCCCCGCTGAACGTGAATCACCACGTTTACAGCTCTCCCGCAGGACAATCATTCTCATCGGGACGTGATGCCGTACGAGCCTGGAGTTACGCTCGTACAAGGCGATGTTGTCAAACACCAAATGTTATCATTGAAACAACCAAGTTGCAGCAGAAGTCAAGTATTGTGTACCAAGCACACATCAGAGTAATACGCAGTGAAGCTCTCGATAGGGTCCAAATAAAATGTCCCGAAGGCAATGCCACAAAGGCGATGCCACAGAGACGATGAAATGCTCTTGCTCTTTTCTTTAGCCCACAAAGGTACTTAAAGTTTATACATCATGCCTCATATATCCAAACAGCGCCATTACGCCTACGTACCTGAAATATTGCCCACAAATGTGGGTCAGTACACAGCCGTACTGGTGAGCGGGGTAACCCACTCGCCTACACGACACTAAGTAAAATAGTGAATGCAAACAGTTATATGGTGATCTTTCTAGTTGAATCCTAGATTCATTTCATGGCATAGGGATGACATGTTAAGGAAAGCTGTAAAGCAGTTTAAGCATGCAAGCATTCAACTCAAGCCAAATGACAAGCAACGAATAACCAACCCGAAGGATTCTAACACGCAACCCGTCTTACTCAATGCCATCGCTTGCACGATAACATATCGAACCATCAGTCTCGCCTCAATATCCATCCTCAACCAAAGTTTATATCCAAATCTCACAGTGCACACTCTTGCCGAGACAAGGTGGCCACGTCTACACGAAGCACAAACCAACCAAAAAAAAGCAAGCCAACACTAGTATATATGAAGTCACTGGCCAAGCCATAAAGGACGTTTGATTGGACTGATCAAATGCGGTTCTATTCAAAATAGCGCTAAGTAGCTAACCCATCTGGATCGCATCCAACCGCTGGCACCGCGCCCAAGACGCGTTACCCAAATGTCTCCTCCATGGCCGAACGGTCCCGGTGCCCCGGAGCCTTCCCGTTCGAGGAGACCAAACCCTGTGCAATACAAGTTGTCCGTGACATGCAGACACCAAGTAGGTATGATGAGAGGATCGATCATTCTCGCCCCACCAAGCGATCCTAGACTCGTTCAACCAAATATCCAACCAAAACATCCAACCAAAGAATCCATAACCGTTCTTCCAACATATTGCCCAAGGCACCAAATCCTAAGTGTTTCCATAGGTACAATGCCTCTTCTCAACACAGTATTTCATATTGGGTGTAACACCCCACACTCAGAATAATCCCATGGCACAATGCCCCAATAGGGGCACAATGCCCCAATAGTAGTATAATGCCTTCGCCGATGCAGTTGTTCGGTTTCGAACCGCAACTGCTCGCTTTGCAAGACAAAGCGACCAAGTGATACTCGTGCACGGATGCACGCTCGCTCGCCTAAATTCTCGATATTCCCAATGCCTCAATGTATCATTCCAACTGTCCAAGCATAATCCCAATTATTCAACCAACTGCCTCAAATGCAATATTCCAACTCTAGCTCCTACTATCCAACGCGTAAATCATCAAGCCACAATCCTACCAAGCAACCGACGTACACTCTATGCACGCCTCAATGTAGTAATTCCCAATATTTCAGCCCAAGTATTCAAGCCTTTTACGTGTTTTCCATATTATTAGGCATGAAGGAGTAGAGGAGAAGGAAAAGAGCCCACTCACAATATTGATCCCGTTAAGCATCCTGTCCTGCCGATACGGCCAATCCCTTGAACCCGTGGTCCGATGCAAGCGCGATATACTGAACTGGTATGACCGTGCGAGCAGGCCGTGCTCTCTAAATTATCCGACCGATCGGACTAAGAAAGATGACATTATCATTCCAACTCAGCTATCTTAGTACTTCTCTGAACGAATACCTGATTTCCATCGAACCCGCTAGCCATATGCACATGAAACAACTCAATCAATACTTCTTCCTAAAATCTAATAAATCAAATGGAACCAGCATTTGTTTCATTCAATCCGACTCAGCGTAACGTACCGTGCGGTTGCGGGCGTTACACTAACTTGGGAGGACTTTAAGGAGCTTTTCAAAGAGAAATTCTTTCCTGACATAGCCTTGGGAGCATTAGAAAGTCAGTTCCATGACTTAGTCCAAGGAGGCATGTCAGTCGACGAATATGCTGCAGAGTTTTGTCGATTGAGTCAATTTGTGCCATCAATGGTTCAAGACCCAGGAGACAGAGCTCGGAAATTTAGAAAGGGATTAAATTGGGAGATCAAGTCTCGTACTTCGGGACAACATACTGCTATATTTGAGGGTATTCTGATCGATGCCCAGATTGCCGAAGATGACTTGGACCTCAGGCCCAAGAGAGGATGCGACGCATCTGGAGCAACATGAGGTAACACAGGACCAACCAAGCGCCCACACTTCCAACAACAACAACATAGGCCGTACCAGTAGCAACACCAACAGCAACACCAGCAACAGGCACCAGTTCGAGGACATGCTCAACAACAGCAACCACAGAGGCATAATCAACTCGCTACCCCATGTTCGTATTGCGGAAAGATGGGACATACAAGAGACATCTGCAAAAAAAGGTTGGGCACTTATTTATCGTGTGGATCAGCAGCACATCAGCTGAGGGACTGCCCAGCTATTCATACTCGCCAGGGAGGAGCAACAGCTCTGAGAGGACCAGCCAGAGCACCCATTGTACCAGAGGCCAGCAACAGAGAGGACCTCCACTTCCACCACAGCAAGATAGGTTTGCTCAGCATCAGCAGCAGCAGAGAGGAGCACCACAAGGACGAGCTTACGCCATGACCACTAAGGAGGCCGAGCCAGCTGGAGACATGATTTCAGGTTCAGTTTTACTCGATTCTATTCCAGCACTTGCATTATTTGATTCTGGCTCTTCCCATGGTTTCGTATCTGTATCTTATGCCCTTAAGCATCATTTAAAAATGGAACTATTAGATAGGACTTGCAAGATCATGACAGGAGGAGGCATTATCCTAGTCCGTGATTGTTGCAAGGTCGGAGAGTGTCATTGGAAGGCCGAGAGTTGAGCATGAGTTTACTCGTCATGCCACTTCCGGAATACGATATTGTACAGGGAATGGACTGGTTAAGTAAACACCATGCTTCTATAGATTGTCACGGAGGTAGAGTAGTATTTCGACCACCAGGAGAGCCAGAGTTTGAGATTGCCAGAGGAGCGGAGCAGAGGCACTTTTTGTGGAGCCAGGATGGAAGAAGAGGAGTTACCATATCCACTTATAGAGGAGTTCCTGGATGTATTTCCAGACGAGTTGCCAGGTTTGCCGCCAGACAGAGATGTTGAGTTCTCTACAGACTTGATACCAGGAGCGGAGCCTATTTCATAACATGTCTATAGAGTTAACAACAACGAGTTAGTAGAACTGAAAAAACAAGTAGAGGAGCTGCAAGACAAAAGTTTTATTAGGTCCAGCTCATCACCATGGGGAGCACCGGTATTATTTGTACCAAAGAAGGATGGCACGGTACGCATGTGTATCGATTATAGAGCCTTGAATAACCTCACTATCAAAAACAAATACCCGCTGCCGAGGATAGATGATCTTTTCGATCAATTGAGCGGAGCGAAGGTATTTTCAAAATAGACTTGAGGTCAGGCTATCACCAGGTGAAGGTGAAGAAAGAAGACATACCGAAGACCACCTTACAGACCAGATATGGCCAGTTTGAATTTACAGTAATGTCGTTTGGTTTAACCAATGCACCAGCGGTATTTATGAACTTGATGAACAAGGTGTTCCACCAGTACCTTGACAAGTTCGTAGTGGTGTTTATTGACGACATTCTAGTATATTCAAAAACCCCACAAGAGCATGAAGAGCACCTGAGGATAGTCTTAGAAACTCTCAGGAGAGAGAAATTGTACGGGAAGCTTTCAAAGTGTGAATTCTTTCTTGACAAGGTTGAATTTCTTGGACATAGGGTAACGGGTTACGGAATTTTAGTTAACCCAAAGAAGATAGAGGCAGAAGAGTCATGGGCTACCCCAGTACGGTAGCTGAAATCAGGAGCTTTCTCGGACTAGCAGGATACTACAGAAGATTTGTACAAGACTTCTCCAAGATTGCAGAGCCAATGACTAGGCTGACCATAAAAGATGTGGACTTTGTCTGGACAGAAGAATATCAAGCTGTATTCGATGAGCTGAAGAGAAGATTGACGACAGCACCAGTTTTAACGTTGCCATCAGGGACAGGTGGATTCACTATCTACAGTGATGCTTCAGAAAAAGGGTTGTGATGCGTTCTTCAACAACACAGGAAAGTAATTGCCTATGCTTCAAGACAATTACGCCCTCATGAAAAGAACTAACCCACTCACGATCTGGAGTTAGCGGCAGTTATCTTTGCCCTAAAGCTGTAGAAGCACTATCTGTACGGAGAGCATGTGGAGATCTTCACAGACCACAAGAGCTTAAAGTATCTGTTTACACAGAAGGAACTGAATATGAGACAGAGAAGGTGGTTAGAATTGATGAAAGGCTTCGATATCTCATTACAGTATCATCCAGGGAAAGCCAACGTAGTCGCGGATGCCTTGAGCAGGTACCCAATAACTATGTGCTTGACTTCGGATATACACTTATTAGCTGATCTTGAGAGTTTGGGAATTGAGGTATTAGTTACAGGAGCTGAGATTCAGATGTGGAAACTGCAGATACAATCAGAGCTGATTGATAGAATTAGAGCCGCACAGTATGATGATGAGACTCTAAGGAATATTAGAGCACAAGTTCAGACAGGATTGATAGACGATTTCACTATTGCGGATGATGGATCCTTACGACATGGCACGAGGATGTGTGTGCTAAGTGGAGAGCTGCGTGAAGAAGTTTTACAGGAGGTACACCGCTCTCAGTACTCAATGCATCCCGGAGCCAACAAGATGTATTGAGATTTGAGAAAGCATGTATGGTGGTATGGTATGAAGCACGAAGTAGCACACTTCGTATCCGGATGTTTAGTGTGCCAACAGGTGAAAGCAGATTGACAGAGGCCAAGAGGATTGCTTCAACCTTTACCCATTCCAGAATGAAAGTGGGAGCACGTGACTATGGACTTCATTTTGGGACTTCCTCATTCTCCAGGAGGAAAGAACGCGATTTGGGTCATCGTGGATAGGTTGACCAAATCAGCCCACTTCTTACCTTTCAAAGTGGGTACATCGACGGAGAAGCTAGCGGAATGTATGTACAGCAGATTGTCAGATTGTATGGAGTTCCTATGAGCATTGTCTCAGATAGGGATAGTCGTTTTACTTCCCATTTCTGGAGGAGTCTGCAGTCTAGGTTGGGCACTCAGCTCAAGTTCAGTATCGCATATCACCCTCAGACAGACGAGCAGTCTGAAAGGACTATTCAGACTCTTAAAGACATGCTACGCACTTGCGTTTTGGATCTCGGAGATTCATGGAAGGATCATCTAAATTTGGTAGAGTTTGCTTACAACGACAGCTACCAGGCCAGCATTGAGATGTCACCATTCGAGGCCTTATATGGACGGAGGTGTCGTACCCCTTTATCTTGGGATGATGTTGGGGAAAGAGCCTTGTTAGGACCAGAAATGGTCGTGGATGCAGCAGAAAAGGTGAAACTTATCAGAGACAGACTGCGAGTAGCGCAGGACAGACAGCGGCATTGGGCCGATAGCCACCGTAGATCCCTAGAGTTTCAGGTATTATTTTGTTTGGCTTATGATTGTTTTGTTTAGATTGTGTGTTAAGATCGTTGTTCTAGGTTGGCGATTTGGTGTTCTTACGGATTTCTCCGACACGGGGCACGATTCGTTTCGGCAGAGGAGGAAAGCTTAGTCCACGATACATCGGACCCTTCGGAGTTCTTGCAAGGGTCGGTGCAGTAGCCTATAGACTGGACTTATCGTCTGCTCTAGATGGAGTGCATAACGTGTTTTACGTGTCGCAGCTGAGACGGTACATGGAAGATCCTAGTCATGTATTAGATCACTCGGAGATCGAAGTTGGATCGACGCTCGGCTATCCTAAACAACCGGTGGAGATCTTGGATCGTAGAGAAAAGGTATTGCGGAACTAGACTATTCCCTTGGTTCGTGTTGCATGGAGAAATCACTCTCCAGGAGAATCAACTTGGGAGAGAGAGGACGAAATGCGCGAGCGGTATCCATATCTCTTCGAGACTTGAGGTATAATTCATTAATTGATTGCTTGTTCTTGTGCTAGTTTAATTTAAATTTCGAGGAAAAAATTCTTTAAGGAGGGTAGACTTGTCACCCCCACTTTTTAGATTAGGGGTATTTTCGTCTTTTCGTAATTACTGTGTAAATAAATTGCATGATAATAACTTATATCTAAATAATTGTGATATTGTCTGATTGTTGTAAATTATCGTGGCTTCGATAATTTTGACGCTATGCTAGCCATTATCTCATAACTGATTTCACACCATTGTCCTAGATATGCCAGACCGTTAATTGATGCTTGTGTCCCACGTAAATCCATCCTTATACTTCTATTTAATTTTAGAACCCCTCCTTGCGTTTAATTTAATTACGTAAACAGTAAACCTATTTTATGCAATTTTTTAATTGTTGGTACTATTATATAAAAGAGCATTAAGTATCAACCCGTTTGACATGACACGTGATATAAACCCATTTTCCCCCCTTCATATATTTTCCATAAATTTTGGGAATGAGTAATTTAACATCAACCCCTTGGAACCATAGGCATCCAGACCCTTAAACCGATGCATCATGACCATTCATTTTAATTTATTCGAATCCTAACCATTGAAGTATCCATGAGAAGATTTTTCCAAGGAATTGACCAAGTCAACTCCTTTCTAGGTCAAACCTAAGTCCCCCTTATATATAACTCTTTTCTTTCACTTTTCATTTTTTCCTATTGAAGTACAGCCGACACCCCCCCTTACATTACTGTTTATCCTCTTCCTTTCCTTCTTCCCATCCGCCTGATCCCGACCTTTCCTGTCGGACTACTGTTCCCCTTCCCCGTCTTATCTTTTCGTCGACCGGAGACGGCCGGATCAGCTATCCCTGAGCCGTCGGATCCCGTCGATAAAGCCGTCCCGATTGAGCCATCGGATCCCGCCGCACAGTGAAGCCCGACTGCACTGCCCGACTGTACCGCCCGACTACGCCGAACGACGCCGCACAGAGCCGCCGACTGCACCGCTCGAGCGTCGAACGACGTTGCACGTTGCCGGCCGAGAGCCCGCCTACACGCTGTCGACCGACTGCTCGACGACGCCGCGACACATTGCTGTGCCGACCGGAGTTCGACGACAGACCGTGAACTCGACCGACCCTTCCCTGTTCATAACCATTGCCATCGTTATCGTCTCGTTCCCGCGCACAGGTTCGAGTTCCTTCTTGCTTACACGTATATGCATACATATAGTTCCCTTGGAGGCCTTCACACTTGTTATGTTGAATACTGGTATATAGATATATAACTCGATACGTACGTAAGTACGTATGGGTATACATATATGGTTATTATGTGTACATTAATATATGTATAACCCTAATGTATGCAACCCAAATTAGTATATATATATAAAGAGTACATGTATTAGAATAGGATTAAATGTGATGGTATATATATAGTATATATATCTCCCTAATACCTGTTTAATATAGATACAAGGCATAAATTCTATTTTAAGTATATGTATATACATATATCTACTATAATTATAACCCATAGAAATTTATGAATATGTTAGATCACATTATGTGGAGGACTTGAATGTGACCACGGACACCCCATAGGTACATCGACCTATGACCCCTAGCGTAGCCTGTTGAGATCATTATGTTAATTGTGTGCTAGAGTAATGTCTGATGAAGTATTGTATTATATGATATGTCTGTAGGATTGTGAGATCACTCAGACGATACCTTGGAACCCGGATAGTGGTATTGCCAGCTAAGGACCACAGGCGAGTACATTCTCTGACCATTTCTATTATGTTGATTATCTCTATAATCTTGTTGTATAGCGTATATGACTCTGACACTGTTCTTTACACGAGTTGGCATCATTGAGACCTGTCACGAGGAGTCATGATTGGAACCCATCGTGCTAGCTGGGGAAATGGGAAAAATATTAGTAGCTTATGTGATCATACCCAACTTTACATGCATCATTAGCTCACCCACACCTCACGTCGGTGCAGCCTTACCCTTACATGCCTCATCGCTGTTACATATGGTTAGTCGGACTTGTTGGGGATGATCGCTAATCAATGTAATGAGTCATATAGTCCCAAGCCGATCACATAATATACTGATGTTTCACACACTTAGTTAGATAATTCTTGACATGTATCTGGTAGATTGATCTTGCATTTCCATATGTTTAGTTATTGAACTTATACACACTTTCATACCATTTTTTTGTTCTTGCGTGTACTTGTAGTTCTATTCTTTGCTAGATGCATATTGATGATGATGTTCCAGTATTTCTTATTCTAATATTTCCTTTATTCCAGTATCTTTATTGTCAGTTATTCATATATGTATTGTATTTCTTTACACTGTGTTATAGTTTTTATCAATATATGTGGAACTGCTGTTAGAGTTGTATTTCTTTCCAATCCTGACAGGATATTTTTTTCAGAGAATCTTGAGGATTTCTGTACTACGCACTACGGACCAGGTATAGATGCTGACTACGTACCAGAGATCCTAGAGAAGACTATGCCTCTAGATGAGACATTACCCACAGCTACCTAGATAGTATTTATTATACTTTGAGACTTATGGAGGTAATTTCAGTTTATGTTTAGACTCATGTTAAGTTTAATTGGAGACTTGTGTTGGACAGCTTGACTATGAGTTATCTTTATGTTGAGACATGGTGTTTAACTATGTCATTTGCTTCCATCTTTTATCGTGCCTTATAGTTGTTGTGATTGAGTTATATTGTAAGATGTATATTGACCTCCTTATGGAGACAAATATCATTGACAGGTGTTGGTTATATAGTATTACTGTGACCTGGACAGCATTCTACTGCCGATGCTGCGGCGTAGGCTGGACATACCCACGCTCTCGTGCCCCTATACAAGGTGCGGGTCATGACAGTCACTGTTGTTTACAGGAGTTGGCATTATCAAGACCTGTCACGAGGAGTCGTAATTTGGAATCCAGCATGCTAGTTGGGGAAAAACAGGGAAATATTAGCAGCTTGTGTGATCATATCCATACTTTACATGCATCATAGCTCACCCACACCTCACGTCAGTGCAGCCTGACCATTACATGCCTCATAGCTATTACATGTGGTTAGCCTGACTATTACTCGTATCATAGCTATCCGGATGGTTAGCCTGACCTTACAAGAATGATAGCTAATAATATGTAATGAGCCTGATCAGTCCCAAGCCGATCACATGATATGCTGATGTTTCACACACTTAGTTAGATAATTCTTGTCATGTATCTCTAGTATATTGATATAGCATTCCCTATGTTCTAGTCATGATTCTAGCATTCAAATATATACCAGTTCATTGTTCTAGCATGTACTTGTATTTCTATTTCATTGCTAGATGTATATTAATGATGACATATGCTCCAGTATTCCTTTATTCCAGCATTTCCTTATTTCCAGTATTTCATTATGTCCAGTATTTCTTATTGCCAGTATTTATATATGTCTTGTATTTCTTTACACTGTGTTATAGTTTTTGTCAATATATGTGGAACTACTGTTAGTGCTTGTACTTTGTTCCAATCCTGATTGGATATTTTTCTAGAGGATCTTGAGGAGTTTTGTACCACACACTATGGACCGGGTATAGATACAGATTATACACCAGAGATCTTAGAGGAGACTATTTCTTTAGATGAGACATTGCCTGCAGCTATCTAGATAGTATTATATTATGCGTCTGAGACTTATTGAGGTTTATTTCACTTTATATTTAGACTTATGTTAAGTTTAATTGGAGATTTGTGGAGACTTTATGTTGGACAGCTAGACTAAGTTTTATCTATATTTTGAGATATGGTGTTTGACTATGTTATTCTTCTTATCTTTTATCGTGCCTTATACTTTTATAGTTGTTGTGATTGAGTTTATAATATGAGATATTGTGAGATGTATATTGTCCTCCTTATAGAGATTGATATCATTGACAGGTATTTAGTTATGTTAGTATTTATTGTGACCTTGCAGCGTTCTACCGCCGATGCTGCGGCGTAAGCTGGACGTACCCACGCTCTCGTGCCCCTATACCGGGTGCGGGTCATGACATATTTTTAGTTGTGGCCTATGCGGGTCCAGTTTTGCAATTTGTGCGATATCGTAGTAGTACGACAACTTAGTTGTACAGCTACGAGCCTGCGATAGGATATAGAAAATACGATTTAAAATGAGAGTATGCTTAATCACACTAGGAAATTCTGATCTTCGTAATGCTATTCTAATTGATTGCTTCCTTTAGAATTTTTCTTTCCTTCCTTGCTAATATCGTATCTATCACCTTAATTGATTCTTTTGATATGTATTCAGGATAACTGTCGAATACTAGATCTATGAGAGTGGGAGCATCAAATTCAAAGAGGTCTGCCACCTCTCAACCTGACGAACAGACACCTGGAGTTCCTCATACATCTCCTGTTCATGTGGAAGTATCTGCAGCTAACGGGATTCCTCCTCCACCTATTCAGAGGATTGCCCCAGCTATGACAGACAACCTTCCACCACCACCGACACCAATTCCCGGAGGAGTGTCCACTAACGGGGCACAGAAGTTCGCACTGATGCAGGGCATGCTAGAGGCCCAGAGAGTGACAGCAGAAGCTCAGCGTATTCAAGCTGAGGCTTACAGAGTGCAAGAAGAAGCACACCAGGCATAGACAGAGGTGATGAGAGAGAGCATGGAGAATGCTCATCAGGTGGCTCTCCAGGCTGTGGAGAGAGTAGCACGACAACCGCAATATCATGGCCAACAACAACAGAGGTCAGGTACTATAGTGGACTTTAAGAGGATGATGCCTCGAGAGTTCAAAGGCATAGAAGGAATACTCTATGCTGACGATTGGTTAGAGGACATAGAGAAAAACTTGCGTTTAGCACATATCCCGGAGATTCTTCAGATAGAGGCCGCTGGTAGTCAGATATTTGATATCGTGCTGACGTGGTATCGTACATAGCCGAGACTCGATGTTGAAGGACTAACTTGGGAGGACTTTAAGGAGCTCTTCAAGGAGAAATTCTTTCCTGACGTAGCTTTGGGAGCATTAGAAAGTCAGTTCCATGACTTAGTCCAAGGAAGCATGTCAGTCGACGAATACGCCACAGAGTTTTACCGTTTGAGTCAATTTGCGCCATCGATGATTCGAGACCCCGGAGACAGAGCACAAAAATTTAGGAAGGGATTGAATAGAGAGATCAAGTCTCGTACTTTGGGACGACGCACTGCTACATTTGAGGGTATTCTGATGGATGCCCAGATTGCTGAAGATGACATGGACCTCAGGCCCAAGAGAGGACGCGACACTTCTGGAGGAACAGATAGTAACACAGGACAGACCAAGCACCCACACTTTCAACAACAACAACAAAGACCGTTCCAGCAGCAATACCAGCAACAGGCACCAGTTCGAGGACACATCCAGCATCAACAACCACAGAGACAGAATTAGCCCGTTGCCCAGTGCGCGTATTGCGGAAAGATGGGACATACTAGGGACAAATGCAGAAAGAGGTTAGGTACTTGTTTGTCATGTGTATCATCAGCACATCAGCTGAGGGACTGCCCAGCTATTCAGACTCGTTAGGGAGGAGCAACAACTCAGAGAGGACCAGCCAGAGCACCTATTGTACCAGGAGGCCAGCAGAGGACCTCCACTTCCACCATAGGAGCAGAGGTTTGCTCAGCACCAGCAGCAACAGAGAGGAGCACCACAGGGACGAGCTTACGCCATGACTACTGAGGAGGCCGAGCCAGCTGGAGATGTGATTTCAGGTTCAGTTTTACTCTATTCTATTACAGCACTTGCATTATTTGGTTCTGGCACTTCTTATAGTTGCGTATCTGTATCTTATGCCCTTAAGTATCGTTTAGAAATGGAACCATTAGATAGGACTTGCATGATCATGACAGGAGAAAGCATTATCCTAGTCCGTGATTGTTGCAAGGATCGGAGAGTGTCATTGGAAGGCCGAGAGTTGAGCATGAGTTTACTCGTCATGCCACTTCCGGGATACAATATTATACTCGGAATAAACTAGCTGAGTAAACACCATGCTTCTATAGATTGTCACAGAGGAAGAGTAGTATTTCGACCACCAAGAGAGCCAGAGTTAGAGATCGCCGGAGGAGCAGAGGAGCGGAGCAGAGGCACTTTTTATGGAGCCAAGATGGAAGAAGAAGAGTTGCCACATCTCCTGATAATGGAGTTCCTGGATGTATTTCCAGAGGAGTTGCCAGGTTTGCCACCAGACAGAGATGTTGAATTCTCTATAGACTTAATACTAGTAGCGGAGCCTATTTCACAACATGTCTATAGAGTCAACAACAACGAGTTGGTAGAACTGAAGAAGCAAGTTGAGGTGCTGCAAGACAAAGGTTTTATTAGATCCAGTTCATCGTCATGGGGAGCACCGATATTATTCGTATCGAAGAAGGACGGCACGGTACGCATGTATATCGACTATAGAGCTCTGAATAACCTCACTATCAAGAACAAATATCCGCTGCCGAGGATAGATGATCTTTTGGATCAGTTGAGAGGAGCTAAGATATTTTCAAAGATAGACTTGAGGTTAGGCTATCACTAGGTGAAGGTGAAGAGAGAAGACATACCAAAGACAGACTTTCGGACCAGATATGGCTAGTTTGAATTCACAGTAATGACGTTTGGTTTAACCAATGCACCAGTAGTATTCATGAACTTGATGAACAAGGTATTCCATCAGTACCTTGACAAGTTCGTAGTGGTGTTTATTGACGACATTCTAATATATTCAAAGACCCCAGAAGAGCATGAAAAGCACCTGAGGATGGTTTTAAAAACTCTCAAGAGAGAGAAGTTATATGGGAAGCTTTCAAAGTGTGAATTCTTCCTTGACAAGGTTGAATTTCTTGGACATATGGTGACAGGTAACGGAATTTTAGTTAATCCAAAGAAGATCGAAGCAGTGGAGTCATGGGCTACCCCCGGTTCGGTAGCTAAGATCAGGAGCTTTCTCGGACTAGTAGGATACTACAAAAGATTTGTATAAGACTTCTCCAAGATTGCAGAGCCAATGACTAGACTGACCAAGAAAGACGTAGATTTGTCTGGACAGAAGAATGTCAAGCCATATTTGATGAGCTGAAGAAGAGATTGACGACAGCGCCAGTTTTGACGTTGCCTTCAGGGACAGGTGGATTCACTATCTACAGTGATGCTTCAGGAAAAGGTTTGGATTGCGTTCTTCAACAACATGGAAAAATAATTGCCTATGCTTCAAGACAATTATGCCCTCATGAAAAGAACTACCCCACTCACGATCTGGAGTTAGCAGCAGTTATCTTCGCTCTAAAGCTATAGAAATACTATCTGTACGGAGAGCGTGTGGAGATCTTCACAGACCACAAGATCTTAAAGTACGTATTTACATAAAAAGAGCTGAACATGAGACAGAGAAGGTGGTTAGAGTTGATGAAAGACTTTGATATCTCATTATAGTACCATCCAGGAAAGGCAAACATAGTCGTTGATGCCTTGAGCAGGTATCCGATGGCTATGTGCTTGACTTCAGATAAGCATTTATTAGCTGATCTTGAGAGCTTGGGAATTGAAGTACTAGTTCCAGGAGTTGAGATTCAGATGTGGGGATTGCAGATACAATCGGAGCTGATGGACAGAATTAGAACTGCTCAGTATGATAATGAGAGTAAGGAATATTAGAGCACAAGTTCGGACATGATTGATAGACGACTTCACTATTGCGGATGATGGATCTCTACGGCATGGCACGAGGATGTGTGTGCCAAGTGGAGAGCTACACGAAGAAGTTTTGCAATAGGCACATCGCTCCCAGTACTTGATGCATCACGTAGCCAATAAGATGTATCGAGATTTGAGGGAGAATGTATGGTGGTATGGTATGAAGCGCGAGGTAGCATGCTTTGTATCCCGATATTTAGTGTGCCAGCAGGTAAAAGCAGATCGACAGAGGCAAGGAGGATTGCTTCAACATTTATCTATTCCAGAATGGAAGTGGGAGCACGTGACTATGGACTTTATTTCAGGGCTTACACGTTCTCCATGAGGAAAGGACACGATTTGGGTCATCGTAGATAGGTTGACCAAATCAGCCCACTTCTTACCTTTCAAATTGGGTACATCGACAAAAAAGTTAGCAGAGATGTACGTATAGCAGATTGTCAGATTATATGGAGTTCCTGTGAGTATAGTCTCAGATCGGGATAGTCGTTTCACTTTCCATTTTTGGAGGAGTCTGCAGTCTAGCTTGGGCACTCAATTCAAGTTTAGTACTGCGTATCACCCCCAGATAGACGAGCAGTCTGAAAGGACTATTCAGACTCTTGAAGATATGCTACGTACTTGCATTTTGGATCTCGGAGGTTCTCGAGAGGATCATCTACACCTAGTAGAGTTTGCTTACAACAACAGCTACCTGGCCAGTATTGAGATGTCACCATTTGAGGCTTTATATGGATGAAGGCATCATACAGCTTTATCTTGGGATGATGTTGGAGAGAGAGCTTTGTTAGGACCAGAAATGGTCATGGATGCAGCAGAAAAGGTAAAAATTATCAGAGATAGACTGCGAGTGGCGCAGGACAGACAGCGGCATTGGGCCGATAGCCACCTTAGACCCCTAGAGTTTTAAGTATGGGTTTTGTTATTCTTTTTGGATGTGATTGTTTTCTTTTAAATTACGTGTTAAGATTGTTTGTTCTAGGTTGGCGATTTGATGTTCCTACGGATTTCTCTAACACGGGGCACGATTCATTTTGGCAGAGGCGGAAAGCTTAGTCTATGATACATCAGACCTTTCAGTATTCTTGCAAGGGTCGGTGTAGTGGCCTATCGACTTGACTTGCCACCTGCTCTAGATGGATTGCATGACGTGTTCCACGTGTCACAGCTGAGACGGTACGTGGCAGATCCTAGTCACGTCTTAGATCACTCGAAGATCAAAGTTGGACTGACACTCAGCTATCTTGAATAGCCCGTTGAGATCTTGGATTATAGAGAGAAGGTATTATAAAACTAGACTATTCCTTTGGTTCATATTGCATGGAGAAATCACTCTCCAGGAGATTCAACTTGGGAGAGAGAGGATGAAATATGCGAGCAGTATCCGTATCTCTTCGAGACTTGAGGTATAATTCCTTATTGATTGTTTGATTATGCTAGTTTATTTTAATTTCGAGGACAAAATTCTTTTAAGGAGGGTAGACTTGTCACCCCCACTTTTCAAATTAAGGGTATTTTTCTCTTTTCGTAATTAACGAGTAAATGATTGCATGATAATTAATTATATTTAAATAATTATGATTTTATTGATTGTTGTACTTTATCGTAGTTTCGATAATTAGAGCACTACACTTGCCATTGTCTTCCAACAGATTTTACACCCTTGTCCTAGACGTGCCAGACTGATTATTTGACCCTTGTGTCCCACTACAATTTAGCCCTTGTACTTCTAATTAATTCTAAAATACCTATTGCATTTAGTTAATTAATTAAAAACCATAAACCTCCCTTTGTGCAATTTTTCAATTATTGGGCACTTTTGTACAAAATTGCATTGAGGTATCCACTCTGTTGGACACGACACGTAAATAAACCCTTTTTCTTTTTCATGTGTATTTTTTCCATAATTTTTCGGAGGGTGCAAATTGTGACATTAACCGCTTTGAACCATGGCCTCAAAACCTTGAACCAATGCATCATGGCCATTCATTTCAATTTATTTGAATCCTAACCATTAAAAATATCCATGAGAAGACCCTTTTTCCAAGGAGTTGACCAAAGTCAAACCTTTCTAGGTTAAACCAAACCCCCCTATATATATATATATATATATATATATATATATATATATATATATATATATATATATATACTCTCTTTTTTCCCTTACTTTTCTTTCTTCTAAACCTAAAACCATATAGCCAGCCGACATCCCTCCCCCCTCTCTTACTGTTCATTGTCTCCCCCATCCTCTATCTCGCTGGAATGAACCCCCTCGCCGCTGTCTTCCTCCACGCGACAACATCCCCGAGACCAGCACCCTCTTCACGGAGAAGCCTCGTCAACCGCTGCCATCTCCGAAGTCGTCGACCCACAAGGGCTCGCCGTCCTCGACCGCCTCTCCATCTCGACGACACCCTCTCCCCGACCTACACGACGATGACGACGCCGCCTGAAGTCGCTGTCCTCCTCCTCGTCGACCCCGCTGATCCAACCTGACCGGAGAAGCCGCTGTACCTGAGCACCATTAACTTCGGCCATCCTCCTCACCGACCGCCATCCCGACTCAGCATTGCCCTGACCCGCTGCGCTGCACCATGCCGGAGCCGATCTCGAACCGCTGATCTCCCGGACCACCTTCTTTCCTGCCTCCCCTCGACTGAACCACGCACCACCAGCACCTTCTTCATCATCACCTTCGTCGTCAACATCGTCGTCATCGTCATCACAGCCCTCGTGCACGCGCCAGGTTCGATTTTCCCTTGCGTGCATGTACATGTATGTGCACCCGCATATTTTACCACCGTATTGCATACATATTTAGACATGGTATTTAGTATATGATGGTATATTGGTATGATTGTATGTACATAGTATATATATCTATATGTATAAGAACCCGATTAGTATATATATATATATATATATATATATATATATATATATATATATATATATATATTATAACCCTCATTTAGTATATACGTATATAGATGTATTGTATATACCTCCCTAATGTATGTACAAGTATTAATTCTATTTAGTACATATATATATATGTGTATCTATTATATTGATAACTAATGGATATTATGTATATGTTAGTATTTATGCCTATGGACTAGATAACTAGAATGTAACCACAAATACCCTGTAGTTACATTGATCTGTGACTAGATAACATGTTTGCAGACTGCCATATGTACACTGACGTACTGGCAAGACCGCATCATTGACTGTCTGTTATGCACAGCAACTACATACTTGACCCCCTAGCGTAGTCTCTGAGATTATTGTGTTGATTGTGTGTATAGTGTAATTTCTGATGCAATATGGTATTATATATGTCTATAGGACTGTTGGATCATTCAGACGATACTTTAGAACCAGGACATTGGTATTGTCAGCTAGAGACAACAGGCGAGTATATTCTCGGACAGTTTCCATTGTGTTGATTATCTCTATAACTCTTATTGTATAGCGTACATGACTCTGACACTGTTGTTTACACGAGTTGGCATTATCGAGACCTGTCACAAGGAGTCATGATTTGGAATCCATCGTGCTAGCTGGGGAAAAAATGGGAAAATATTAGCAGCTTGTGTGATCATATCCAAACTTTACATGCATTATAGCTCACCCCCACCTCACGTCGGTGCAGCCTGACCATTACATGCCTCATAGCTGTTACATGTGGTTAGCCTGACTATTACTCGCATCATAGCTATCCGGATGGTTAGCCTGACCTTACAAGAATGATAGCTAATCATATGTAACAAGCCTGATCAGTCCCAAGCCGATCACATGATATGCTGATATTTCACACACTTAGTTAGATGATTCTTGTCATGTATCTCTAGTATATTGATATAGCATTCCCTATATTCTAGTCATAATTCTAGCATTCACATATATACCAGTTCATTGTTCTAGCGTGTACTTGTATTTCTATTTTATTGCTAGATATATATTGATGATGACATATGCTCCAGTATTCCTTTATTCCAGTATTTTCTTATTTCCAGTATTTTATTATGTCCAGTATTTCTTATTGTCAGTATTCATATCTGTCTTGTATTTCTTTATACTGTGTTATAGTTTTTGTCAATATATGTGGAACTGCTGTTAGTGCTTGTACTTCGTTCCAATCCTGACTGAATATTTTTCCTGAGGATCTTGAGAAGTTACGTACCACACACTATGGACAGGGTATAGATGCAGATTACACACCAGAGATTTTAGAGGAGACTATTCCTTTAGATGAGATATTGCCTGCAGCTATCTAGATAGTATTATATTATGCGTCTGAGACTTATTGAGGTTTATTTCAGTTTATATTTAGACTTATGTTAAGTTTAATTGGATATTTGTGGAGACTTTATGTTGGACAGCTATATTATGTTTTATCTATATTTTGAGATATGGTGTTTGACTATGTCATTCTTCTTATCTTTTATCGTGCCTTATATTTTTATAGTTGTTGTGATTGAGTTTACAATATGAGATATTGGGAGATGTATATTGTCCTCCTTATGGAGATTGATATCATTGACAGGTATTTAGTTATGTTAGTATTAATTGTGACCTAGACAAAGTTCTACCGCCGATGCTGCGGCGTAGGCTGGACGTACACACGCTCTCGTGCCCCTATACCGGATGTGGGTCGTGTGACACTAGGACATTTAGAATGTCCGGCGTGCTTTACTGGAAGCATGGTAGCATGACACCACAAAGGAGCAGTGAACTCCATGCTATAGTGGGTGATACCACCATGAGGTTCCTCGATAGGATAATGTCTCGGCTTCGCGAGCTATGTCACAGCGGCGTAGCATCGCATATAGGCAGGTAGCCTAATGCTTTAAAATGAAGAGTGGTATCCAACACTACAAAAAGGCCAGTGTTCTCATGTTATAGTGGTGTGACACCACCAAGAGGTACCTAGAGAGGGTAAAGCCTCGGCTACGCGAGCCAAGTCACAGCGGCGTAACACTGCAAGGAAGCACAAGACTTTATGCTGGGTAGTTTGACACTACAAAAGGCTGAGATCTCATGCTACAGTGGATGACACCACAATGAGGTGGGACCTCGACTTTGGGCCATATCATAGCGGAGTAGTGCCGCAAGGAATCGCAAGGCTTCATGCCAAGGACTCTTTAAAAGAACTCACCTAGAGTGTATGAAAAAAGATATAGGTCATCTCTTGAGGGTAAACTTGTAGGCGCCCTAGATACATACACCAAAACCATGCATGCATAGAGCCTTTAATAAGCAACCGAAAGCACATTTGATGTCATTGTATGAGTGGAAAGTATTACAGCTACGGTACAAAATTTAAGGCTTAATCCATTCTTGTTTTATACTGTTATTCGACCCATGCGGAAAGATTCAAGTTAAAGCGACATCTATCCTAATGCATGATGGGCAGTCACTATAGGGAATGTTCAACCCATATATTGAGATATGTGGGAGATTGATGGTGTTTTTGCCTTTGGACTAGTAAAGATAGTTCTACATTGGCTACACCATCAAGTGGGTGTCTCAATATAATACTTTGTATGTGTTGAGGTGTGCACATGGGGTGTAGTGGGACACATAGGTACCATATGGGGTATTTTATTAAGAGAAAAAAAGATTAACTCCTCAATGAAAGCTTTTAAGCTTTTTGTCATACTCTTGGATATTATTCCATAGGAGCTAAGTTCCAAAGGGGCTTAACGACTCGGACTCTGACTCGGACTCAAGGGCTAAAGTAGCGCTTTGTTGGCGCATTTTGCACTTAGCACGTCAGCATCGTCGCAAGGCGCTTGTGCCCTTTTATTGCGCTTGTGCGGTCATTTTATGCGCGAGTTTTATGCTCGGGTTGCATGCGTGGGTTGCATGAACGGGCGCTGAGCGAGCTATGCATTGGGTTGCGATTGTGGGATATCAATTTTGTATATTTGTTTTTTAGTTCCACATCGAATAGAAGAGGAGGATGGGCTTCCATCCTTCCCTATTTAAAGAGCCCTCTAGCCTCCTTTTAAGACACACTAAAATTGACAAAGAGCAGTCTAAAGGAGTCCGTTCGAGTCACACAAAGAGGTGACTACGAACGTTCCAAAAGTTCTCTTGTGAATTTTCTGGCTCCTGGAAGCAGATCGTCGATAGAGGACGAATCTTGTTTTGAGCAATGGTGGTCTTTACCGCCCCAGCAAGAATAATTTTATTTTGTCTTCTTCTCCTTTTTCTTCTTTCTTGTTCTATCTCAATTGTAACTGCGTTTGCAAGGAAGAACAACGCTTGTTTATGCCAGTTGGTTTCTGGAGTTGGCACTCATTTTGAGTTTAGATCTCCGTTCAGGAAGATCTTGTTCCATCCTAACAAGCCCGTTTAGAGTTTTGTTGCTACCGCCCAAACAAGCTCATTCAGAGTATTGTTGCTACCGTCCTAACAAGCTCGTTCAGAGTTTTGTTTCAAGCATATGTTCAATCCATCATAAAATCTGTCTCAGGGACTAACATCACATACAACAAACTTATTAATGGTTTTTGTAGGGCCGAGAGAAATCTTGAGGCCTTATCCAATATACATATGATGACTAAGAGGTGCTTCTTACCAAGCAAAGTTTCATATGAAGTATTATGCGAGGGCTTTTTCCAAAGTAATTCCTCTGATCACGCTATCAAGCTGTTTGAAGAGATGCTTTCTCACAATTTTATACCACGTCAAAGACATTTTAACAGATTGATTAGAATTTTATGTGAAAAGAATAACCTGTGGGAGGCTCACAGAATTATGAATATGATGCTCAAGGAAGGAAAGACACCAGATAAGGAAACATATAGAAATCTAGTTGACACGTGTTATAGGCAAGGAGAGATCAAGATGGCTTTTGATATAGAGAAAGATCAGTCCATGCATAAGGACTGATTGTTTAATTTACCCTGTGAATCCAATGATGTTGGTAGGACTTGTCAAGCAGCCGATTTGTTAGGGATCATAAGTCGTAAAATATTACAGAGGTAGTTTACTTTCTCTTTCTTGATCCTTCCCATTATCTTTAGATACAGTGAAATATGTTAATCATTTGCTGGTTGATTAAGTTTTTCATTTTTCTAGATAAGGCGAAGGAAATGCTCATGATATGCTACTCTCTCCTATCACCACTGTTAATATTGTTGATGTTCGTAAGCAACTCGTCCTTCGTAAGCAACTCACCAATTAAACTTACCACTTTCAAGTTTATTGTCTTTTTTTTTTTTACCGAATAAGCTGCTGATTGAGGAAACTTTGATCTAGGTTGCAAGGCTTACAATATCGGTATCGGATCGGTATCCGATCTTTTTTATAAGTACAAGGATTGGTGGTATCGGCTGGAGCGGCATTTCGATTCGAAATATTGATTTTTTTGGTATTGAAAAAAAATATTTTTTAAAATTTTAGAAAAAATTTATTTTATATATTTATACATAATTTTAAGTATTTTTTGTGTTGTTTCTTAATAATTTTGAAATTACTAACGGTTTTCAATTTAGAGGTTCAGTTAAGTACAATAAAATTATCATTGCTAATGGTTCTCCATAAATTATATTAAGGCTCCAGAAATGTAGACCTCCCTTGAGCTGCATAGTGATACCTGAATAGACTTCAAGTTGTTATTGGCCACAGTAGTTTCCTTCTGATATTATTTCTCTTTGTTGGAACAGTCTATTTAGCATGATTGGGTACCCTTGATAACAAAACATGTTGACAGAAAGTCAGGATTAAGATTTAAAGTATCGGCCAATACCGATATGTATTGATCGTATCGGATCGAATTTGTCCACTGTCGATCCAATATTACACAAAATTAGCTATATCGGCCGAAACATGTGTAAAATTTTTAGTATCGGTCTGTATCGACCAATACGGACTCGATACAAACTGATACGAAGTTCGTGCCAGAAAAAAAAAGTAGAGTCAAATTTTCGGAAAAGAAACAAAGCAAACAAAGCGACGTCAAATCTCCACAGAGAAACCAATAATAAAATTTGGTAACAAGTAAAAATTCTACAAATAGATCCAAAAATTCATCTGCAAACCACAACAACCACAAAAAAAAAAAATAGATTAGAGAAATAGTGAAAAACATTTACCTAATTTTTGAAGGTAACGAAGCTCTACTCTTCTTCGCACTGCTGTGAACGCCTTCTTGACCGACGCCGACGTCGAAACTCGAGAGGAGCGGTTGAGGCGTCTCTCCTCTACGATCCGGCATGGTAGAAGCGAGAGGAACGGTGGAGGCGGGCCGCGTAGAGGAGAGAAACATTTCGGCTGAAATGTTTTCTCTCTTCTCTCTGCAATATATATAGGTGGTGATTTAGGCTAAGGATTTTGTCTGTAGTAAAAAAATAATATATGTGGAAAAATTGAACAAGCGGCTCGAACCCAAAGTCATCCTTCTAGCCAAGGAATCCTTTTAATTCTATTGTTTAGATCTGGCAATGTTATATATATATATATATAGTATCTAACAATATTTATTATTGTACATGTATACATATATTGTAGCTCACAATATTGTACATATATATACATATATTGTAGCTCACTATATTGTACATTTGTACTATATATATATATAATTTTTTTAAGTGTAATATTTTTGCTTGTAACATTTTTTAATATTGTATGTAACATTTTTTATCTCATTTTTCGGATTACATAATGGCGCCAAAAAGTTGTTTGATGGAGGAAATGGATGTTGGTTAGAGACATGGCAAATGTGTTGATCCAAATAATAAGAGAAAGGTACAATGCAATTATTGTGGCAAAAATGTGCAATGCAATCTCTACTACCCTCATAACCAAGAACCATATCGGGACGACCCTGATAATTATGATATATTTTAGTGATGTATTTATATTTTTTTCGTATTTGTATTTTGTATTCATTTTCATATTTGTATGCTTTATGTAGTTCATACCTATTGTAAAAAGATTATTATTCATGAAATTTAAATGAAGGGATAGGTCAAAGTCCCAATAATTTTTTCTGGCCAAGTGCTTTTTGTTGTACTTTTAAATTCAAACATGTAAATCTTGTAGCCAATTTTATTTCGGTATATTATGAAACAAAATAATTTGTGTCATCAATCACATTGTAACAATTTGTAACTATGTATAAAACAAAATTTCTGGATATAATTATCTTTATTTTTTTTACATAAATTTAAAAAATGCTCGAAGGCCTAGAAAAAGAAAGAAAACACCAGATGTACAATCTCGATAGGTCGACAACGATAAAGACGACACTACTGATAGTGGAGGCAATGAAGCAACACTCGCTGTTGGTGCTGACAATACTAATGAATATGAAAGTCTTAGATATTAGTCTCATGAATACTCTAAAGACTGGCCAAGTGATTATCAACATAGAGAGCACCGCATAGATGATGCATATGCTAGAGGATCTAGCCATCATGATGTACCTACTCCTTTAGACAATTACAACAATACATATGATTGTTTATCCACAAGTTATTATCCATACAACAATCCAGAGGCGGAACAACATTCAACATTTGATGACCCCATGACAAATTTTTTTCATAATACAGATATCAGTCTTTACTACCCTTATAACCAAGAACCATATCGGGACGATTATGATAGTTATTAACCATTTTAGTGATATATTTGTATTTTTTTTGTATTTGTATTAATTTTCGTATTTGTATGCTTTATGTAGTTCGTACATATTGTAAAAAGATTATTATTCATGAAATTTAAATGAAGGGATGGCCAGAGTCCCCATGAATTTTTCTGGCCAAGTAATATTGGGTCGTACTTTTGAACTTAAACATGTAAAACTTGTAGCTAATTTTATTTCGGTATATTATGAAACAAAATAATTGGTGTCATAGATCACATTGTAACAATTTATAACTATGCATAAATCTAAATTTCTGAATATAATTAAATCTTTATGTTTTTTATAGAAATTTAAAAAAATATCTCGAGTCCTCGACAAATATAATTATGGGCCTTGTGACTCTTGTCTCATGATCACATCCTGCCATTTGCATTGCTTCTAATATCTTGTGCCTCCCTCTTTGCGTCTTAATTCGTCAAAATTAAAACCTATAGAACAATACAAGATTCAATTAGTACGAATATAATGACATAGTAAGATTGTAACTAAAAAGTAAAAACATGTAAAAAAAAAAAACTTATATATCACAGCTAAACCATTCAGCAAGGATGACTATTATTTTATTCAATTATAATAAAAAAACATAAAAAAAATATTTTAGAATATACATAAATATGTAAATTATTTTTTCTATTCTTTTACGAATTTATTAATATTGTCGATACGGATACTCATACAAATTGTCCGATACCGATATCGACACTGAGTTTTTTTGAACCCTGGATAAGATCTCCCCAATTTGTGGATTAACGCAAATCGTAGTTCAAGTTGAGTGGGTAGCTTCTTCCTCTCTTATATTGTCATTGTTTATTATAAGCGAATCTCTGATAGCTCTTCCATTGGCACTCATTACATATACATGGGACCCAATATTCCATTATTAGGGTGGTGTGTATAAATAGGGTGTGGTAGACTACCAATTCCGCTATTTATATTGCTGGAATGATTTGTCTTGAAATTTCTATATGGATATTTCATCTCTACTAGTTTCTTTATTCATTATCTTTCTTTGTAAGTCCATGTTTCTCTTGGGAAATAAGGTTTTCCTCCTTGCGGAGTTCAATATTTTCTTTGTGAATGAGATATATATGTAAGATTCATGTGAATATTAAGAGATACAAATATGCCAACCCATATAAGTAAAATCAACAATATCTATAATTTGTTTGGACGTTCTGATCTACTTGTCGATAAGAATTTGATCCTACAAAAGTCCAAGAAAATTACATTATAGCGGAATGATAGATTAAAAGTTAGTGAGCCTTGATTGAAGACCTTCTTCATTCGGATTCGATGTAAACTCATTTCTAGCTGGTTCTCCAAATTTTACAGGTCCTTCACACTTGAGGCCAGAAAGTTCTTGGCCCATCAAATTCCTTTTATCATAAATCAAAATTTTGGCCTTGGATGTTAGTGTGGTTACAATATGATTTCTAGTATGCAGTGTTCTAAATGGCGGTCGCCTCGACCGTCTAGGCGGTGCCTAGGCGGTAGGCGGTCTCTTTCCACAGCGCTTTTCGATAGACGGCCAACGGGACTATGGCAGCGTAGGCGACGTAGGTGGACGCCTAGGCGGAGCAATACCTAACAACATGTTTTGGCCAAACGGTTTTGTAAGTATTATGGACCTATGATTTACTTTTACAAGACTAAAATTTAATAAATTTTTTATTCTACAACGTAATTATGTATGAAACATCCTTAAATTATGTATATAATGCAAAAAACTGTGATAAAATAGTAAAAAAATGTCCAAAATGTATCAATCATCTAGACGGTGTCTAGACGATAGGAGGATTCTTTCTGCCGCGCACCTGCCTATCGTTGTTTAGAACCTTGCTAATATGCCTATTCATAAAAGTGCGCACACTGGTTTTTAGCTCCAAACGGTTCTAAGTTAATTAAGTTTATAGATCATAGTGTACCGGCAGAAAATGAAACTTAGTAGTTTAAGTCTGAATAAATTCTTATTAACAACCTTTAACGCTTTATGTGGATATTATCTACCAAATACTGTATTCTTGTGCCTGCTAGAAATTTTGACACAAAATCATAGGTTGTCTAAACCTAATTTAACTAGGTGTATGGCTTGTTAGTTATTTAGATTATGACTTTTATTTTGCCATAAATGAATATTCTAGGGTTTATCCTTAATAACTAGCTGATTCTTTTTGAAGTTAGTTGTTTAGGACTAAGATTTCTATATGGTTATAAATAGATAACATAGGACTTATCCTGAATAATTAATTATCTTATGCTTTAGGATCCATTGGTTGTCTGGGAATAGGGTTTTGATTTAGCTATAAACAATGATCCTGAAAATTAATTCTAAAGAACAACTAATGCTTATAGTGTGTTGATGGCTAGCAATAGAGGAAAGATAAAAAGAGAGAGAGAGAGTGATAAGCAAGAAGAAAACCTATTTTATTATGTATTCCTGGGAGAGTGTGTATCCATGGGATTTTCTTCGAACTTCTCTTGCATATTCTCTATAGGGTTGGAGCTGTGAAGTCGTAAGAGGTCTTGCAAATCCTCGTTTAGTAGTGATCTCACGCTCTCGGTGGTTTTTCCCTAGTGCAGTTTCTACTGTTTAACCTTGTCCCCAACATTACAAAATTAGTGTATTTTCATCTAAAAAGTTCGCTTAGATACCATTTTGGTGCTTAGATTTTGATTTTATTTTACCATTATCAGTGTTATCTAAATGTTTCTGAAGCCTGACATTCATTTTTTTGCATTTGTATGATACTGCAAAATTAGTAGTTGATTTGCTAATTTTGTGATGACTATGATAACTGATTATTCACTTGTATCAAAGTCAGTTTTGCCACCCTAGTGAATATAAACTACTGAATTTTTGTTATGATACCACCAAAGTGAATAAACTAATGAATTTATGTTATGATACATCTTGTTGTCTGATACATTGAATTTTAACTTGACAAAAAATTCTCTCTGAATGTAAATTAGGATGAAAGGATGGTACTGTTGATTTTCTTCTAAGATATGCAACTGCGGAATCAAACATGCTGCCTCCCTTTGCCAAAATTGCTCACTATAAGGTACTGGTTTTAGTCTAAATGAATACTTCGAATATGCATTATCATGTAATTATGCTGACAAAAGGTTGACTTAAATTTGGTAACTATTAATGGAATATTCTTTTATTTCAGTTTTTTTCTAAAATAAAAAATTTTAACTGCCAATTTCTTACAAGAATGACGATTACCATAATACAAATATATAAAATTTGTGCTAATATTAGAAGTAAGTTTATCGGATATATAAGTTCTTATCGGATATATAAGTTCTCTTTCTAAACATACAAGAATTCCGTTGCTATGAAATTTCTTAAGATTCTCTAAGTATGAGCATCTTACAAACTTTTTTTTTTTTTGAATGAGGTTGCAAAACAGGTGAAGTATACCTAGAAATTTGGATGAGATTGCAGTTAATTTTTGGAAAAGTTTTGTATGGGTCAAGTTTTTGAATTCCACTGTGCCTACAGTTGCTCCATGGAACACAATTGCTAGTCCCTCAACTATTTAGTACATAATTTTTTATTACTTGTGAAAAGCAAACATCTCCTTAATATTTTTTTTCCTATACATAATATCTAACTACTCATGTTAAATTTAATAAATAATTTTAATTAGTAAACATAAGTAAAAACATTTTTGGCACACAAATTTCTACGGTGAAGTCCCGACATTTTCTATTATATAGTAATATAGATATACCAACGATGCCACATGATCTAGACCTTGTATTACTTACTAGGAATTAGTTCTATTTCACTTTTACTTTTTAGGGTATTTACGTTAACTATTTCTATGTTTTATGTTTATTACGCGGGGTACCCCTACTTTGAAACTAATTACAAGAGGTACCTTTTTATATTTTCTATAGAAAGGTATAACACTAACTACCCCTATGCTTATTTTAATTTTTTTCTAAAGGAAAGGTAACCCGTATAATTAGTTTTAAAGTAGAAGTATTTCGTATAATAAACATAAAACATGATAATAGTTAACGTAAATAACAATAAATCATGCAGACCATCTACATTCCACTAGGTAATTCCATCGTTTTGAATGTACCTGGCATGTTAGATGTGTAAGTTTTGGGAGTAAATGACATCATAATGCATCGTTGTTGGAATACATCAGCCAACATTGTCAGGCTTGGGGCGCAATTATGCGGAAATCCGATATAGTAAAATGGTGCAGATTTAAAAAACTTCGGCCTAATGAGTTCATTAACCATAGCATGTTAGCACAAGCATAATTGTATTTTATTGACTCATTATAAAATTCCTAAAGCCCCAAATTTTGAAGATCAGAAGCATTAGCCTCTTATTTCTCCTCTCGTCTCTTCCAGGAAGCAACCTTGATGGCCGCAATAACTAGTGAAGACACCGTTGCCTCTCGTGTCATGTTTTCTTGGAGACACCTTCATCTTTTCTCCGCAGTTCTTCTCAACGACAGCCACAAAGACAGTAACAATGCCATTGAAGTCTGTAACGGCCCCAAATGGCAGCAATTGGCACTGAAGCCATCGTGTACTTGCGACTAGTTATTTAAAATTTTGCTACTTCACTTTTTTCTTTTTTTTATACATAATCATGATCTTCCTTTACCCTCTGCAGACCACTTCAGTGTCGACTAAATCTCACTCTTATTGAGTTTTTAATATTAGTTCGTAATTAAAAAAAAAAAAAAAAAACACACACACACACACATATATATATATATATATATATATATATATATATATATATATATATATAGAGAGAGAGAGAGAGAGAGAGAGAGAGAGTAATATGCACATGCGTAAAACAATTGTTCAAAAATGGCTATTTGATTTTACTCCTGTTAGATTATGTATATTGATATTACCCCCTATTAGATCAAAAGTTGAATTTACCTTCCTGAAATGTCGTTAAAAGTTTTTAAAGTGTCGTTAATAAGTTTTTAACGACACTTTCAGGAGATAAACTTAACTTTTGATCTAACAAGGGGTAATATCAATATACCTAATCTTACAGGGGATAAAATCAAATAGTCCTTGAAAAAAAAATTAAATATGAATTTATTATAGGTAACATTATCCTATGGAATAAAACTCATTCAACCAAAAATGATGCATTCCACCTTAGTTAGAAATGTTTAATTAAAATTAGATCATTAAATAATTAGTCACTTTTTAAAAAATAATTAATGGAGGATTTACCAACGGTTTTGACGGCTCAATTTTGAGCGTTTCTAAGCTTACTTGTATATACTAGTAAATTCATATGCGTTGTACGTAAAATAAAAGTGTTTATGATATCGTTAAAAAATATTTCAAATATAACAATTTAAATATTTTTGATATATTTTTTTTCTTTCAAGCCTCATTATAAATAATTTTTCAACATTTTTAGCAGTTTAAATATTTAAATATATTTGCATTTATATTTGTCATATATCTCTTATATTATAATACAGGCTCAAATGTGCCGTCAAAGCCATATGTATATCATCAATTATTAAATTTTGAAAAATATTAACTACCATTCTCTTCTTATGTACTTGAAAAAAAAAAAAAAAACCATTTAAACATATAATACAAAATTTAAATTATATTTAAACTAACAACAAATTATTGTCTAAGTGGACATATATCCAATTTTTTTAAAATATTAATATCAAATAATAATTAAAATATATTCAAATCATATTTAAAAAAATTTCTATCTCTACTATTATAATACGACTTAGAAACGGCTCAAATGAGCCGTCTAAGCCGTATGTATATCATCAATTATTAAATTTAAAAATAATTAACTACCGTTTTCTTCTTATGTAATAATTATAATATATTCAAATCATATTTAAAATATTTTAATATAATTTAAATTTCTATCTATTTCTACTATTATAATACGGTTTAGAAACGACTCAAATGAGCCATCTAAGTCGTATGCATATTATCAATTATTAAATTTAAAAAAAAATAACTACCGTTTTCTTCTTATGTATTTGCAAAAAAAAAAAAACTATTTTAACTAATAATAAATTCTAAAATATATTCAAATTTTAAATTATATTTAAACTAACTACAAATTAATATCGAAGTAGACACATATCCAAAATTTAAAACAATAATATTTATATCAAATAATAATTAAAATATATTAAAATTATATTTAATTATTTTAATATAATTTAAATTTTTATCTAATTTTTAGTAATATCATAGATTCTTTTTACGTGCAACGCACGTGCGTGTATATATATATATATATATATATATATATATATATATATATATATATATTCCTCTCCACTTTCATGCGGTGGCCTGACCTAGGTTGTCACGTCCCGCTCCCGGAATACGATAAGCCGAATACGTAACATCATCCTCTAGCTACGCGACATACAAATACTTCAATATCCATACTCGCGATTGTCGCCTATAAGGTTCTAGGATAGGTTAATTACAGGTCACAATTTGTAAAACATAATTTGTACTATTTTTGGAAAGAGGACATTCTAAAAATTATAAATAGAAAATAAGCTATTCTACCCAATTACAACTATTATCCCAAGTATACATTTATAACACCTTTATACCTCAATAATACATTTTGGAAAGAAACTCTCGTTCCAACTAAATCGCCTTCCGTTGCAATATATCGCTTTTGTTCTCCAGCTCCTTTTCAAGATACAACAATAGCTTCCTTGAAAATGTTCTTAGAAATCTAGTGAACAATACTAGGTCGTCAAACGACATGCAAGCCCTCGATAAAGGATGGAGAAAATAAATGAAATAAAATGAGAATCTGAAAATGATTGGATTCTCAAATTTTCATGATGAAGAAATGGAATAATAAATTCTTTAGACTCATTTTAATGCAATCATGAGACCAGGTGTTCTAGCTCTAGTAATGTAACAATGAAACATGGTATTCCAACTCTTATCAAACCCTACTCTACAAGGTGTCCAAATCATAATCCACAATCACAAACAATTTTTCTATATGCAAATGCAATTTAGAGACGATTTTGGATCACAACAATACCTATTGTCTTGACAATAATCCCATATACCCGGAATCATGTAAATTTTTTTGATGGGTGGTGCTTAGATTTTCAATCCCACAAGTAACACATGATATAAACAATTATCGAATTTTTTGCTTTAAAAATTCAGATCATGTGATAATATAACAATTGTCGAATTACTTGAATTTTTCCAAGAATTCAGAACATAATAACATTGGATAAACACAATTGTCGAACGTCTTAATCTTTTTTAGGAGTTCGAATCCAATGACAAGTGTAGTAAGTTAAACCTCACATCGGTCATTATATGCCGACTTATAACATGTATCAGATTATTTGAGTTGTACTAAAAAAATCCTATCAAGAGTAGTGAGTTAAGCCTCACCTCCATCATTATATATCGTCTTATAACAAGTGTCGGATTACTTGATTTGTACACACAAATCCTATTAAGAGTAGAGAGTTAAGCCTCACTTCGAATCATTGCATAATCATACAAATGTCGGTTATCAAGTATCGAATTACTTGAGTTGTACTCAAGAATTCTCAAGTGTAGTGAGCTAAGTCTCACCACGGTTATAGTATGGCCATACGTATGCCAGCACTACGGATCAGTTATAAACAAGTGTTTATTACCAGAGTTCGACGGTGTGATCCAAATGTTCTCTCCCATCCAATATAATTCTACAAATTCACAAATATTCATATCTAACATACAATTTTAAGTTGAATTACAAGTCCGATTTGTATCTCGTTTCGTGTGTCAATCATTATACACTTTATGAGAATACTGTTCGGCAAATAGTTACGTCTTAGCGAAAATATTAAATATCTAATCATGTATCTGTTTCGTGTGCTCATGCATCACGTTTAAACAGTAACATTCCATTTGGTAGGACCAATCCAAAAATATAAAAATTGGTACACCTTACCTTGAAATGTGAAACATTAAAACTTTTGTTGCTCTTGTGTGCATGTGTAAGTGTATCCTACGCATCTTATATTCTAAATCCGAAATCTAAGTTTTTTAGACTTTGAGCCAAGACAGATAACTTCTAAATATCTTGAAATAGAGACTAACCAATTTATTCGGATTTTCCGAAAATGGTTCTCTCTAGAATTTCTTGAAAATTTAGGCAGTCTCATTTGTATTTTGGAGCCCGACATTTTTATAATTTATAAAAGACCCAGAGCAACCCTCCGTAGAATCTCCGGGTTCGTCGACCCCTTCGGTGGAGCAATTCTCAATACCGGTAGTCACACGTAGTATATATCATAAAAATAAGATAAAAAAAGTTTAACTTTTATCTTGGTGGCAAGATATTTATCTTAGCTATTGAAATCATCGTTAATAAATTCTATGTTTCATTTCCAAGGAAACACAAGTGTTAGAAAATAGAGATATCAAATGCAACTTCTATTAATTCTCATATACTAAACGAAATTCATAATTCGAAATATTTTAAGATAGTGATCTAGTATAAAGAGACATCAAAGTCTCAAATTTTTTATTTTAATACAAAGTATATCACAACACATATTCGGAGATAGTGCATAGGATATATAATTTAATGGTTTAACTAACCTTCTCTAAAATCCAAACTAAGATTTTATTTAGCCTAGTGTTAGATGGTTCTCTCTCTAGTAAGTATTTCAAGATTCACATCTCAATTCATAATATATATTAGATGTTTGTGTTATTATGAACTAAATAGCGTGAGTCGTAGGTTGATCTTAGGAGATCGACTACTTAAACCTTAGTTTGGAAATCAACACCAAAGTTACCCAATTATTTGGGTGTTCATAGATACTTCTTAACTAATAAATTGAGATAATTTATACAATTTAAATGTAATAATAAAATCTAGACAAAATTAAAATATATATTAAATAAATAAAAAATATGAATTTTTCTAGTAACTTTTAAAATTTAAGCTAGGCCGAATATAGTACAACCATACAAGGAATCAAGAGCTATATTTCAAGACATAATCTACTTAGAGGCATGATTTGACTCTATTTTGGTTGATATTGAAAGATTAGAGTACCTATTGGTGTGACATATACTCTATATTATATACAAATGTCTTTTTATATATATATATATATATATATATATATATATATATATATATATATATGGCTGCGTTAGGATTTCCTCGTGGAGGAGACAATCCTGGAGTGGGGGTCTCGGCAGGGCATAACAGAGAGGGAGATGCAGAGGGGCAAACAGAACCTGGTGATCCGTACGTCAGATCATCCGGATGCGGGTGGACAACAGTCGTGGGGAGGAGACACATGGCTCCGACGGGACGTAATCCTCGGACGGAGGGCAGAGAGAGCGTGGGGATGAAAGAACCGATAAATAGAGAACGACCATACAATAAATAGGACCAGAGAGGAGGAAATTGGAGGGGAAAGGAGGTGCTACTAGAGAAGGACATGATCACAGGAAGGAGGCCAGGAACGGGAGTTAAAGGAAATCATATAGGAGGAAGTAGCGATGCGGCCAATTGGCTGAAGGTAGAAGAAAAACCAGAGACAACAAGACCCATGAGGGAAAGCGAACCGGTCCGAGGGGTAGCATCTAAACCAAAATCATGGGTAGATGTATGCCAACCAGTGGAGATCAAGGAGGAGGTAGAGTTGCAGTACGTGGAGCCTAGCATCATTGACGGGAGAAAAATGGTCGAGATCACCAACAATGACATCCAAGAAACGGTTGAATACTGGAGTAACACACTTTTATTGTACGTGATGGGTAACAAACCTTTCTACGGGCAGATAAGAGCGTACGCACTTAGACCTAAAGGAGAGATGGAGATTTTTTCTCGAGAAAATTGATTCTATTTCATAAAGTTCACCCTTGCGGAGGATTTAGAGAGGATATTGGGAGGGGGTGTAGACATTCGAAGGTAGATTGGTTATACTGAAATGATGGTTACCGGAGTCGAACTTTGAAAAGGATCGGTTAACTACAATACCGATATGGATAAGATTCCATGGTTATCGCCGCAGTTATGGAGTATTCGATCTATCATGAAAATGGCTAGTATGGTGGCAAACCATTGAAAACTGGTATCCCTATAGCAAGACGGAAGTTCATATGATTTGTTCGGGTCTTTGTATAGATAGAAGCTACAAGTAAATTACCAAGAACTATTGAAGTGTATCTGCCAAATGGAGAATGAGCTACCCAAAAAATAGATTATGAATGGGTTTTCCCTTCTTGTGGGATATGTAACTGCTTTGGTCCTGTGAGTGAGCATTGCTCGGAGCATGTGGGAAAGAGAGGTACAGGGACGGTAGAGAAAAATTAGCATGAAGAAGTTCCCCAAGGGGAGAGTGCTCAAGGGGGTACATAGGAAACTGCTAACTTAGGTGAAAATATGGAAGTTGAGCATGAGGGAGAAGAGCACGATTACTGTCAAGTACCAAATGAATTACATACATCAGTCCTGGGTAAAAGGCATGAGCCGGAGAAAATAGATGAACGATGGGCCAATACTGGAGAAGCAGAAATAAAGGAGGGAGAAGAAATACAAATGACGAAAAGTGATACTAATCTCAGTTTAGATCAAACACAGGTCATGAAGGAAGTTGCTATAGAGGGGAGCAAGAGCTCTAAAGCGAATAAACTAACACATAGCAGAGGAGCCAAAGATGGTTTATCGCTAGGAGAGGCGGGGATCAGAATAAATAGGGATGCAAGTAGTACTCAAGTTGCAGAGCTTACAACCGATAATCCCCAACGGGCAACAATACAAGCGAAAGCAATGTAGAATGGGAAAGTAGGGAGCACACGGATACATGGTGTCATGCTCCAGTCCCAAAAAATACGTAGGACTAGGATACGTAAGCATGCCAGCCATATGTATATGGCAACTCCAATATATGGATACCATAATACTTACGTACGCTGTAATATGAATAATACTCACATGTGGTGTATATATATATAGTTACAAGTCACAGAAATACTAATCTCATCCACACAACAAGTCATAGAAAAGAAATAACTAAACTAGTATAATGAGTCTAAATAATCCAAAATAATAGTCGGGTCGAGACAAATCCACTACCAATGACTATATCTATACTAACATGAGGGAGGAGTATAAAACCACTAATATAAAATAAGGTGATTATATAAAGATATCAGTGAAGCGATCTCTCGCTAGAGATAATCAATGATGCTCAGAAGGTAAGACCTCCTCGGAAGAGATAAGTAATAAGTCCTGATCCGTCCTCCTGCGAATAGTCATGAACATCTACACCTGGAAACGGACCAGATCCTCAGAGGGACGTAACAAGATACATAGAAGCATGCCAATTTGAATACAGTAAACATGCATAATAGGTAGAAAATATATAAGTACGCTGTACAAGACAATCTATATGAATGCATAATGAGGACAACTTTTCGACGTATGGGCATGGGTAGGCTACTCTATATAATCTCACAACTCACACACACGTCAGGAGCATCATCAGCCGACATACCGCGGGGGTAGCGACCATCGTGACACCATAAATCGACATACCGTGGGGGTAGCAACCATCGGACACGACTACCATAGTGCGTACTAGTTACTACGGTTTACCAGAGTGGTTATAACCCATACGCCTACTGATTGTTCTCGCCTCCCATGATACTATGTGTCAAGTGTATGTCAACATATATATATAGCATATACTTATGAATGAAAGAAAATACACATACAATGAATATATTGAAATATAATAAGCATGCAAAGTACTGTAAGCAGTTTGGCAAGGTATCTTGCCTGGCAAGGAAGCTGCAAAGTATAACATCCAGGAGTCAAGCACACAGGATCAGAAACTATGACCTCAGAATGAACGTCTCCGGATGCTGAAAAAATATCACCAACGTTCACAGAATAAGCGAGATAGCTAGAAAATACTACCCTTTCGTCCAATTTGGACACAGGGGCAAAACAGTAATTTTGGGTTAAAGTGGAGTCCACATGTGGCCCACTTTTCACCAAAAAGTGTGCCAGGGGTAAAGGTCTCTAAAAAGGATAAATTATAGGTTAAACCAATTCTAAACGTTAATACGAACTCAACGGCACATCCAATTTTGGATTCTGGTGAGCCGAACACAAATTCGCCAAAAAAAGTCAATTATAGGGCCCGCAAATAGGCGGCTTGGTCAACTGTCTCAGAATTGCATAAAACTTGGGTCACTGGACCAGCATGATACCACGAATCTAATGGCGCAAGTTTTGTCGCGTTCTGACGATCGTATACTAAATGGTGCGGTATTTTATAAAAGTCGCGATACGGGGACTTTTCGCGGATACGGGTTGATTCTGACGCGCACACATGTCCAAATCAGTTTCTGCGAAAGTCCACACGTTTTGACATACCACACGCGCGTTTTGATGAAATTGGTATGCGACGGGGCGGTACCGTTTGGCGGGACGCGATCCGTATCACAAGTTTTTGTTATTTTAAAAACAGATTTTTCTGGATTTTCAACCTAATTTAATTCTATATATAACACCAAATAAAATAATATAATTGACAGAAAATAATCTAGATTAGGTGGTCTTTACATAAAAAAAAAATTCTAAGTTTGGATCTTTATGGTGGCAGATACGAGTCCTTGAACATGGGTCATCGCAACAAATTTTAGTAGTTTAAAAACGTGATTTTTTCTAAAGTTGGCGTCAATTTTTACCTAGTTTTTAACGCTGCATGATGGAAACTAATACACAGAGTTGGAAGAGGGATTGGTGGAGATCATACCGGTGAAGACGGGATCGAATTTGGTTGAGCGAGGAGGCAAAAATCTACGCAGGAAGGAAGGTTCGTCACTGTAGTTCTCTGTGCGTCGCGCGCGGTCGCGGACGCGGTTGACGGCCGGCCGGCGGTGCACGGTGATTGGACTACGGCGCTCCGGCAGCGGTGGGTCGACGCGTGGTGGCGGAGGTCGAGGAGTAGGAGCTAAGGTTTTGAAATATATATATATATATATATATATATATATATATATATATATATATATATATATATATATATAATGAGAATGAGAGAACGGGGGGCGGGTGAAGAAAATGGCCGCGGGTTTGTACTGCTCGTGAGGGGAGGGGTTTATTTTGTTGCTGCTGCGGCTGTTAGTTTAGAGGGGGGGGGGGGGGGGGTGATTTAGCTTAGGAGTTAGGGTTTTAATTTTCTTTTCTTCTTTTTCTTTCTTTTCTATTTTCTTTCTAATTCTTTTTCTATTTCTTATTTAATTATATTATTATTATTACTAATAATAATAATAATAAAATCATTATTATTATTATTATTATTATTATTATTACACTATTTATTATTATTATTATTAATAATACTATTACACTATTTATTTATTAGTATTACTATTACACTTATTTATTATTATTACTATTATTATTATTACTATTACACTATTTATTTATTAATATTACTATTACACTTATTATTATTACACTATTTATATTATTAATATTATCAAATTATTATTACTATTATTTAATAACTATTTATTATTACGCATATATTTAAGGTATACAAATCCAGAAAAATATATTTGTACCCTGAAATTAATTTCTAAAAATCTATCCCTCTTCTGCAAATACTCCTAAAATAAAATAGTAGTTTTGTACAATAATTCTAAATAATTAATTATCAAAAATAAATAATAACATATTTCTAATTAACTACGATATAATATAAATAAATTCAATAACTAATTAATTAAATATAATATTTTAAAAAAAATGGGGTTTTACACATGGTGATCAAGTTGTAATGGCAAAATCCAATAGTCGAGGAGGAGGCTAGGGACTTGTCCAGGACACACGACGTGGTAGTCAATGACATTCCTTACATGGAATGTCAAAGGGGCCAATCTATTGGCCGCTGGAAGGAAATTAAGGTTGTAATAAAAAAGACTAGTACTTTAATTACCTCAATAATTGAGAGTAAAATAAAATCAATAGAGAGAATAAAGGAGAGGACACCTACTAACTGGGTATCAACTAACAATCAGTATATATGTGGCATGGCGCGCATTTGGCTACTATGGGTTACTCGTGTCTAGAAGGGGAGGTTAGACTTACCACAGAGCAATTGATAATAGTAGAATTCACTAATAAAGGGGGTCTTAAGGTAGTCATCGTAGCAGTTTACGACCATAATGACCGTAGGAGGAGGTTGCAGCTATGGAAATATATCATAGCTGTAGCTGAAGGTACATTAGATAACCTTCCACTTATTTTATATAGAGACTTCAATGCCATGATTGCTACTTCAGAGAAACATGAAGGATGTCCGGTCCCAGACGATATTCTCGCAGACTTCCAGAACTGTTTACTTGCTTCAGGTATGCGATGTTTATCAAGGGAGGGTCACATGTGGTAGTGGAATAATAGCTCCATTGAGAATCGAGTAGTTTGTCAATTGGATAGAGCTATTTGTAGTAATAAATGGATGGAAATCTTTCCACTCGTTCGAGCAGAAGGCTTGCCTAGTGGCACGAGCGATCATACGCCAATTCTAATCAAGATGGACATAGATCCAGGTTATGAAGAAGTCCTTTCAGGTATAATAACTTGTGGGCTTCACAAGAGGGCTACCAAGAAGTAGTAGAATGAGGCTTGGAGTTAAGGGTGACCAGGCATCCTATGTTCAGACTTACACAGCAGTTGAAAGCAGTGAAAAAGGCACTAAGCAGTGGAATATTAGTAGACCGATAGTAAGTTTGTTGGAAAAGGAAGCAGTGCTGAGAGCAGTTCAAGATCATCTACTGATGCATCCTATATCGACAGATTATGCCGAACAAGAAAGTTGCTTGCAAGAAGAGGTACGAGCGCTATGATTCCAGGAGAAAATCCATTTACAACAAAGAGAAAAATGTTCATGGCTGACGGAGGGCGACCGCTGTTCAAAATTATTCTATGCAACTATAAGAGCAAGGCAACAAAGTAATAAAGTTACTTCCTTAATGGACGTGGCAGGCAATTCACTAGTGGATATAGACCACATACAAGAGGAGGCTATTAAGTACTATAAAGAGTTGCATAATCAAACTGATTACAGTACATCATTCCCCGATATTGTATGTAAAAGAGTGGTAACGGAAGAGGGCAACAAAATACTGTGGAAAAGGATCACTATGGAGGAGATAAAAGAAATAGTAAAGAAGGCTGATAAAAATAAATCTTCGGGCCCGGATGGATTTAATGCCATGTTCTACAAAACGCACTGGAGGCAACTAAAATAGCACATACTTCAAGTCATCCAAGATTTCTTCGATATAGGACAGCTTTTGAAGGAAGTTAACCATACAATCCTTACTTTGATTCCCAAGAAGGAAGGCGTAGTGGATTTGAACAATTTTAGACCAATTGCTTGTTATAACTTTATATATAAGTTAATTACACATCTAATGTGCATAAGAATGCATGATATCATGCAGGGTCTTATCTTCCAAAATCAGACCGTATTTATAAAAGGACGGTCGATCGCAGAGAATTGTTTGCTGGCGCATGAACTAGTATGAGAATTCAACAGTTCGGGAAGGAGAAGATGATGTATTAAGCTCGATCTGAGGAAAGCTTACGATATGGTGAGCAAAAAATTTGTCGAAAAAGTCATGCGCAGTATGGGGTTCGACAACTGGTGGGTGGAGCAAGTAGAGGAGTGCATCTCAACTCTAACGTTCTCTGTACTTATCAATGGACAACCACACGGCTATTTTGGAAGCAATCGAGGACTGCGGCAAGGAGATCCATTACCACCTTATTTGTTTATACTGGTTATGGAGTATTACACATGTATGATGGACTTGGCGGTGCTTCAGAAGTAGATCACTCCTCTCTTCAGGCATTTAACATCGACCGTATCACACCTTATATATGCAGATGATCTTCTTTTATATATGGAACCTTCAGAAAGTGGAGTGGAAGTCCTTAAATAGGTACTTGAGGAGTTCAGAAGGATGTCGGGGTTTAACGCCTAATAAGGAGAAGTCCAAGGTATACTTTAGCCGAAGTTGTAGTCGTCAGGACCATTGGGCAGCCATATTCGAGATGGAGAAGGGGCATTTACCAGTGTGTTATCTTGGGTTAGCACTAACAATTAATTATGCAAGGGAAGCGGATTGTACGGGTCTGGTCAGGTATGTGCAAAGCATATTAGAGGGATGGTAGTCGCAACTCTTATCATTTAGAGAAAGAATTGAGCTGGTCAGATCCACCATATGGGCGATTACAGCTTATTGGATACATGAACTTATCATTCCAAAGAGCAATATATGGAGGATTGAGAAACTCTGCGCTAACTTCGTATGGAAATGGGGTATGCACATAATAACATGGGAGGAGTTATGCAAAACAAATGAGGAGGGCAGGATAGAACTGAGGTTGCTTCAAACATTACGAGAAGTGGTGGCTCTGAAACTTGCATGGAAGTTCCTTACAGGCCAATATTTATGGGCAAAATGGACCGCTAACCAGTATGTAGAAGAGAATAATTTCTGGGAGATGGACACTAATAATAATTTTTCAGTCACCTTCAAGAAGATATTATAACAGAACCTTCAAGAAGATATTATAACAGAGGATTCGCCTGAAGTCGAGAATCACCCAAGTAATTAATGACGGAAGGTCGACGAGCGTTTGGCTTGATCCCTGGGTAGGGAAGACGAGTTTGATTGAACGACATGGACGACCAACGTACGAGCTTGCAGGGAATAAAGGAAAAGTTGCTTAGTTCATACGTAATGGAGAGTGGCACATTGGAGACAAGTGTTGGCCCATCCGGTCTCAGTCAACTTGATTTTGATAGTTAACTAAACCATGCAGTGATATGTCGCAATCTAAAGCCTCAGCACTGCTATTACATGTCGTTTGTATTGCTTCTATTCAAATATAATATTTTATTTATTTGAGTCTAAGATTGATATAAGCTGAGTCACACTGACAAATCAAAGTACCTATACCCAGATATCTAGTCCACTCAAATAAACCAACGAACCTATCCACCAAATTTGGCCACATTCATTAATAAAGTCTATCATACTTTGAAACCGAACTCGGACCGAATTTATGCCAAACTCGGAACGAACTCAGTTACCCCTTTGGTATGAAATCAGCACAGTAGTAATATCCCTGATTTCCTGGCCCAACATTCAAAAATTTGAATTGAACCCCATCCGAATTATGTTTGCCAACACACTATAAATAGGATTAGATTTCTACATTCCTACTCACTCAACCATTCTTAATCCTTCTATCCTATTGTGAGCAAATATCTGAGCCTTAACTTTCCCATCTGCAAGGGCAACTCCCTAGCCTTCCTAGTGTCAAGTACGATCTTGGTTTAGAAGTCTACAGAATTGTGAAGAGCTTGGCTCCATCAGTTTCTCTCTCTCTCTCTCTCTAGCTGTGAAGTTGCGAGACTTCAGATTAAACCTTATGGTGTAAAGAAGTAGCAAACCTTCAGATCAAAGCTTATAATTCACTATTGGTGATTATAGTAGATAAAACTCCAAGCTTGAGTTCTCAGGATTAGACTAGTCCTCTCAGAGGAAAACCAATATACATCTTGGTGTTTGCGTTTACTTTCTCTCTCTACTTTACTATACTTTACTGTATTTATATACACTATTAGTTATAAACTGCCTTCATTCTGATAATCTTAAATTGGGTAGATTATTTCGCTGTACTCTATTCACCCCCCTAGAGTTGTTTTACGGTCCTTCAATTGGTATCAGAGCATGTTCTCTTGATATTTGGCTTAACATCCTAAGAGACTTATGGTAACTGTTAGGTTTGATGGTACTAACTACACATACTGGAAGACACGTATGAGTTTCTACCTAAAGTCACTTGATTTTGACCTTTGGACTGTAGTAGTACAAGGATACAAGAAGCTACCTAGAATAGTCATAGATGGTAACCTTGTAGAGAAATCTTATGATAAGTACACAGACAAGAAAAAAAAATAAGCTAGTCTTAATGCTAAAGCTATTAATGCTCTATTTTGTACTGTAAATAGAATTAAATTTAATAGGGTCTCCACTTGCGAAACTTCGCATGAATTATGGAAACTTCTTGAGGTCACTCATGAAGGAACCTCTCAAGTGAAGGAATAAAAAATAAGCAGTCTAATACAAGAGTATGAAGCATTCAAGATGGAGCAAAATAAGACGATCACTCAAATGTTCACAAGATTTCTCGACATCGTCAACACACTATTATTACTTGGCAAGGAGGACAACAATCACGAGAAGATTCGCAAGGTACTCAGGGGACTCACCAATAATTGGAATCCTAAGGCAACTGCAATCATATAAGGGAATAATCTTACTACGATGACCCTCGAGACACTCATGGGCAAGTTGATAACTCACGAGCTAGATCTCAAGGAATTTGAAGAACCCACTCCCAAGGAGAAGACAATCGTTCTTAAGGCACATATCAAAAATGTTACCAACTATAACTCCGACGACGATGAGTCTCAAGATAAGAAAATTGCCCTGATCACTAAAAACTTCAAGAAATTTCTAAAGTTTGAGAGATCATAGAAGAAGGAGCCTACTGACAACAGTGATGAAGAGCCTATATGCTACAACTAAAAAAAGATAGGACATATAAAGAAAGATTGTCTAACCCTAAGAAAAGAAAATTGCCACAATCACTCATCTAGAATAATATCATCACAGAAATATGCAAACACTAGTATCTGTCATAAAAGTGAAGCTAGTGAATCCGAAGAAGAGAATCCTCGAGAAGTAGCAAACCTATGCTTCATGGCATTAGCTGATCAGGTAACAGATAAAAACTCTTATGATGATTTAACTTTTGATGAACTAGGTAATACTTTTAGTGATCACCTTGATAATTTTAGGAAACTTAAAAATAAGTACAAGCATGCTAAGAAAGATGTTCAAGAATGTCAGACTGAAATAGAAAGACTAACATCTCTACTAAGTAAAGTAAATGATACCTCTAACGATTTAGACGAGAATTCTAGACTTAAGCTTAACCTCCATGAGGCACTTGCCAGTCTTGACAAGAGCTCTCAGGAGAACGCTAAACTTAAGGAAGAACTCGAATATGAAAAGAAGAATTATTCCATTGCTGCACGTAGAATAGATGCTCTCACTGCTAAATATGATGAAGTATATGCTACCTCTAAAAGATTAGAGTTTATATTGGATAAACAGGTCGAACAAACCTCCATCCAACCTAACACAAGACACGTAGCAAGACAAAAGAACACTCACAGCTATGCTCCTACCGACATGCATAACAGTTCATGCAATCATATATTCAGAACACATCATACATATAGAACCAAACATAATCATGCATTCTATTATACATATCCACGAAGACCACAAAGAAATGTCCCACAAAATCATGCATTCTATCCACATAGACCAAAAAGAACTTCTTAACACAATCATATCTATCATGCTGTACCAAACACCAACCACACAAATATATGTCATTACTGTGGTAAGAAAGGACATATATCTAGATTTTTTAAAACAAGAAAGTTAGTAGATATGAATATTTATGCATGGGTACCAAAAACTAACACAGCAGGACCCTCAAAGAAATGGGTACCAAGGGTCACATCTATAACTTGTTTTATTGGTAGACCAACCCTCTTATGCTAGAAGCAAGTGGTTTCTCGATAGTGGTTGCTCACGACATATGACTGGTGATGCTAACCTATTTGCAACGCTATCGATGAAGAAAGAAGGTTATGTCTCCTTCGGCAATAACCTCAGAGGATATATTATTGGTAATGGTAATATAGGTATTCCTCCCTATCATGCTATTAAAAACGTTTGTCTAGTAACAAAATTAAAACATAACCTACTCAGCATCAGTCATCTAGCTGACCATGGTTATGGTATTAACTTCGTTAAAAACAAATACTCTATTTATAAAATATCCACAGGTAAGGTTATCTTAGAAGGGATCAGGGAAGATAATATATATTTTTTATCTTGAAAAAGATAATAACAATACAGGAAAATGTCTATACGCCAACAAAGATGACAACTGACTATGGCATATGCGTCTAGGACACGCAAACATGGACATTATTGCAAGACTATCCACAAAGAAGCTCGTAAGAGGCTTACCGGAGATTACTTTCAAGAAAGATATGTTATGTGCTGACTGTGAAAAGAATAAAGCTACTAAATCTTTTTTTAAATCAATCAACCATGTAAGTACCTCTAGACCTCTACAACTATTGTATATAGACTTGTTTGGACCCAGTAGAGTTGCCAGACTTGGCGATAAGTTTTATGCTTATGTTATTGTTGATAATTTTTCTAGATACACATGGGTTTATTTTCTTGCAAACAAAAATAAAGCATTATCTGAATTTGTCACTTTTTGCAAAAATGTTCAAAGTGATCATGGAGGCGAATTCGAAAATAGCGATTTCAAAAGATTTTGTAATAAAAATAGTTTTTCTCATGAATTCTCTTATCCTAGAACTCCTCAACAAAATGGTATTGTGGAGCGAAAGAATAGAACTCTTGGCGCTATGGCTAGAGTTATGTTAAATCAGTATAACCTTCCGAAATACTTTTGGACTGAAGTTGTAAGTACTTCATTCCATAATTTAAATATGGTGTTTATTCGACCTATATCGAAGAAAACTACCTATGAACTTTGGTTTGATCGAATCTCCACAATTAGTTACTTTAAAAATTTTGGCTGCAAATATTTTATTCTAAATACCAAAGATAACCTAGGAAAGCTTGACTCCAAGGTGATGAAGGTATTTTTCCAGGTTATGCTGCCAAAAGTAAATAATTCAGGGTATTCAACAAGAACTCATTGATTGTTGAAGAATCAATCAATGTTACATATGATGAACACAACACTCAAGAACTAAACGACAGCAACGATGAAGGTAGTCAACCTGCAACCAACAAGACATCTGAAGATACAAACAGTGCCAGTCATCCTAAAAGTCTGCCAAGGAGACTAAAGTTCTCTACAGATCATCTTGAGGGCTTGGTAATAGGTGATGTATCGAAAGGTGTAAGTACACATTTCTCAAATAGAGATACCATTGCAAATGTTGTCGTTATTTCTCAAATAGAACCTAAAAATACTGTTGAAGATTTTGCTGATGAATTTTGAATTTCTGCTATGCAGGAGAAACTCAACCAATTTGAACGTAATTAAGTTTGAGAACTCGTTCCTATACCTAATAATTATTCGATCATTGGTACTAAATGGGTTTTTCAAAATAAATTAAATGAGGATGGTTCAGTTACACGTAATAAAGCACGTCTTGTAGCTCAAGATTACAACCAAGAGAAAAGTATTGACTATGATGAGACCTATGCTCCTGTTGCTAGACTTGAATCTATCTGAATGCTTTGCGCTTTTGCTAGTTTTCATAACTTCAAACTTTTTCAAATGGATGTTAAAAGTACTTTTTAAATGGAATTATCAAAGAAGATATTTTTGTCAAACTTTAAAATCTTTTGCTGATTCTTTGTTATTAGTGCAAATATATGTTGATGGTATCATTTTGGATCCACCAATGAGATGCTATGTAGCGAGTTTGCTAAGTGTATACAGAGTGAATTTGAGATGAGCATTATCAACAACTAAGGCTGAGAAACAAAATTATGCTGCATTATCAACAACTGAGGCTGAGTATATCGCCGCAGGACGTTGTTGTGCTCAAATTTTGTGGATGAAACAAACCCTAGAAGACTTCAATCTGTACTATAAGAACATTTTTATTCTCTGTGATAATACTAGCACCATTAATCTCACCAAAAATCTAGTATACCATTCACGCACTAAGCACATAGAAATTCGACATCATTTTCTAAGGGATCATCAATTACATGGAGATATTTGTTTAGAATATGTGGACACAGAACATCAATTAGTAGACATCTTTATTAAATCTTTAGCTGAAGATCGATTCAACTTTATCCGTCGAGAATTAGGTCTTTTAAATTCTGATAAAATATAAAGAATCATAAGATGCTTTACAAATTATTCGTCACATATTTCAAAACTTTTAAATTTTTTTGGATACAAGCCAAAAGGGTCCTTTTGTCAAAAATGTATAAATAACCTTAAGCGACTGGTATTTAAGTATTTTTGGACCACCGCTAGCTGGGATCCGGCCCCTACAGCTACTCCGAGATGATTTAAAATCTTGAAAACGTACGATTTAAATTCAACACTTATTATTCTGAATTTATATCAAGTCAAGAATGACATAATATCGATTAAAGTTACATTAAGATTTTGAAGATAAATGTACACAGAATTGGACCGAACTCGGGCCGAACTTAGACTGAACTCGGTTAGTTTAATTCAAGAATATGCTATATCATTAATCTTCTTCCTAATTTAGATTTTTGCTACTCTATTTATACATCTTTTCATGGCTCATTCATTCAGACCAATAAAAAATATCCCCTCCTCCACAAATAATCTTAGTTTTTCTTCCTACATCCTTTCCCAAAGGCCCCTAAAAGGAAAATAGATTCCTTTTTCGACTCTTTTTTCTATCCTATTATGCTAAACATAGGAGAATTAGACAATTTTACTTTTTGAAGCCTCAGAATTTCAAATGATTGGTTTAATGACTTCTCTAAGAGACACATTTATCTTGGCCATCCTATTAAATTTCCTTCCAACACAATGAATATCTATTTATTCTTCAAAAACTCTAACTTGTAGAACTTGTTACGACCCGTACCAATATTTACACTAATGCTATTCAAATATTCTATTGTAACTTAACATATGAACATAATACTATTACATCTAGAGTTCGTTGCATTCCTATTGAATTCGATGCGGACGACTTGGGCGAAATTCTATGCATTCCAGCTATGCAAGTTCAATTAAACCATGGCTTAACTCTAGACTCTTTCAAATATACTCTTTGTCATACTCTTGAATGTCCACCTAAAAATTTTTATGCTAGATATTTGAATGGTCACTTCTTTGAAATACATCGTATTTTCTTTTTAACTTTTTTACCTAAGAAGACTTACTTTGATGATGCTCTTTGTCATACTCTTGAATGTCCACCTAAAAATTTTTATACTAGATATTTGAATGGTCACTTCTTTGAAATGCATCGTATTTTCTTTTTAACTTTTTTACCTAAGAAGACTTACTTTGATGAGGTCTCTTATTTAGAAATATCAGCTTTATACCACTTGTATTTCGATATTACCTTCAATGTTTCCCAGACAATCTTTTCTCAAATGGTTCAATGTCGCAAGAAAGGGCATCCACTACTCTACGCCATGTACTTGCCAATCATATTCAGCTATTTTAATATTCCATTAGATACTTGTCCATATCTTTAGGAACCTTTATCCCTCAATAGAGTTCGAAGAATTGAGCCGTCTATGCTTTTACCATATAACTCATCATCAAACTCCAACACACATCTTTTGCTGATTTTGTCCCTCATGTTATTGAACAACCACAAACCTTAGAGTCTATTTTCAATCTGTTGCGTGATCGCTTCCACAAAGAAGATATATGCAATCGTGCTACTAATCATCTCCAAACTCTTCAGACTTAGGCTCTTGGCAATACCTTGCTAGACATCCAGTACACCCTATCAAAGCACCCGGCCGAACTTTTTTTGATTCTCCGGAATCCAAATCAACAAGGTTTTTGCATTGATCACCCCTATGTTCAGTGACATTTCGATCCAGCTGATGCCTTCTTTGATCCAAATAGAATAGTTGAACCTGATAATGAAGATGAAGAAAATGATAACTAGTTACTCATTGGATTTGAATGTTTAAAAAGTTTATTTTTAGTTGCTCTACTATGATGTTTCCACTACACATCTGCTTTTGTATGTTTTCTTTTCAAATGAATAAAGTTTAAAGTAATTTTTTATTGCCATTATATGTTATCATGTATACACTTTACTCTCTTATTTTTTTGTCACCTCACCGATTTTGGGGCAGCATAACATTTTGATCAAATAACAACGGAGGAGAAATATATACATGATACTAGCTTACAAGATGATACTTGATAGACATTGCCTTCAACATGTCAACTACTCCACAGTTACGGGGGAGCCTTGCATATCGAAGACTTGCAGTATCATTCTTAGTTTGTCAATTATCAAAATGGGAGAGATTATTGGCTCATCCGGTTTCAGTCAACTTGATTTTGAAGTTAACTAAACCATGCAATAATATATCACGATCTGAAGCCTCAACACTGCTATTACATATCGTCTGTATTGCGTCTATTTAAATGTAATCTTTTATTTATTTGAGTCTAGGATTGATATAAGCTGAGTCACACTGGCAAATCAAAGTACTTATACCCAGATACCTAGTCCATTCAAATAAATCAACGAACCTATCCACCAAATCCTGCCACATTTATTAACAAAGTCTACCATACTTTGAAATCAAACTCGGGCCAATTTTATGTCGAACTCGGACCGAACTAGGTTACCCCTTTGGTATAAAATCAGCACAATAGTAATATCCCTGATTTCCTGGCCCAACGTTCAAAAATTTGAATTGAACCCCATCCGAATTCTGGCCGAATTCTGTTTTCCAACACATATAAATAGGATTGGATTTATATATTCCTACTCACTCAATCATTCTTAATCCTTCTATCCTATTATGAACAAACATCTGAGCCTTTACAATTTTCCATCTCCAAGAGCAACTCCCTAGCCTTCCTTGCCAAGTGCGGCCTCAGTCTAGAAGTCTACATAGTTGTAAAAAGCTTGGCTCCATCAATTTCTCTTTTTCTAGCTGTGAATTTGTGAGAATTTGGATCAAACCTCATGGTGTAAAAGAAGTGACAAGCCTTCGGATCAGAGCTTGTGATTCACTATTGGTGATTATAGTGGATAAAACTCCGAGCTTGAGTTCTCGGGACTGGACTAGTCCTCTCAGAGGGAAACCAGTATGCATATTGATGTTTACGTTTGCTTTCTCTCTCTACTTTACTACTTTACTTTCCTGTCTTTATATACACTGTTAGTTAGCAACTGCCATCAATCTAATAATCTTAAATTGGATAGATTATTCCGCTGCTCTATTCACCCCCCTAGAGTTTTTTTACGGTCCTTCAACAGGTTGGTCAGGCAACGGTTCAAAGAAGAAATTGAATCTATACTAATCAACAGGGAGAGTGACAAAGATCATTGGGTCTGGGATGGAGGAGCTAACAGCAAGTACTCTCAACACATGGCATATGAGTTCTTACGGCCAAAATTCCCAATGGCGGACTGGTCAGAGTTGATTTGGCTAAAAGGTATAGCGATTAAATTGGAACTATATATGTACAAGGCCATCAGGGAAAGATTCCTCACAAAGGATAGGCTACTGTGTTTCGGGATTTAGATTACAACTGAGATATGTGTGTTGTGTAATAGGGAATCCGAGACTCGAGATCACATCTTCTTTAAATGTGATTTTTCCATGGGAGTATGGAAACACTATAGACGCCAAGCCTTTACTGATAACAGTACCCCGGTAGGATTAGTAGGAGCATGTGAGGAAGTGCAAGCTCTGAAAAGCAAATGAGGCAACCTATTTAGACAAACGCGACTCTGATTACTATCGACAGTTTGGCATGTCTGGAGGAAAAGAAACCGTAGAGTCTTTGAAGGGAAAGCAATGACCCTATCTGGAATTATCAATAATATATATATATATATATATATATATATATATATTGATTATAAAAGTCTGGAGGGTCGACTATAGAGGGGGTTAGTGGATACCCCAGATGATGTATGTTGAAAGTTTTCACTGAATAAATGAAGTACCTTATTCTTCAATATATATATATATATATATATATATATATATATATATATATAAAAGTAGTAGCATATATCAAGAAATCTCTAACATATATCAACAATCAGAGTGTAATTCTATCGGTTTTCACACTCTATATCAAAAGCAAGTAGTGTTTCGATATAACTTAAAAATCTTCGTATCAAGTTTTTGAGATCAATCAAGCATATAGTACCATGGCTAAACATTCACATATAAATTCATACATTTCCAAATTCTAGTTTAATACTTAGGTAACATGTCAAACTATTTATAAATACTAACATAATCAAGTTTTCAATTCTAAATCTCCTAAAATAAAACCCCTTAAGAACATGTGCATATTTATATAAACATATGAACTCATGAATTCATATAAGAAGTTTTATCCATTTCCACATTAAAAAATTCGTACCACGGTTAACATATCAAAATAGGTATAATTCTTACAAGTAAAACTTTTCAACTAAAAAAAATCCATGTAAAAAGCTTTTTATCAAACATGTTATATATATATATATATATATATATATATATATATATGTAATCAAGGAATTTGGAAGATGAAGACAAGGGGAGAGCTTGCCTTTCTATGGGTTCTTTGATTGGAAAAATTCTTGATCTTCCCTTAATTTATTCCCAATTATACCCTAGAATTTTAAATATATATATATATATATATATAAGATCATTCGTTTAGGTTTTAAATTGAAACCGATTAGATAAAAATTGGAAAGGAGATTATACCTAGGTTAAGAGTGGACCAAGAGAAAGAGGAAAAGGAGTGCCCGAAGGGGACCTGGCCGGCCGGCGGCGACGATGCATCATGTCGGCCGCAGCTATAGTAGCCGCAGCAGAGTCGCAGCAGCAGTGCAACAAAAGCAGTAGAAGTAGAGTGGGAGAAGAGGGAAGAGGTGAGGGAGAAGAATGAGAGGGGAAGGAGCTGATCAGTTAAGGGAAGTAATGAAAATGAGAGTGTGGGTATGTACTTATCTCCCCCTCCCCATCCAACATCATGATGGGTGGTTAAAGTTAAAATTACTCATTCACCCTTTTAACCAAGTCATGAGACACATGTCCCTCTTCTCCTCATGGTGAAGGCAGGTGGTAAGTTGGTGGGAGGTTATATTTGCAAACGTGGATTTTGCAAAAGAGTTTAAGTGCAAGGTTTATATTTATGGAAGAAAATAGGTTTTTAGTGAAAGAGTAGGGAGAAATATATTAATAAAAATTATAATACTAATGATAATAATAATAATATTATTGCTAATAATAATTAAGGGAATATATATATATTTTTAAAAAAATTATGGCACAGATTACCGAAGTTATAGTATCACGACTCTGACACTCTATCGACTTAACAAAAATTTTGTCCTCAAAATTTAAAATTTATAGATAATTTTTTCAAAATGAAAATAGAGAAATCAGGATATTCTATCCACTTTACATAGATAAAGTAATAATCTATTTCAAACAAAATGTTTTCAATATCATATTCATTAAACGCTTCACGAAGATAGAAGATACTTGAAGTCATCAACAATATTTAAATTCTATATAATCAATAAATTTTCAGATACCATAATCACGTATGATCTATGCGGTAATCCTCATATTCCTTATTTCTTACTTTTTTTTATGTAATATAGTAATCTTGTGTCATGCCACTGCGCACATGGCTGTGATCAAGATACCGTTTTACTATTAGGATTCATGGCTGCAGCGTCTTCCTACCGCGCCATTGATATCTTTAGATGAGTAGGAATTATGATTGTAAGTAACCTTACAGGTCATGATATTCTTAGTAATCTAAAATATATTCAAAATCAATACTTTCAAGTTTTTCTAAATATCTGCAACATTACTTTATCATAGTATCAAAACTAGTAAGTAATATTATAACTTCAGATAAACTAATATATCTATATTATTAAAAGTACTATATGTCATTTTAAGTTATTCAGGTCAATGGTTTTCGAATCCAAATTGAGATAAAATAAAATCAAAATATGAATATCAAATTTTGAAATCAGTTACGAAAAATTATATCTTAATTCTTGAAATCTTATTTAAATTTTTGCATCATGTTTTGAGAATATGTACCTTGCCAGTCCAGATGGCCAGTCCGGATGGGTACAACTCCTCTTTTTACGATCTAGTTGATTGACTGCTTGTCTTACTGTCTCGTCAAATTAATTTAAAGAAATCTTGAATTTTTGACACAATAAATATTAATTCACAAAAAAGAATTTATTCAAAGAAAGTCCAATCAAAATATTATTTTACAAGAAGTCAAATGAGTAATGAATGATTAATAGATATTGATATTAAATGGAGGGAAATTCCCAAAAATTTGGCTTGATATTGAAGATAAAATTGGATGAAAAAACAAAGGATGCAGTTCTAGATTTTTAATCAACAAACGTTGAAAAAAGCAAGGAAATTGAATGTTTTAAAGAAGGGCTAGTTTGTGAAATAATTAGATAACAGATATTTAACAAAGAAAAAGAAATAGTTCAAGACTTAAGCAATGATAAGGTCAAGATATTAAGGAATTAGACTATTAGTAAACTATATATAATACTATATATAATAGTATTATATATATTCCTTAAAAAAGATATTGCTAGTACTCACTTACCCAATAGTCATTCCAAACTATATATATACAAACTATATATATATATATATATATATATATATATATATAACTCCCATAGAACATTTTATACCCAATCTAAATAGAATTCTAAATCGTGGTTCTTATCCCTTACTATTTCTATCTATATAATAGTTCTAAATAAATCTGAAACTTCAGGTTTACTAAGTATACCCAGTTTATGATCCTTAAGAAATTTTTTAGATCATTCACCAACTCTAATGGATGTACTTGTTTGCTAGATTTTAGGTCATGCCTATACGTATACTACCCATAACTTTTCGAATATCATCTATACCTTTAATGGCAATCTTATGCTAGTATTCTTGACTATATTGTATCATTATAGTAAATCCATTAAGCAAAGGCCTATATAGATAAACCTATGGTATTCTCTATTCTGAGGTTCCTTGTAAACTTGTTCTAAGAGAATAACTTATCGGCTTCTATAGCTAAACCTATATAGGTCTCCTCCAAAGCTTGACCTTCATCCTATCCTAGGTTCTTTGTTTTTCGAGACCTGCATGAGCCTCCATAAAAGACGTATCATGCTCCGCTCCCGAAATACGACAAGCCGAGTACGTAACATCATCCCCAAGCTACGCGACATACAAATACTTCAATATCCATACGGGTGATTGTCACCTATAAGGTTCTAGGATAGGTTAATTACAGGTAACAATTTGTAAAATATAATATGTACTATCTTTGGATAGAGGATATTCTAAAAACTATAAATAGGAAATGGACTATTCTACCCAATTATAACTATTATCCCAAAAATACATTTATAACACCTTTATACCTTAATACATTTTGGAAAGAAACTCTCGTTCCAACTAAATCGCCTTTCGTTGCAATATATCGCTATTGTCCTCCAGCTCCTTGTCAAGGTACAATAGTAGCTTCCTTGAAAATATTTCTACAAATCTAGTAAACAATACTAGGTCATCAAACGACATGCAAGCCCTCGGTCATGGACGAAGAAAATAAATAAAATAAAATAAGAATCTGAAAATGATTGGATTCTCGAAATTTCATGATGAAGAAATGTAATAATAAATTCCCTAGACTCATTTTAGTGCAATCATGAGACCAGGTATTCCAGCTCTAGTAATGTAACCATGCAATAGTATATTCCAACTGTTAGCAAACCCTACTATACTAGGTGTCCAAATCATAATCTACAATCACAATCACAAATAATTTTTCTATATACAAATGCAATTTAGAGAACGCTTTTAGATCACAAAAACACCTATTGTCTTGACAATAATCTTATATACCCGGGATCAGATAAATTTTTTTGATGGGTGGTGCTTAGATTTCCAATCCTACAAGTAACACATAATATAAACAATTGTCGAATTTCTTGTTTTAAGAATTTAGATCATATGATAATATAAGAATTTTTGAATTACTTGAACTTTTTCAAGAATTTAAAACATAATAACATTGGATATACACAATTGTCGAACTTCTTAATCTCTTTTAGGAGTTCAGATCTAATGACAAGTGTAGTGAGTTAAACCTCACCTTGGTCATTATATGTCGGCTTATAATAAGTGTCGGATTGCTTGAGTTGTACTAAAAAAACCTATCAAGAGTAGTGAGTTAAGCCTCACCTCGGTCATTATATGCCAGCTTATAACAAGTGTCGGGTTGTTTGAGTTGTACTAAAAAATCCTATCAAGAGTAGTGAGTTAAGTCTCACCTCGAATCATCGCATAACCATACAAATGTCGGCTATTAAGTGTCGAATTACTTGAGTTGTGCTCAAGAATTCTCAAGTGTGTGAACTAAGCCTCACCTCGATCATAGTATGGCCGTACATATGCCAACACTACTGATCAATTTTAAACCAGTGTTTATTGGCAGAATTCGACGGTGTGATCCAAATATTCTTTTCCACCCAATATAATTCTATAAATTCACAAACAATTGTATCTAACATATAATTTTAAGTTGAATTACAGATTTGATTTGTTTCTCATTTCTTGTGTCAATCTCCACACGCTTTACGAGAATACTGTTTGACAAATAGTTCTGCCTTAGCAAAAATATTAAATATCCAATAATGTATCTGTTTCGTGTGCTTATGTCATCACGTATAAACAGTAACATTTTATTTAGTAGGATCAATGCAAAAATATAAAAATTGGTGCAACTTACCTTGGAATTTGAAACATTAAAACTTTTGTTGATCTTGTGTGTACGTATCTGTCATACGCATCATATATTTTTAGAGTTTGAGCCTAAGATAACTTCTAAATATCTTGAAATAGAGACTAACTAATTTATTCGAATTTTTCGAAAATGGGTCTCTCTAGAATTTATTAAAAATTTTGGTAGAATCTTCTTTGTAATTTGGAGCCCAAAATTTTTATAATTTATAAAAGACCCGGAGCAACCCTCCGTAGAATCCCCGGGTTCGCCGACCCCTTTGGTGGAGAAATTCTCAACACCGGTAATCACGCACAGTATATATTATAAAAATAAGATAAGAAAATGTTTAACTTTTACCTTGATGACAAGCTATTTATCTTAGCTATTGCAATCGTAGTTAATAAAAGCTATGTTTCATTTCCAAGGAAACACAACTATTAGAACATAGAGATATCAAATCCAACTTCTATTAATTCTCACATACTAAAATAAATTCATAATTCAAAATATTTTAAGATAGTGATCTAGTATAAAGAGACACTCAAAATTTCTATTTCAACACAAAGCACATCAAACACATATTCAGAGATAGGGCATAGGATATATAATTTAATAGTTTAACTAACATTCTCTAAAATCCAAACCAAGCTTTTATTTTGCCTAATGTTAGATGGTTCTCTCTCTAGTATGTATTTCAAGATTCAGATCTCAATTCATAATATATATGAGATGTTTGTGTTATCATGAACTAAGTAGGGTGAGGCGTAGGTTGTTCTTAGGAGATCAAACTACTTAAACCTTAGTTTGAAAATCGACACCAAAATAATCCAATTATTTGGGTGTTCATAGATACTTCTTAACTAATAATTTGAGATTTATACAATTGAAATATAATAATAAAATCTGGACCAAATTTAAATATATAAAAAAATGAACGAAAAATATGAATTTTTCTAGTAACTTCAAAAATCTAAGCTAGGCCGAATATTGTACAACCATACAAGTATATATATATATATATATATATATATATATATATAAGTGGTTGCATATATCAACAAAATCCCTAACATATATCAACAATCATAGTGTAATTCCACCGGTTTTCACACTCTATATCAAAAGCATGTAGTGTTTCTATGTAACTTGAAAATCATCATAACAAGTTTTTAAGACTAATCAAGCATATAGTACCCTGGCTAAACAATCACACATATAAATTCATACATAATCAAATTCTAGTTCAATACCTAGGTAACATTTCAAACTATTTATAAATACTAACATAATCAAGTTTCCAATTCTAAATCTCCTAAAAGAAAACCCCTTAAGAACATGTGCCTATTTATATAAACATATGAACTCATGAATTCATATACCAAGTTTATCCATTTTCAAATTCAAAATTTCGTACCTAGATTAACATATCAAAATAGGTATAATTCATACAAGTAAAGCTTTTCAACAACAAAAAAAATCCATGTCAGAGGATTTTTATCAAACATGTTATGCATATATATATAATCAAGAAATTTAGAAGATGAAGACAAGGGGAGGGCTTGCCTTGCTTTGGATTCTTTGATTGGAAAAATTCTTGATCTTACTTTAATTTCTTCCCAATTATTCCAAAGAATTTAAAAATATAGAACATATATATAAGATCACTAGTTTAGGTTTCAAATTGAAACCGATTAGAGGAAAATTGGAAAGGAGATTATATACCTAGGTTTAGTGTGGGCCAAGAGAAAGAGGGAAATGAGTGCCTAGAGGGGACCTTGTCGGCCGAGGCGGCGGCACGTCACTCGGTCGCAGCAGCATCAGAGCTGCAGCATCGCAACAAAAGCAGTAGAAGTAGAGTGGGAGAAGAGGGAAGAGGTGAGGAAGAAAATTGAGAGGGGAAGGAGATGATCGGTTAAGGGAAGGAATAAAAATGAGAGTGTGGGTGTGTACTTATCTCCCCCTCCCAATCCAACATCATGATGGCTAGAGTTAGAGTTGAAATTACTCATTCACCCCTTTATCCAAGTCATTGGACACATGTCCCTCTTCTCCTCGTGGTGAAGGCAGGTGGTAAGTTAGTGGGAGGTCATATTCGCAAAAGTGAATTTTGCAAAAGAGTTTAAGTGCAAGGTTTATTTGTATAGAAGGAAATGAGTTTTAAGTGAAAGAGTTGGGAGAATTATATTAATAAAATAATAATACTAATGATAATAATAATAATATTATTATTGCTAATAATAATTATATATATATATATATTATGGCACAGATTATCGAAGTTAAAATATCATAGCTCTGACATAGGTTTCCCAGATCCTCTTCCTGTTCGCGATCGTCCGCGGTGCTCTGGTGGTGTTGTTTCGCTCTGGTGGTGTTGTTTCGCTCTGGATGGCGGGCACCACCTTTACGGCGATGATCGTTGGCCCCCCAGCGGCGGTTCTCCGGGTCGGAGCTGCCTTTTTGGGCTCCATACTCCTTCAAAGGGCATCCAGTAATTTTGTTCGATGAAGCTTTTCTTGTGACTCCATTCATGTTTGCTCTCATAGGAAAAAATTCCATTCTAAACTTCCCATGGCTGTGGCTCATAAAGTGTTCAAGCATATTCTGGTTCGTCCGAGATTGGAGGTAGATTACCTACGTCTTATATCGAAAGACTTGTGGTTCATCACAAAATATCCGATGAGTATCTTCAAATGGTCGTCCAATTTTTCACCTATCTATGAATCTTTCTTAACTCCGGCATTATGGGTCTCCATGCCTGTACTTTCGTATCACCTTTTCATGAAATCAGCAATTTTTCTCATTACCTTTTGCATTAGAACTCTCTAAAATCTTCAAAGCTACCACTAAGTTATCCCGCCCCAACAGAGCACAAGTATTTCTTGAACTCGACATCAGTAAACTTGTTCCCCCTAAGTCATTGTGAGCATGCCCATAGGTCATTGTTTAAACTACCTACATTTTATTGTTCCTCCAGCCTCCATCAGGACACCAGGCTTCTATCTGCAAAATGGGCTTGAAGATGGAAAAATTCCTCTCTATGGGAATATACACAGAGTATCAAAACAAGACGGAGATATTGTTATCAATGGGAATACAATCAGAAGGTCCCAGAGTATTAGAAATTCCCAGTGTATCAGAAGTCCCAAGTGTACCAAAAGTTTAGAAAGGTCCCAGAGTAAAAGAAATTCCCACTATATAAGAAGTCCCAAGTGTATCAAATGTTCAGAAAGGTCCCCAGGGACCGATCTGTTCCCCAGGTGCGGGGGGTTAGGTCGACCATTCTATATGTAATAAAAGCTCCATGAAGGACCAGGCCTCCTCAAAAGTATCGATAGAAGCAGTAGTTGTTGGAGATCAAAGAGAGACCCATTCCGCAACTTGCAGAAGGGTAACAGTTTCTTGATCCTAGATGACCTCAATCAGGATAATTTTGAAGCCTTTCAGATAGAGGTAGCAGAGGAGGGGGGATCATATACCCAGTGGGTTCACATCGATAACACTTATTGATAATCTGGAGTTTGTGGAAGGGGATGGGCGTACATATCAAGAAGTATCTGTAGCACCAATGCTTGGACATATAAGCAAGATCAGAAAAGCCAAGAAAAAAAGGGCTATTAGTATGCGGAACATGAATCTGAAATCTATCTAAAACTCCAACAATCTTGAGTTTTCATGATTAAGTTTTTATTCTAGAATATCCAAGTTATTGTCACTTAGAACTCTCTTAGAAGAATAAAATATATATGTATAACTCATTGGGTTTATATTTTGGCAATTTTTGAACCAAAGGTTCATGCTAATCCACTCAAATACTACAAGATTAAACTGGGATTTTAGTCAGCCATTGCCAACTCTAGGGGTAATATTTTGGTCCTGTGCACTGAAGACTTCTTGGTCGCTCTCATCTATGAATTTAACCAAGCGTTTGCAGTCAAGCTGTCACATCCAAGTTTACATTCAAATATGTTAGTTTTAAGTATCCATGGAAGCAATGATAGACGAGGGTGTCAAGAATTATGGTAGAAGCTTCTGGATGTCAAGTCCAACTTGGATTTAGCCTAGTTTTGTGGCGAGGATTTTAACGTGGTGGCCAGGATGGAAGAAAAAAGTGGTAGAAAACCCGCTATTAGCGCTATGTAGGAATTTCTCCAATTCCAACTATTAGCTGGGCTATCCAAAATATCTTTCATGGGTAACTCTTTCAGCTGGTGGAAGGATCCTAAATGTCAATGGTCTAGGTTGGACCGACTACTGATTAACCACCGCTGGACGTATTTATTTTACTCCTTCCATTCTGTCATGACCTGCACTCAAAATTTGGGTCACGAGTACGTGGGTACGTCCAGCCTACGCCGCAGCATCGGTGGTAGAATGCTGTCTAGGTCATAATACTAGCTAATCAATCTCACACGAATATCCAACTCCATAAGGAGACACAAATATCATAATATAATCTGAAAATACTCAAATCACATAACTAAAGCACGGTAAGATATCGAAGGAAATAAACATAATGCAACACAAGTCTAAATAAAAATAGTCTAACTCAAACAATAACATCCAAGTCTCAAAGTATGCCAAAAACAAATCCGATACCAATAATCTGCAAAAAGAAACTAACTGAATAACTAGTAATCCCGGCTAGACCTCTCAGAATCATAACTGAACTACAAGATCCAAGGCTGCATCTACTCTCCCTATGGTCCATAATATGTTGGACACCAGTCCTCTAAGTCGCAGTCCAAAAAAATATTTTCAGTCAGGATGGAGCAAAGTACAACCCAATATTTTCAGTCAGGATGGAGCAAAAAATATTTTCAGTCAGGATGGAGCAAAGTACCTACAATATCATATACGGGGTGATGTAGTATATGAACTTAAATAGAGAACTGTAACTATTCTAAGTGTTTGAAATAGTAGTTTCGAAATGTGATCGGCTTGGGAACATGTACGGGAGCTATATGGCCTGGCTAATCATACGTAGGGTGTATGATTAACACTAACATGATTCTATACTTGTACAAGAGGGATATGATCATATTTTTCACTAACTATTTCTCCGCCCCCAACTAGTACAGTGGATCCAACCATGACATGTCACGATACACGAGCAATGTCCAATATATCATGTACAAGGTCTATCAATGTCGTGTACAATGTCAATACGATAACCAATGTAACATCACATGACTGAAGATCCAATCTAAATACTAGTCCGTGTAGCACAGTGTCAAGAATCAGATGTAACATTTCTAAATAATTGAATTATATAAATTATCAAGTAATAAAAATTATCAGAGAATGTACTCGTCTGTGGTTCTGAGCTAGCAATACCAATGTCCTGCTCCTGTAGTCTGTGGTCCTGAGCTTACAGAACAATCCAATGGTCCTATATACATATAATATAATACAATAACATCAGCCATTACACTAGCACACACACAAACACAATTATACTATGCTTGGAACTATGCAAGGGTGACAACTAGTCAACTAGCAGGGTCAATGTGTGTCTAAATGTACGGGTGTTATGTCCTCAAATATCGTGTACAACAAGACAACAACTAATACTAATACAGTGTTCAAAATTCTAAATCTCGTGTAGCACTAACACATTGTCTCGCTAGCGGGTTAGGGTACACATAAGGCAGTGAGTTACCAAAATATTTAAATATATATACATATATAGTGCACCTAAATATATAACTTATTATTACCCACTACTATATTTATATACTAATACACCTAGGTCATACCAACACATAGAAATATGTGACACCCACTACTAATAATTTAATTTCTAAAGAGTAAATACTAACATCAAATTCCATAAAGTATATACATATATTAAATCTAATTACTATTTATTAAACCTAATTACCATGAAGTATACACTAATCTAATCACTATTCATACATGCACATGCACAAACAAAGAAGGAAGGCAAGTTTAAACCTTGGTGCACGGGGTCGAGGTAGACTGCTGCGGGTTGGAGATCGACGGTGATGATGATGGTGATGATGATGTTTATGATGATGATGATGATGATGTTGATGATGATGATGATGATGATAATGGTGATGATGGTGATGATATTGATGATGATGATGATGATGTTGATGATGATGATGATGATGATGATAATGGTGATGATGGTGATAATATTGATGATGGGGCTGCTCCGGCGAGAATGGTGGCCGTAGGGGAGAACTCAGGCGAGATGAGGTCGAGAACAACGGGGGACGAGTCAGGATGGCTCAGGATCCGGCGGGGTGGCGTTCAGCGAGGATAAAGAGAGGAAGTTGGGGTCGTGAGGGGTTCGTGCTCGGCTGCTGTGGCTCGGTGGTTGAGGGAGGTCCGGTCGTGAGGAAGATGAAAATAGGAAGGAGAGGTTATCGTCGTGGGGAGATGTCGGGTTGGCTAGATGGTGGTGGTGCTGTTAACGGTGGAGATGGAGAGGTCGAAGAGGAGTCAGGGATGAGGAGGACGAGGAAGAGACGGCGGTGATGATGGTGCTATGGTCGGAGAGACTCAGGCGGGGGCTCGGCGGAGATGTAGGCTACTGGGGAGTGGTGGTGGTTGGCTGACAGGGCGGAGAAAGTCGAGAAGGAGTGGAGATAGGAGGTCGTGGCCGTCCGACGGGAATGTCGTGGTGGTTGCGGAGGCGAGGATCCGGCGGGTTAAAGTTGAGGAAGATAGTGAAGGTTGAAGTCGACTAGGGTTTAGGTTTTCTTTTTTTTTTATATTGGTGGTGTGATAAAAAATAATAGGAGAAGATGTGTTTATATATGGAAAGAAAAGTGTGATGACTACCTAGGGACTAGGGTTTAGTCAAGTACACCTAGGGATTGGGTTTGCTTGTTTTTAAATAAAAATTTGAAGGGTGGAGATATTGTTGGGTTGAATGGAGGGTGGAGATTGGTGAGGGGGAAGATGTTGAGTGTTGCAAACTCCAAAATAAAGAGAAAATACATACATGATCGGTCAAAGAGGGAGGGGGTGATTCTTTATGGCCTTTACCAATAGGAGGATGACACCTTATTGCACTTTTGCATAAAATCCCTCAACAATTGGAAAATTACAAAAAATATAAGAATTGAGATTGGATGAGGAAAAACACCATATTTGGTGTGATGTAATGGATAAGAAGGGTGTTTGGTGTTTAGTATGATCCTTAAGGGTGTGAATGGGGGTTTGGTTTGGTGTTGGGTCTAGTTTTGGGTTAAGTTGGGTCCTTACACCAATTTAATTAAAATTAATGCAAATGGTGTTCTAAAATTAATTGGAAGTACATGGGACTAAAATTAGGTGGGACACAAGTATCATGGACGTAGAAGACTTAGAATAGAATGTTATCATAATTTGGGTTGCACAAAATGGGTTAAGATTGTGTCTCCAATTTTGATTGGAACTCACAAAGATACAAAGTCAGATTTATTTGGAATTAAAAATAAACGTCCGTAACGAATATTGTGCGACTAAAATAAAGCATAAGAGAGCATATTTATGAGTTACACAAGGGTCAGAATGGAAGATGGTCACGTCTAGGACAAGGGTGTAAAATTTATTTGAAGGCAAAAGCTAGTGTAGCGCTCCCAAATATCGAAGCAACGGTAAGGTACAACAATTAAATAAAATTACAATAATAAATATAATCCCTAATATTTAATTCCCCAAATTGCTAATTAAATCCATAACCCTATAATTTGGTCGGGGGTTCATCTAGTAGGCTTCTAGGTCTAGTCTACTAACTCATGCATTAAAGAACACTATATATATAATATATATATCTATACACATATCATGCAATTATTTAAAATAAATACACACAATACTTATAATAAATAAAATAATAAAATATACCTATTTTAGGATGTGGTAGTGACACATTCTCAACCTGAATCAATCTTAATTAGATAACACTCTGATCCTTCTCCACTTGCAAATCTCGCACGAGATTAGTTGGAAGCATTTCAAGTTTCTAACATTTTAGACATCGCATCAAAATTTCACTCAAGTGGTAACAGAAGCTTGATCTTCGTGTTAGCAATACAACGCTCTCATCAGATTGTAATTAAGACTTAAAGGAACTCACAAAACTTTATCTCAATAGAGTAAACATTTTTATGGTGACATTTTTGAGGAAACTAGCATGGCGAAGGAGGCTTTGGCTCTTGCAGAGATGGAATTCGAATCAAATATCAGCCCTTATAATCGTGAGAATCTTAATGAGGCTACGGTTGCACTTACGCGGAGGTTGGAAGTGGAAGAAGCATTTTGGAGGCAGATTTGTATGGTATCACGTCCAGTGGCAACTTTTTGATTCTGTAGAACCGAGTCATGACAATTGTGTTATGGATTTTAAAAATCTAACATTTCTTGTAGATAATAAACATACAAGTGACTAGAGTTGATGCAATAACCAATACCATAAAATATTTAAATGGTCTGCATGGTGGCTGGATGGGTCCACATATATCACCTTGTATTCATTGTAGAAAAAAGGGAGGGTCAAAATGTATCTTTGTTGGGGATGGTCTAGTATTCAATTTCCCTAATGTATTTGCTTGGCAAAGCATATTGGAATACGAAAGATCCTTACGATTCATCAAGTATCAACCCATGTGACCCAGACTATTATATTAAAGCATAAATATGCTCATCTTGTCGAAGAAGGGCTGGTCATGTAGTGGGCCTCTATCTCTTGATTGGTTATAGAGTACAACACATTCAGGAGGGGGCAATCTTTTTCAAGATATACTTCTAGTCGTATGTATTAGAAGTTATACACAGATACTCTAGTCCATTTTCTTTAATGGTCTCAACATTCTAATTACTTTATCGAATATTATTAAAACTCAACAGATTTCTTCCAGAACAGAAAGAATATAAGGTATTCTCAATGGTAAATTTGGTATCACTGGACAACATAAAATAGACTATTTCTGCCTCTATTAGGTTTAATGAACGTGACAGGGTTGTCAGAGTATTTTACTTGCGGACAAAGTTAAAAAAAATATTTTTTCTAAGGAGATTAGTATACATAGTTATATTGTCTTCTAGACATCTAATTTCCCCACTTGTCATACTTGAGAAAAAATGAAGTAAATTTTGGTCACATGTATGCATTAAATATTAATTTTATTAATTAATCTAGATAAAACTTTATTGTTAAAAATATTAAAAAATATAACTATAAATAATTACTTATTAATCCTAAGACATGAGACATTTAATGTCATAGATGTTTATTTATTATTCTATCTGCTAGTAGAAATCTCTAACTTCAAACGTAGTGCCTAATGGATCATCTCTTGGACCATGTTCGTCTCACTCTTCTGCAGTCCTGAATGGTACTCTTTTACTACATGACAAGGTACACGATAAGTGCAAAATAAACAGTTTATACTGTAAACTCCCTCACCCAAAATAGGTATTTTGTGTATATTTTATATTATTATATTTATTATATATGTTGAATTTATTTAGAATATGCTCTTAGTTAATTAGAAAATAAATTTCTTGATATATTTACTTATATAAATATTCATTTAGAATTATTTTAGATTATTTTAGATTTTTGAAGATTTTTCTAGAATTTTTGGTAATTAAAACTTAGAAAACATAAATTTTTAGGACTTCTATGATTTACTATACGACCATACTTGCATGTCATTTATACCAAATATTTATTTTAGTTTAAAATATTTAATTATATTTTTTTGTAATTTATTTAGAATTTTAAGAAATTTATTTAGATTTTAAAATTATTTAGGATTTATTTGGATATATATAGTCTTAATATTAGATAGATACTAATTTAGTGTTAATAGATATTAATAAGATTTTATAAATTATTTGTATTATCTTTAATTATATTTAAGATTATAAATTATTGAGATAAATTCAAACTCTATTTTAAATTAATTTAAATCCTGAACCTACTAGGAAATCAACTTCATGCATATCCTATCCTTATTTAAATTCATCATAATCCTATCCAAATTAACCAATCCTATTCGTATTTAATTAAGTAGTGTCCACCATTATAAATACCTCATCCTTCATATTTTTCTTTCCCAAATTCCTCTCTTTTTCGTCCAAAAAATAGTCAAAATTCGTCATAAATTCAGCCTCATTTTCTACTAGTTATGACGAATTAAAAAGATGATATCTCCTAGCTCCGGACTCCAAACACACTCCAGTTTTTTTTGTTAGAACGATAATGAGGTTAGCTTTCTGATAATATAAATTGTTTTATTTAATTATTAGTATTAAATTCTGAAAAATTCGTAGAGCACAGCATGTTCAAAAATAGATGTGTTTTGATGTTTTCACGATTTCGGGAGAACCAGAAATCAGAATCATGAACCGTTTAAAGTTTCGAAAAGCTAATGTCGAGATCATCGACATATATTTTTCCCAGAATTTATTTCGAAGTATTTATGTACTGTTAATTCTGTAGAACTTTTAGGTTAGAATTTAACCATCGGTGCACAATACAAAATTTGTATGTGCCATAATTCCCAAACGAATTTGAATTCAGATGAGCGGTAAATTCTAGTATATTTTTGATGCTGAAATCTACAGGAAATCATGCATAAAAGTCGAGTTTGTATCGGTTGACTTTTTGGTCAACAGATCGCCTTGATTTGCGTGCCATGAGTCTCGAGTTGATAAAATTCAGTTTCTTTGGACAAAATTTAGGAATTAACATAAAAATCAGAATAATAAGATTAAAATAGGATTTTAGAGTAATTATTCCAGAATTAAATAAATTAAAATAAATTAATGGTTATATTATTATATAGTTATATGAATATATATGTAAGTAAATGCTAATTGATAATTATGACTAAATATTCAGACTGTATGACCCTAGGACATCGTGGACTATCCCATACTTACCTTGACCATGTTGACCCTAAGAACTTGTGAATTTGTCTGCCTTTCGTATACTAACGTACTGGCATAGACACCTGTCAGTTGACTGACTGATTTCGTACAGTACTTGAAGACGCGACACCCGCGTAATTCAATGCGTAATTGACCGTGTTAGATGACTAGTGTTACCCCTAGTATACCCCCTGATTCCAGTGTAAATGTGGTTGAGATTGTGCTAGTGTAATGACTAATGATTCTATTATATTATATTTATGTGTACATAGGATATTGGATTGTTCTGCACGATTTCTGGAGCAGGTTATTGGTACATTGCAGCTTCCTTGCCAGACAAGTATACCTTGCCATTATACTGTTATTTATATTCCATATGTTGCATGCATCTTTATTTTCTGTCTTTAGTTCATATATTTTAACTGTTATATAAAATGCGCGCGACGGTGACGTCACGATATATTTTTATTTATGTATTGCATTGACCTTGTTCATGAGACTACCCCATTATCATGTAGCACCATTAGGTTCATTGACCGTGACACAGTGGTTACACGAGTGTGAGTCTCATATAGATCACGGACTGCGTGACAGGTCTGGCCTCCTGTATGTATGGGCCGTGCGTTAGGAATAGCTGCTGTTAGAAACTTTGCATGCTAGTAGACTTGGCAGTTATTAGAGGTGTTATTGTGTCATGGATGTGACATGCTTAGAGCATGGGGTGGGAAGAACAACAAGTACCGTATTTGAGTTCCTTTATACTTTTTCTGTGACGCCCGGATTCTCCGCTGGAGATACGGGTGGTGATGACCCATATATATACATTGGTGGGCCTCCGCAGTTCAAAAGACGACGTACCTTTGGGCCCCTGGATCTTCAAAAGAGAACCATGCCAAATCCCAGTTTTCAGCCAGATAGCTCACTTGTGGGGAAAGTTGTTCTTAACTGCATTCACTTTAGACGGTTAGACGACCCCTTTGGATATTTATTTCAGTACTTTATTGGCATGTGTTTAAGTATCTTATTATGTCCCTCTGAGGACCTGGTCCCCTGCAGGTGTATCTTTTCTTGAGTATTTGTAGGAGCGCAGATTTGGATGGTTACATGTGATCCGAGGATGTCTTCTCTTCGAGCTGTGATGGATAGCTGGTATTCTTATATTGTGTTGTGGTATTGTACTCATATTGTATTTGCTCTTATATTCGAGTTGGTAGTGGATTTGTTTCCATCCAACTATCATCCTTAGATACTTCTTATTGAGATCTAGTTTCATAGATACTGGTTATTTATTTCTATATGATTTTGGTGGATAAGATTTAGATTTTACCCTGTGACTTATGACATATGTTTATACCACTTGTGGATTTTGTATTCATATTACAGCGTACGTATGGATTTGGTTTCCATATATTGGAGTTGCCATATCCATGCGGCTGGCATGCTTACGTGTTCCTAGTCCTACGTATTTGGGACTGGGGCGTGACATGTTTTTGTGGTGGCCCATACAGGTCGAGAGCATATTGTCTCAGTTACGTTACTGTACCGAACAAGCCTGCACATAAGACTAGAGTATAGGATCTCATCCACAATTGACTATGATTCACCTTTCTCCTCTATGATCTATTCGAACAATTATATCCTGCTTGATTCCTGTACTTCCCTAATAAGTTCCTTGAGTATATATGGCCTTCTGCTAGAATATAGGAACCCCTGTTATTAGGATGATAATTAGAGTAGCACACCTATTAAGAATACAACGAGAATATAGACACACCACTAAGTTTAGAATATCTAGTGAACCCTAGAATTCCTTATCTTTAGAATTGATTTACCATTACCCCTGATGTATTATGAAGACTTGAATAGACACTACTAGAGTTAGTTAAAAGTTTTACCATAATGTTTGACCCTAGTATTGAGGAACCAATGGAGAACCAATATTGAACATTAGGACTGAACCTAACCCTCATAATTGGATAGTATTAGAGAACTATAAAACTTATGTCATTGTCTTGTTACTAGTAGACAACACCCTAGGAAGCCTAGAGGAATGTAATCAACCCTTTCCCTTGATCATACCCCGAATATGGCAACTAGCATGCCACCCCCTTAGAGAACCATGATGCTATCTAGAGCCCTCTATTTTTGATTTCATAACTTGTCCCCCTGCAACCTTAGCATTCGCTAATTGTGTGATGACTAAATTATGATTCTTCTTTCTTCATCATTTAACTCGTGCCACATAACTCGTATGATTGAAGGCCAAGTAATCTTATTCTATGTTAGGACATGTAGTTTGCTAGGGTATAGCTTGGTAATTTGAACTTTGAATTTTGTGCGTGATAGTTGGGATTTGATAGTTTGCGTAGTTCCCTTAGGTTGTGACCTAATGATTACCCCTTAGCTTTAAATCATGAAATTTGTACCCATAGCTCGATACGAGTTAAATTCCTTTCCCCTTAACGGCTAGTAACTCTTCTATCCCTACGATTGACACCTGTTCTATGAGCACTTGACCCTTACCTATATAATGCAATAGGAGACCCTAATAAGAGTTTCTGTTCTATGTACATGTACAAGGTTATTTTTGTAGGTATGCTTAAGGCAATACAATAGTAGTTAAATTATTTTAAGTTGGATAGTATACCTCACCACCTAGTATCACGTAGTCCCTGTGATCCATTGATGAAGTGTAACTGAATGACATTAATTGTATGCTAGCAAAGACGACAGTGTTTATTCAGACGATAGAATTTAGAGGTCCATGTCCCTATTGGTCGACTAGCAACTTAGACAAGGAATTAGTATGACAACTGTAGAGATTGTGTAGTCTTTCATTATTATTGCTTATTTTGCTTTTGTTTTTGTGAATTTGAATTGTTATGAACCTTCTTTCATCATAATCTAGCGTATTCATATTTGCTGTACTACCTTGACTTATGCTGCTATTATAGCCTAGTTTTTGCAAGCTTATTCTTTATCGAGCTTGTTCATGACATACGTATTATTGGGGGCCCACAATAATGTATTTCAGAATCAGTATATTAGGGTCTAGCTAACCTTAGTGCGCTTGGTTCGCCCTTCGCATAACTACTTTATATGGATTGAGATATGTAGTGATTAGTAGACGAATATACTTACCCTCTAGATACGACAAAGCAAATCATATCAAGTATATAACTGCACCAATGTGAGCATGCGAATAGAAAATTACCAAATTAAGATTTCAATCCACAACTGTCTTGACAATTCTCATTTAAATTCTTTAAACGCTTTGATTCCCATACTTCCATTCTATTACCCCTCTTTGAACTCTTTTCCGTTGCTTTCCATCTTCCCTTGTTTCGGAAAGACGAAATCTCGTGCTTGGATATAAGTGATTCACGGATAGTACAAGATATACCCCATAGGCCAATCATATTATTTGGTGACTATCTTTCATAATTGATTAAGGGCATATCACATATGATATAGTTGGTGTTAAAGTTTTGAGGATTGAATGACATGAGAAAATAAATTGAGAAATATTTTTCTTAAGTGTAAGAGCCTTATCTGATAGATGGATAAATTCTAAGTTGGGTAGAAATTGCAGTATTAAACTTGAGGAGAATTCTTTTAGATTGTGATCAAGTAGGATTAGATTGAGAGATTAAGTCCTTTTAAATGTGGAGAATTTTAAAAGAGGGATTAAGATAATGAGGATTTAATAAATTTTAAAAATCTTGATATTGAGGACCCAATATTTATACTTTGAGCACATGATTTAAATTTTGAATATTGAAGGATGAATCATCGATTTAAATTTTGAGGATAAATATAAAATTTTAGACTTGAACAATTAGTTAATTAGATTTAAATTTTACAATTTGATGATTTGAATTAAAAGTTCAATTTTGATTGTTGGGTCACCTATTTGAAATATTGAGGATGTAAATTAAGTTTAAATATTTGAATAGTACAAAATTCTTAAGTTAATAATAGGAATAAGATTTGATTAGAATTGTTTATTGTTCAAAGTCTAGAGGAGATTATGATAGTTGGAAATTATGATATAAATTTTGATGTGGGATGTCATATAGACTTGAGTCAGATTTGGATGTTGATTATTTAAAAATCGAGAAAAGATTACGACAGGTTGAATTTTGATTTAAACAGTGGTTATATTAATTTTGAAGTGATCGCGATAGATTCGAATAGATTTTGTTATTTAAATTTTTGGAAGAGATTGCGATTGACATACCTTATGTACGAATGTGAAGGATTTAACAAATTATGTCTTATTTTAATTTCGAGGATGAAATTATTTTAAGTTGGGTAGATTGTAAACTCCCTCACCCAAAATAGTTATTTTGTGTATATTTTATATTATTATATTTATTATATATGTTAAATTTATTTAGAATATGCTCTTATTTAATTAGAAAATAAATTTCTTGATATATTTACTTATATAAATATTCATTTAGAATTATTTTAGGTTATTTTAGATTTTTGGAGATTTTTCTAAAATTTTTGGTAATTAAAACTTAGAAAACATAAATTTTTAGGACTTCTATGGTTTACTATACTACCATACTTGCATGTCGTTCCTACCAAATATTTATTTTAGTTTAAAATATTTAATTATATTTTTTTGTAATTTATTTAGAATTTTAAGAAATTTATTTAGATTTTAAAATTATTTAGGATTTATTTGGATATATATAGTCTTAATATTAGATAGATACTAATTAAGTGTTAATAGATATTAATAAGATTTTATAAATTATTTATATTATCTTTAATTATATTTAAGATTATAAATTATTGAGATAAATTCAAACTCTATTTTAAATTAATTCAAATCCTGAACCTACTAGGAAATCAACTTCATGCATATCCTATCCTTATTTAAATTCATCATAATCCTATCCAAATTAACCAATCCTATTCGTATTTAATTAAGTAGTGTCCACCATTATAAATACCTCATCCTTCATATTTTTCTTTCCCAAATTCCTCTCTTTTTCGTTCAAAAAATAGTCAAAATTCGTCATAAATTCAGCCTCATTTTCTACTAGTTATGACGAATTAAAAAGATGATATCTCCTAGCTCCGGACTCCAAACACACTCCAGTTTTTTTTGTTAGAACGATAATGATGTTAGCTTTCTGATAATATAAATTGTTTTTTTTAAATTATTAGTATTAAATTCTGAAAAATTTGTAGAGCACAGCATATCCGAAAATAGACGTGTTTCGATGTTTTCGCGATTCCGGGAGAACCAAGAATCAGAATCATGAACCGTTTAAAGTTTCGGAAAGCTAATGTCGAGATCATCGACATATATTTTTCCAGAATTTATTTCGAAGTATTTACATACTGTTAATTCTGTAGAACTTTTAGGTTAGAATTTAACCATCGGTGCACAATACAAAATTTGTATGTGCCATAATTTTCAAAAGAATTTGAATTCAGATGAGCCATAAATTCTAGTATATTTTTGATGCTGAAATCTACAGGAAATCATGCATGAAAGTCAAGTTTGTATCGGTTAACTTTTTGGTCAACAGATCGCCTCGATTTGCGTGCCATGAGTCTCGAGTTGATAAAATTCAGTTTCTTTGGACAAAATTTAGAAATTAACATAAAAATCAGAATAATAAGATTAAAATAGGATTTTAGAGTAATTATTACAGAATTAAATAAATTAAAATAAATTAATGGTTATATTATTATATAGTTATATGAATATATATGTAAGTAAATGCTAATTGATAATTATGACTAAATATTCAGACTGTATGACCCTAGGATATCGTGGACTATCCCATACTTACCTTGACCCTGTTGACCCTAAGAACTTGTGAATTTGTCTGCCTTTCGTACACTAACGTACTGGCATAGACACCTGTCAGTTGACTGACTGATTTCGTACAGTACTTGAAGACGCGACACCCGCGTAATTCAATGCGTAATTGACCGTGTTAGATGACTAGTGTTACCCCTAGTATACCCCCTGATTCCAGTATAAATATGGTTGAGTATGTGCTAGTGTAATGACTAATGATTCTATTATATTATATTTATGTGTACATAGGATATTGGATTGTTCTACGCGATTTCTGGAGCAGGTTATTGGTACATTGCAGCTTCCTTGCCAGGCAAGTATACCTTGCCATTGTACTGTTATTTATATTCCATATGTTGCATGTATCTTTATTTTCTGTCTTTAGTTCATATATTTTAACTGTTATATAAAATGCGCGCGACGGTGACGTCGCGATATATTTTTATTTATGTATTGCATTGACCTTGTTCATTAGACTACCCCATTATCATGTAGCATCATTAGGTTCATTGGCCGTGACACAGTGGTTACACGAGTGTGAGTCTCATATAGATCACGGACTGCGTGACAGGTCTGGCCTCCTGTACGTATGGGCCGTGCGTTAGGAATAGCTGCTGTTAGAAACTTTGTATGCTAGTAGACTTGGCAGTTATTAGAGGTGTTATTGTGTCATGGATGTGACATGCTTAGAGCATGGGGTAGGAAGAACAACAAGTACCGCATTTGAGCTCCTTTACACTTTTTCTGTGACGCCCGGATTCTCCGCTGGAGATACGGGTGGTGATGACCCATATATATACATTGGCGGGCCTCCGCCGTTCAAAAGACGACGTGCCTTTGGGCCCCTGGATCTTCAAAAGAGAACCATGCCAAATTCCAATTTTCAGCCAGATAGCTCACTTGTGGGGAAAGTTGTTCTTAACTGCATTCACTTTAGACGGTTAGACGACCCCTTTGGATATTTATTTCAGTACTTTATTGGCATGTGTTTAAGTATCTTGTTATGTCCCTCTGAGGACCTGGTCCGCTGCCAGGTGTATCTTTTCTTGAGTATTTGTAGGAGCACAGATTTGGATGGTTACATGTGATCCGAGGATGTCTTCTCTTCGAGCTGTGATGGATAGCTGGTATTCTTATATTGTGTTATGGTGTTGTACTCATATTGTATTTGCTCTTATATTCGAGTTGGTAGTGGATTTGTTTCCATCCAACTATCATCCTTAGATACTTCTTATTGAGATCTAGTTTCATAGATACTGGTTATTTATTTCTATATGATTTTGGTGGATGAGATTTAGATTTTACCCTGTGACTTGTGACATATGTTTATACCACTTGTGGATTTTGTATTCATATTACAGCGTACGTATGGATTTGGTTTCCATATATTGGAGTTGCCATATCCATGCGGCTGGCATGCTTACGTGTTCCTAGTCCTACATATTTGGGACTGGGGCGTGACATATACCGCAAGAATGATAACATATATTGGGGATTTAAGAACTAGAAGCATGATCATTCTCTTCTTTCTCTTGAAGTTATCAAGCTTGGTGATATTAGATTTAGATGCATGATCATTCTTCTTGTTGCCTTGGTATCCCCTTTAGTGGTCCTGATTTCTTTTCCTTTTGATATGGTTGGGTTTTCATATCCTATCACGGGTTCTATTATGACCTTGTCTATTTTGGTGTGTGGAATACCCTATATTGTCTTTAGGCAACAAAATGGCATTTGTGCCAATGAGCGGACCTGATGGTTCTTTATCAATAATTCCTTATTCTTTTTATCGAATAATATGAGATAACTCATCTCCGAAAACTTGTTAAATTTTCTCTCTATATTGCTGCATGAGCACTATGTTAGAGGCGTATAAGGTTGAGAATTTCTTCTCCAAGAGATATCCTCTTCTGTTAAGTCTTCCTTGTAGAATTTCAGGAGTGATCGAACGGGATAAATAAACTTCATAGTTATACTTATTCACGAATTTAAAATCCTGGAAGCAAAGTTTTTTCTAGTCATGCCTTGCTACTGGATACTATGATAAGACATTGATGGTCAAAATAATTTTTGAGAGACACCCAGAGAGCCCTTGGATTCTCTTCAACGAGGTATTCCATCTGCAATGCATCTGGCATATGCTTGCGGATAAATATCATGGTAGTTGGCTTGGAAGCTTCATCCACTTTATTATTAGGCCCAATGGTCTCTCTCTGCTTTCTTGTAGTAAGATGAAGTTTTACATCATATACATGCTTTACGTAATTTCTTTCATACTTTTAATGAGGTTAACTCGAGCTTGTTCAGATTCGACATTGCATTGGAGATAAACATAAAATGTTAATAGTTCGAGTTGTAAAAACATTTAGATTAATTGTGTGAAATATATATCCAGTTCACAATATGTAATGATTCGTTATGGTTTAGTATAAACTTCTGGTTCACTTATGAACTTTAGTTTCAAGATGAACTCTAGGTTCAATGAATTTCGAGTTAACTTATGATTTGCAGGTTCAAGATAAACTTTAGGTTCAATATGAATTTTGGGTCAATTTATGAACGATATTATTTGGGTAAACTTCAAAATCGGAGAAGGAGGGAAGAAGCCCCCAACAGGGGAGTACGTGGTGCCCGTCTATGGGGGTTCCGCTATGGTGGGTGCAAACATTTTTTGTTGTGGGCAAATATTTTTTCTATGATGTTCCGCAAAAAAAAAACTTCAAAAAACTAGATTTTCGTTGAGCTAACTCCATTTCAACTAGACTAACTCTGTTTCTGCGAAGTGACTACATTTCTGTGGATTTTTTTTTATGTGAGAATAACTTTTCTACGAGACTATTTCTTAGGATTAGTTTATGCAAAAAAAATGTTCTCTGAGAAAGCAAAGTTTTTTTTTGCGTGAAACAAGTTTTCTACAGAACTAGTTCTTCAGGACTAGTTTTTGCGAGAAATCGACTTTATGCAAGGAAAAGTATTCAGCAAGAAAGGTTTTTCTTCGAGAAGAATTTTCTACAAGAAAATATTTTTTTGAGAGAATTTTTCAGCAAGAAAGGTTTTTTTGCGAGAAAGAATTTTTTAGTGACAAAGGTTTTTCTTGAGAGAGAATTTCTGTTAGAAAGTTTTTCATTAGGCTAATTGCGATCCAGAGGACGGGTCATTTTTGCCATGTCTGCTCCTTTCTTGTTTAATTTGTTATCAAAAAATCGAAAGAAAAGAAAGAAAAAATTAGATCGTAAAAGAAACTTTATATCATGCTTACTTTCTTATCGCGAATGATCGCGAATCATGTAGCTTTTGTCGTAGAGAATGTTGATTACATGTTGTTGAGTAAACGTCGGATGGGTTCTTCATGAACTCAGATAAAGGAGAGAAGAAGATGGAAGAGAGATGTATATTGATATTGGCTAGCAACCCAAGATTGAGTGTGTTGTTTGGTTTATATACACAGCCAAATATGGTTACCTATTATTTCTTTAAGAGATAGGCATATCCCTAGTTAGTTTGTACAATCACATCTAGTTAGTACAAAATAACTAATTACAACAATTTCCTAAATATTAGAAGTTATTCATATTAGTTTGTTGCAACATATAACAATAACTATTAGTGGGTATGAAGCCCAAATGAGAAAAATAAAATACATAAATTTAAAAACTTATGCCACAAGACCACTAAGTCTTTTGCCCACTAACACTAAGTCTAATTTTTGTCACAAGTCTAAAATCCCACAAATCAAATCCAACGGAGCTATAGTAGCCCCAAGCCCAAATCACTTTAGCTATTCACCATTTTGTCTTAAAAAACATCTCTACTTATAAAATTCATCCTATGTTATTTTGATAACTATTTTTTTTTATTGAGAGAAGATATTTTATTCACATATTTGAATTATAATGAATTCTAAAATAAAAAATTAATTGTTAAATTTTTTTGTGTTTTAATTTTTTTTAGAACGTTGTAAGTTCAAAGTTAAAATCATGGATGCTCCCTTGCAACTAAGTCTCCCCGTTAATAGTAACAATACTTTGGAAGTAAGAAATTTATAAAACAAACATTAACAACTAATTATTCATTAAAAGCACTTACGATATGAATCCAGTCTTTGAAGCCATACATAAGCCTCGCATAAATCATTGCATAAAATATGGCTAATTCTAATAGCACTCCATTTATGCCATAGGGCAGCCCTTTACTCCAGGATAACCCAAATTTTTGTAATTTTTACGGAGGATAGCCCAAAATATATTAGGATAGCCCAACCCCCCAAACCTTTTGCAAACCCTTCATTCTAAATTTCTACTCTCTCATCAAATTTTGAAACCCCTTTCTCTCTTTCCTTAGTCAAATTCCCTTCTCCCTTTCTCTCCAACTCCTCTAATTCCAACCAATGGCACCCAAGCCTTCTTTAAAATTTATGTATGTATCCAATATTCTTCCTCCATTAGAGTTTTAATTTTATTTAAGTATAAATTTGATTTAATTTTCATGAATCCTTGCTAATGCCTAAAATAGTTAGATAAATTAGTTTAAAACTAATTTAGGTTTAAATACGAACTGATGAACCCTTAAAATCAAACTTGTACTTTTAGAACCCTTAAAGATTTCAAAAAGTTATATATTATTCCTTTGAAATATGTCACACCCCATTCCCGAATAATCTGTTATGGGCCGGGCATGTCCAGCCTAAGCAGTCGTTGACAACGGTAGTCAGCTGTCTAGACCTCATATTTCATCAATTTGCAATTATCAATCTCACTCATCATAACGTCTAATACGTGCCCAATATCAATACAATCACCACAACATCCACTATTAATCCGAGAACAAATATGGTTAAACTAAAGGCAACATCATAAGTACAGTCATTCATAGGTTCAATTATCCAAATTTCCAAGTTCAACATCAATACAACTAATAAAACTCTATAACTGAAGTCTTTATATCTCTGAGATGAACTCCTGGTCCAATATGGCCTCCAAGTTAGGTAAAAGTCAAGTCACCTGCAATTGATCCAATCAAGAAAGGAGCAAAGTACAACCCAAAAAAAAATATAGTACAATATAAAACTAAAAAATGACAAGTGATAAAATAAAATGACTAACCTGCAATACTGGACAATATACAATAAATAAAATAATAGAACAATGAAATAATGTACAATAATCAATTAAGACTCGTGATTGAAATACGGTTTTGGTATGTGATTGGCTGGTGAGTACAATAGCATTAGTATAATAGTACAATAAAAGGGTACGGCTTAATCACATGTGCCGTGTGTGATTAGGCTATCAAAAATTCCTAAGTACAATAGGTTTGGTCATATACCTACTCGATATTTCCTCTGTCCCTGCAATAAAAAATGTGACCAATATGAGAACAAGAAATAAATACAGAAATATAAAGTAACGGTTCAAGTCAGTGTACTTGCCTTTTCTGACGATGAGGATGCATAGGCCCACCTAGAAAGCAAGGTATAGAGATTAGGTCACTTAGTGTCATGACCTACACCCGGTGTAGGGGCATGAGTATGTGGGTATGTCCAGCCTACGCCGCAGTATCAACGGTAGAACACTATCTAGGTCAATCATACTATATACATATTTTACAAATAATATACATGGTTCAACAAGCAATCAATATTTACGATCAAACGTGTAGCACTACTTGTAGTAGTGGTCCTTATATCTTATATTAATAATCAAAAGCTGTTCGAAAAGGTACCTGTCATGCTATCTCAACTCCAAATGGAGGGCAATATGATAATATAATAATGGTAATTAATACTCATTCATAATATAAAACTAGATAAATATATGACACGATATAGAGTAGAAGGAATAAAATAAAAAGTTATAATATATCACAAGTCCAAGTCTAATAGCCTAATCTCAACACAATGGTCTCAAATATAATACATGCCAAAATATATAAAATAAGACAAATATAATATCATAAATGAAATAACTAAGTCTCCTCGAATGTTAGCACTAGCTCAACATGCTCAATGGGTGTTAACTCAATTGCCAGGCTATCCATAGCCTATAGTATATAGGATACCAGTCTTCTAATAAATCATCTAAAAAATATATTCAGTTATGATTGGAGCGAAGTACAACCCAATTGTAGTTCCAATAATTGACAAAAACTATAAAATAACAATAGCAATAAAAATAAATGATGGAAGTAACTGAACTAGTAAATATCACAAGAAGGAGTATCATGGTAAGTAGTAGAAATAAACTAAGACAATATGGTGAGGAATATCAATAAAATAAACTAAAATAAAGAAAATATAATAATAAAATGTGTCTTGAAATATTTATAAGATATGTGATCGTCTTGGACCTAACATAGACTATAAATAAAAGGGGAGCAAGCTTGACCACACGTGAGTTGCATGATATGCTAGCTATCACGGGCTACACTAAATTATGGGCTATAAGGTATGATCATATATCCACTGATACTTCTTTCTTTCCCCGATTAGTACACGAATCTAAATCAAGACACGTTATAACACATAAATCACGATGCACGGTCTATCATATCATGTACGATGATCACGGTCTATATAATCATGAAGATATCATGGTAATCACTGTAAACCCCCTCACCCAAAATTAGGCCTACTTGGCTTAGATAGTGAAACTAGGGCTAGTTGAATCCAATTAGAAATAGAATACGACATTTTAATTAATTTTATAATATTTATATCACTTTGTGCACCTTACCGTTACTTCGATAATTGGAGCGCTACACTAGCCATTGCTTTCCTACAAATTTCATATCCTTATCCTAGATATGCCCGCCTTCTATTCTGATCTTTGTGTAACTTAATATTATGCTCTCTTTTGCTATATTTTAGTAGCACAATGTTCATCTCAAAAGTTTATATTTAATTCTAAATAAATTTAATTTTTGTATCCTTATGCGTTCCAATCAAAATTGTAGACACAATCTTGATCTTTTTTGTACAACCAAATTTAGGATAATATTCTATTCTGAGTCCTCTACGTCTATGATACTTGTGTCCCACCTAATTTTAGTCCCATGTACTTCTAATTAATTCAAGAATACCATTTATATTAATTTTAATTAATTTAATCCAATTTCTATCTTTTTGTAATTTTCTAATTGTTGGGCACTTTTACGTAAAAGCGCATTAAGGTGTCCACACCATTGGATAATACATGAAGAAACCTATTTTTTTCCCTTCATTATTTGGTCATGTGAACTTTTCCCCATAATTTTTGTAGTGTGTAGCAATCACTATCACCCCCATCTAATCCTAGCCTTGCATTTGAAATAATACAAATTCTAGCCCTCCAAACATCTCCATGTAAGGCTAAGCCCATCTCAAGTAGGATATTGACCAACCCAGCCCCCTAGGTCAACATCAAACCCTATTTTTCTACCTATTTATACAATTTTTTTCTTCTTTTTTTTCCTACTTCACAAAACCCAATACCAATACCTATTTAAGCCGAATCTCCCTCCTTCTACTATTCATCATCTCCTTCCTCCCGAGCCGCCGTAGCAACGCCTCGCCGGACCTCCATCTCAGCTGGCCAAATCTTCTCCACCTTACCCCAACGTTCCATGACTCCCTTCCTCTCTATTTTTGTCGACCGGAGCCACCACAGCCCACTAAAACGATGCTGCTCGTCCTCATCACCCTCCTCTTCATCTTCCCGCACCACCACCGTCTCCTCTCTACTCTCCTCCTCCTCGACGAAGCACCACCTGCTTCGACGACCCACAATCCTTCTTTCCCGACTCCTCCATATCTCGTCAACCAACTCGATCCCCGATCTTCTCCATCCAATAGCCCTCCCCTAGTCGATATGACTCCCTGCCGATTGCCTGAACAATCATTCCTCGATAGTCTTCACAGGAGCACACAACCACGACCCCGACTGTGCAGCACCACCTCTCCTTCTCTTCTTCTCCATCTCCTCCACGCTGAGCCATATGCATCCCGACCTCGCCGACCGCCTGGAACCCGACCCCCTCCGCCTGAACTGACTACACCCAGCCCACTGAACTACTCCTCTTCCCTTCTCCCTCGTCGACATATTCCTGAGTTCCCACGACCTCCTTCCCTCGCCTGAACCTCATCATACCGACCATCCTCGCCACCACCCCACGACTTCATCACCGGCCTGAGCACAGCCGGACCACCACCATCTTCTTCTCTCCTTCGATCACAGCAAGCCCCTCTTCCCTGTCCAACCTCCCCTGCCTGAGTCAACCTTCTCTTCTCTCTTTCTGTTAACCTCCATGACCTGCCCTCATTTTTTTCCTCTTACCCTCCTCGACGACTCCGGCAGCAGTCGCCTGAGCCCCAACTTCCCTCAGCCCTGCCACGACCACCTCGACTCTATCATTATCACCATCACCACCATCATCATCATCATCACCATCATCATCATTATTGCCTTCAACATCGTCATCATCATCGCCATCGTCCTTATCGTTGATCTCATGCACGTGCACAGGTTCGTACCTATCCCTCCTTTTTTATTTTATGTGCGTATGTGTGATAGCGTAGGGTTTAATATTGCCTTATGACAGTTTCAATTGGATAATTTTAGACCCTGTGACGGTGAACCCAATAACTTGTATGCGTATACATACGCATATTATAATTACATTGGTATATATATATATTGTATTGGTAATTAAATGATAATGCCAACTATGACTATAATGTGTATGTATGCCATATGACCCTAGGAATTAACTGTGTATATCCCGTAGTTGCATGAGACCATGAGTATTAATTAAGGATACCTTATATTTATAGTTGACCATGTGATCCTGAAATATTAGTGAATTGTCTGCCTTGTGTATACTGACGTACTGGCTTAGACACATGTTAGTTGACTGTCTGATTTTGATACAATATTTAATATAGGACACCCACAAAATTAGACGCATATTTGACCCTGTTAGTTGACTAGTGTCACCCCAACGTACCCTTAGAGTCCAGTGTAATTATGGTTATGTATGTGCTAGTGTAATGGCTGATATTATATTGTGTTATATTATATGTATATAGGACTATTGGATTATTCTGTGCGACTTCAGAAGCAGATTATTGGTACTATACAACTTTCTTGCCAGGCAAGTATACCTTGCTATTGTACTGTAATTTATATTCCATATGTTGCATGTATCTTAATTTCTATTATTTAGTTCATATATTTTAACTGCTATATAAACTGTGCATCCAAGAAAACTTGGATGCAACGACGGTGTCATCATATTCTGTTTTTATTATTTATATGCATGTTGACCTAGTTAATGAGACTACCCTATTATCATGAGGCATAATGAGATTTTATTGTCCTGACACATCTTTTACACGAGTATGAGTCTCATATAGATCATGGACTTGCGTGCTGGGTTTGGCCTCCTGTACGTATGGGATGTACGATAGGGAATAACTACTGTTAGCAACTTTGCATGCTAGGAGACTTGGCAGTTATTAGAGGTATTATCGTATCATGGATGTGACATGCTTAGAGCATGGGGTGGGGAGAATAACAAATACGATATTTGGGCTCCCTTGTACTTTCCTTTTATGTAACCCGTACGCTCCGTCGGAGATACGCGGTCGTGATGACCCCTATATTATAAGGCGGCCTCTGCCGTTCAAAAGACGATATGCTTTATAGGCCCCTAATTCTCTGAGAGAATTACGCCAATCCCATTTATGGCTAGATAGCCCACTTGTTAGAAAGTTATTCTCAAACTGAATTCACATAGATGGTTAGGCAACCCCATTAGATATTTATTTTCATTACTTTATTGGCTTGCTTCTATGTACCTTGTTACGTCCCTCTGAGAACCTGGTCCTTTTCCAGGTGTAGATGTTCATGAGTTAGCAGGAGCGCAGATACGGACTTACTACTTATATTTCGAGGAGGTTTTCTCTCCGAGCCTCGTGATTATTAGTGATGTACTTATATTGTGTTTGCTTTTATATTCTAGTTTGGTAGTGGATTTGTTTTTACCTGAATATCATTCTTTGATACTTTATATTGAGATTTAGTTACATAGTTATTGGTTATTTATTTATTTTATAATTTCTGTGGATGAGATTTAGAGTTATGCCCTGTGACTTGTGATAGTTTATACCACTTATGAATTATTGTTCATAAATATAACGTACGCATGTGTTATGGTTTCCATATATTGGAGTTGCCATATACATGTGGCTGGCATGCTTATGTATTCTTAGTCCTACGTATTTTGGGACTGGGACATGACATATTTTTTATGGTGGCCCATGCAGGTCGAGAGCATATTGTCTTGGTTACGTTACTGTACAGAGCAAGCCTGCACCTAGGATTAGAGTATAGGATCTTATCCACAATTGACAATGACTCACCTTTCTTCCAATCTGTTCTATTTAAATAATTGCATCATGCTTGATTCATGTGCTTCCCTAATAGTTTCTTGAGTATAGCCTTCTGCTAGAATTAGGAATCCTTGTTGTTAGGATGATAATTAGGATAACATTCATACTAAGAATACAACTAGAATATTGACGCATCACTAAGTTAGAATACTTAATGAACCCTAGCATTCCTTACTACCTAATGAACCCTAGCACCCTTACTTGTAGATTGATTGACCATTATCCCTTGATAATTAGGGATGACTTGAGAATGGTATAGACACTACTAGAGTTAGTTAAAAATTTCACCATAGTGTTTGACCCTAGTATTGAGAAACCAATAGAAATTCAAGGTTGAACCTTAGGACTAAACCTAACTTTTATAGTGAGATAGTATTAGAGAACTATAAATTTAGATCATTGTATTGATATTAACAGACAGTACCTTAGGAAGCCAAGAGCAATGAATATAATATTTCCCTTGATCATACCTCGAACACATATATTAGCATACCACATTCCCCTTAGGAAACCATGATCTTATCAAGAGTATCTCTATTTAATTTCATACTTTGTTCCTTTGAAACCTTAACGTTCGCTATTTATACGACGACTAATTATGTTTTCTTTTCTTCATCTTTCAATTCGTGCCACCTGATCCTTCTGATTATAGGCCAAGTAATTTCTTTTATGTTAGGATATATATTTTGCTAGGGTTATAATTGTAACCTTGAATTTTGAATTTCGGTGCTTGGTAGTTAGAACTTGATAGTTGAGTATTCATTTAGATTATAATTTTATGGCTATATCTTAGTTTTAAATCATGTAATTTGTACCCATATCTCCATATAGGTTATATCCTCTTTCACTTGAGAGCCAGTAACTTTTCCATTTTACTATTGACACATCTGTTCTATAAACCCTATAATTGAGACTTAAGATGACCATTACCTATATAATGCAATATGATACCCTAATAAGAACCAAGATCTTTTTTCGTGTACCCCAACAAGAGTTCTACTTTATCTACAAGGACAATATTATTTTATAGAAACCCATAAATGCTGTTATAGTATTAGTTGATTCTTTTAAGTTGGGTAGTACGTCTCACAACCTAGTATCGCAAAGTCCTTTTGACCCATTAATGAATTTTAATTGAATGACACCAACAATAGACTTGCATAAGAAGATAGTGTTTATCCAGACTGTAGAACTTAGAGGCCCATACTTATATTGGTCGACTAGAGACTTAGATAAGGAGTTAGTATGGTAATTATAGAGGCACAACACCGGATGAGTCTCATCTTCTTGGTAAACTTGAATTATTTTGTACCTTCTTTTATCATGATCCAGCGTATATATAGTTTCTGTACTACCTTGACTTATGCTGCTATTATAGCCTAGATTTGCAAGCTTATTCTTTATCGAGCTTGTTCATAACATATGTATTATTGGGGGCCCACACTAATATAATTGTCTAATCAGAATCAGTGTATTATGGTCTGGACAACCATAATGCGTTTGGTTCACTCTTGGCATGACTACCTTATGGGAATTGAGATATATAGTCGACTAGTAGACGAATGTAATTGCCCTTAGACATCTTTGAGCATATCGTATCGGTTATATAACTGTACTGATATAAGCATGTGAATAGAAATTTACCAAAATAGGATTTTAATCCACGAATTTCTTGATAATTCCCTTTTGAATTCTTTATCCCCATACTTGCATTCTATCACCTTCTTAAAATATTTATTATTGTTTTTTGTCTTCCCCTATTCCGGAAAGACGAACACTCGTGCTTGGTATAAGTTGATACACAAAGAGTACTAAATATACCCCATAGGCCAACCGCATTATTCGGTGACTATTTTTTGTAATTAAGGGCATATCATATGTGATATATTTGGTGTTAAAGTTTTGAGGATTAAATAACATGATTAAATAATTTGGGGAATATCTTTCTTAAATGTATAGCCTTATGTGATAGATGGATAAATTTTAAGTTGGATAGAAGTTGTATTGTCAACTTGAGAGAAATTTCTTTTAGATTATGATCAAGTAAGATTAGATTGAGAGATTAAGTCATTTTAAATGTGGAGAATTTTAGAAGAAGGAGTTAGATGATGAATATTTAATAAATTTTGAAATCTTGATACTTTGGACCAAATATTTATACCTTGAGCACATGATTTAAATTTTGAATATTGAAGGTTGAATAATATATTTAAATCTTAAAGAAAATAGATAGAACTCTAAATATGAACATGGACGGATTGAATTCCAAATTTGATGATTTGAGTTAAAAGTTAAAAATTTGATTATTGGATCACCTATTGGAAATAATGAGGATGGAAAATAGAATTTAAAATTTGAAGATTACAAAAAAAATTCATAAATTGAAGATAGAAATAATATTTGATTAGAATTTTTTTCTAAAGGAGATTATGATAGTTAGAGATCGTGATATAAAATTTGATATGTGTTATTTAAATCTTGAAGATGTTATATGAATTTAACTTAAATTTGGATATTGATGATTTGAAAATCGAGAAGAGACTATGATAGGATTGAATCATGATTTAAACAATGGTTATTTAAAATTTAAAGTAAGTGTTATGGATTTGAATAGATTTTGTTATTTTGGAAGAGATCGCGATTGACTTGCCTTATATACGAATGTGAAAAATTTAACAAATTATACCTTAGTTTAATTTTGAGGACGAAATTATTTTAAGTTGGGTAGATTGTAAACCCCCTCACCCAAAATTAGGCATACTTGGCTTAGATAGTGAAACTAGGGCTAGTTGAATCTAATTAGAAATAGAACACAAAATTTTAATTAATTTTATAATATTTATATGACTTAGTGCACCTTACCGTTGCTTCGATAATTGGAGTGCTACACTAGCCATTGCATTCCTACAAATTTTATATCCTTATCCTAGACATGCCCGCCTTCTATTCTGACCTTTGTGTAACTTATAATTATGCTCTCTTGTGCTATATTTTAGTCGCACAATATTCGTCTCAAACGTTTGTATTTAATTCTAAATAAATTCATTTTTTGTATCCTAGTACGTTCCAATCAAAATTGGAGACATAATCTTGACCCACTTCGTGTAACCTAATTTATGATAATATTCTATTATGAGTCCTCTACGTCCATGATACTTGTGTCCTACCTAATTTTAGCTCCATGTACTTCTAATTAATTCAAGAATACCATTTACATTAATTTTAATTAATTTAATATAATTTCCATCTTTGTACAATTTTCTAACTGTTGGACAATTTTATGCAAAAGCGCATTAAGGTGTCCACACTATTGGACAATACATGAAGAAATCTATTTTTTCCCTTCATTATTTGGTCATGTGAACTTTCTCCCATAATTTTTGTAGTGTATAGCAATCACTATCACCCCCATCTAATCCTAGCCTTGCATTTGAAATAATGCAAATCCTAGCCCTCCAAACATCTCCATGTAAGGCCAAGCCCATCCCAAGTAGGATGTTGACCAACCCAACCCCCTAGGTCAACATCAAACCCTACTTTTCTACCAATTTATACAATTTTTCTCTTCTTTTTTTCCTATTTCATAAAACCCAATACCAATACCTATTTCAGCCGAATCTCTATCCCTCTACTATTCATCATCTCCCTCCCTCCGAGCTGCCAGAGCAACGCCTCACCGGACCTCCATCTCAGCCGGCCAGATCTTCTCTACCTCACCCCGACGTTCCATGACTCCTTTTCTCCTTGTTTCCGTCGACCGGAGCCACCACAGCCCGCTGAAATACCGCTGCTCCTCCTCATCACCCTCCTGTTCATCTCCTTGCACCACCACCATCTCCTCTCTACTCTCTTTCTCCTCGATAGAGCACCACCTGCATCGACGACCCACAGCCCTTCTTTCCCGACTCCTCTACATCGCGTCGACCAACCCGATCACCGATCTCCTCCATCCAACAACCCTTTCCTCATCGACATGTTACCCCACCGATCGCCTAAACCATCATTCCTCGATAGTCTTCGTCGGAGCACACGACACCGACTGTGCAGCACCACCTCTCCCTCTCTTCTCCTCCATCTCCTCTACGCTGAGCCCCTTCATCTCGACCTCGCCGACCGCCTAGAACCTGACCCCTCTGCCTGAACAGACTGCACCCAGCCTGTTGAACTCCTCCTCTTCCGTCCTCCCTTGAAGATATATCTAGGAGTTCCCACGACCTCCTTCCCTCGCTTGAACCTCCTCATCCCGACCAGCCTCGCCACCACCCCACGACTTCATCACCGGCCTGAGCATAGCCAGACCACCACCACCATCTCCTTCTCTTCTTCGATCATAGCAAGCCCCTCTTCCCTATCCAACCTCTCCCGCCTGAGTCGACCTCCTCTTCTCTCTTTCTGTCAACCTCCACGACCTGCCCTCATCTCCTTCCTCTCACCCTCCTCGACGACTCCGACAACAGCCACCTGAGCCCCAACTTCTCTCAGCCCTGCCATGACCACCTCGACTCCATCATCATCACCATCACCATCACCATTATCATCATCATTATCATTATCATTATCATCACCATCATCATCATTATCGCCTTCAATATTATCGTCATCGTCGCCATCGTCCTTATCGTCGATCTCGTGCACGTGCACATGTTCGTACCTATCCCTCCTCTTACATTTTATGTGGGTATGTATGATAGCATAGGGTTTAGTATTGCCTTATGACAGTTTCAATTGGATAATTTTAGACCCTGTGACGGTGAACCCAATGATTGTATGCATATACATACGCTTGTTACAATTAAATTGGTATATATATATATATATATATATATATATATATATATATATATATATATTGTATAGGTAATTAAATGATAATGCCAACTACGACTATAATGTGTATGTATGCCGTATGACCCTAGGCATTAACTGTGTATATCCCGTAGTTGTATGAGACCATGAGTATTAATTAAGGATACCTTATATTTTATAGTTGACCATGTGACCCTAAAATATTAGTGAATTATCTGCCTTGTGTACACCGACGTACTGGCTTAGACACATGTTAGTTGACTGTCTGATTTTGATACATTATTTAATATAGGACACCCGCGAAATTAGACGTGCATTTGACCCTGCTAGTTGACCAGTGTCACCCCAACGTACCCTCAGAGTCCAATATAATTATGGTTGTGTATGTGCTAGTGTAATGGCTAATGTTGTATTGTGTTATATTATATGTATATAGGACTATTGGATTGTTCTGTGCGACTTCAGGAGCAGATTATTGGTACTACGTAGCTTTCTTGCCAAGCAAGTATACCTTGCCATTGTAATATAATTTATATTCTATATATTGCATGCATCTTAATTTTTGTCATTTATTTATATATTTTAACTGCTATATAAACTGCGCGTCCAAGAAAACTTGGGTGCAACGACGGTGTCGTAATATTCTATTTTTATTATGTATATGCATGTTGACCTAGTTTATGAGACCAACCCATTATCATAAGGCATCATTAGATTTTATTGGCTGTGACACATCTGTTACACGAGTATGAGTCTCATATAGATCACGGACTTGCGTACCGGGTTTGGCCTCCTGTACGTATGGGATATGAGATAGGGAATAACTGCTGTTAGAAACTTTGTATGCTAGGAGACTTGGCAGTTATTAGAGGTATTATCGTATCATTGATGTAATACGCTTAGAGCATGGGGTGGGGAGAACAACAAGTACAGCATTTGGGCTCCTTTTCATTTTTTTTTTATGTAACCCGTACGCTCCGTCGGAGATACGTGGTCGTAATGACCCTTATATTATCAGGCGGCCTCTGCCGTTCAAAAGACGACACAATTTGTAGGCCCCTAATTCTCTGAGAGAATCATGCTAATCCTATTTATGGCCAGATAGCCCTTTTTTTAGAAAGTTGTTCTCAAACTGCATTCACATAGATGGTTAGGCGACCCCATTGGATGTTTATTTTTAGTACTTTATTGGCTTGCTTCTATGTATCTTGTTACATCCCTCTAAGGACCTGCTCCCTTTCCAGGTGTAGATGTTCATGACTTAGCAGGAGTGCAGATCCGGACTTGCTACTTATATTTCGAGTAGGTTTTCTCTTCGAGCCTCGTGATTATTAGTGATGTACTTATATTGTGTTTGCTTTTATATTCTAGTTTGCTAGTAGATTTATTTTCACCCGACTATCATTCTTTGATACTTCATATTGAGATTTAGTTACATAGTTGTTGGTTATTTATTTCTTTATGATTTTTGTTGATGAGATTTAGAGTTATGCTCTGTGACTTGTGATAGTTTATACCACTTATGAATTATTTTTTATAAATATATTGTACGCATGTGTTATGGTTTCATATATTAGAGTTGCCATATACATGCAGCTGGCAAGCTTATGTGTTTCTAATCCTACGTATTTTAGGACTAGGGTGTAACAATCACTGAGTAATCAAGAAGAATGATATGGTAATCAGTGAGTAATCACAATTAATAACATCTCACGACGGGGATCCACATATACCAATCCGTATAACATTGTGTCAAGAATCAAATATATCTTAACACTAAATACATGTTACATAGAGACTATCAAATAAAAAATTATCAGAGAATATAGTCATCTGGAATCTCGGGTGAAGTATCAAACAATATCCATATCAATGCCTCAAAGACCTATATATGGAATATCAGGTCAACATAGTATTTTGGAATGATAAAGAAATTAAACTAGTTAATTTCTAGGTCTCAAGCTTTTTCTAGGTCAAACTAGGATAAAATAGTCAACTAGGTCAACTCTAAGTCAAACTTGGTCAAACTAGTCAATTCTAGGTAACACTAGTCTATACCTAAGTTTTTAGGTTAATACCTTACTAAATTAGGTTACCCTTGCTAATACCCAAGTTATACAAGCTAATACTAGTTATACTAGCTAATATTAATTAATACTAGGATTTACCTCATAAGTCTAGATACTAGGTATCATAACCCCATATATATATATATATATATATATATATATATATATATATATATATATTATATGTGCATAAGTGACAATACCATAGCTCCTACACTATAACCCCAAATACCTTACTTAATATCCATATCTTACCCATTACGCTTAACATGAACTCATTATCTTAAATACTTGATTACCAATACCCATAAATACTTGGAACCTATATAACTCATTGGTATACCTCCCATCTTGGTACTGTTACCAAATTAAAATAACAAAACCCCTCACTTATTCCTGACTGCAACAAGTAGTTCTCAAGCCTGCACTCTACCTCACCTACATTCTAATTTGGACACCCATTCCTATTCTCCCTTACCTACTGATACACCCTAATCTGACACTCAAGCACACCAAGTTACACATGGCCAAAACTCCAAATTCTCCATAATTAATATTCACACATATCAAATACACCTATACATAGCTAATTACAATGGGAAATAAAGAGTAACTACACTACTATACACAAATCCTCCAAAATGAGTCCTCGTATCATAGCGTATCACAAAATACCATGATACGCTATACTCATGTCCAATTATGGACACATATCTAGCCCCACACTACCCATACAAGTCTAATTGGACCAAATTGGTCTCATGACACACTTGATGTATCAATCTCGTAATTCTCTTTAATTAGGCACAAAAACCTATGTAGAAGTCATAATAAAGGATAACTGAACCTAGAATTTTTTCCTATGGGTAGCCCTAAACCATAAGAGGGTTCCTGATAATCAAATACATGAATTATAGTCTAAATTATAGGGGAAATTAGAATTTTTTCTATTGGGAGATAGATTCCCAAAGAATTGTTCAAATGGACACAATTAAGACACAAGCTCCTAGCCAATTTCTCCTTCTCCAAGTGCTCCTTATAATCCAAGCTCCAATGCTCCCTAGATGATATAATTGGAAAGAAATAATAGTTAATTTGGGAAAAATTGGTGGAAGAATGAAGTAATTTGGAAAAGAACACAATTGGGGATCTAAAATGAGTGAATTAATGTAGTAGAGAGAGAGAGAGAGAGAGAGAGAGAGAGACCCCCTTATATGGTCGGCTCCCTCTAGCCCTGCCTCTAAGCAATTCATATTATCCAATGTGCCCCTCACTAGCTAGTTATGATGTTTAATTAGGGAGGGCTGTCACCCTCACATTTTTAATCAAGGATAGTTTGGTAATTGGAATGGGTATTTTTATTTTAGGAGTATTATATTTAAATATTGTGCATGTGTAAATAATAATTATTGTATTATTTATTTACTATTAGATATTAGATTATTTTGGACTTATGTAGTAGACCTAACTAGTTAGTTTAGATGCATGAACCCAATATTTATTTTAGTTTAAATTGAGCCCATAATTAGGCCCATTCATTAGGAGGATGAATTAATTAGTGAAACTCATTAGACTAGAACCTTCTCTCCTTAATTAATTTCTTCATATGAGGCCCCAAGGGGTAATTTGGACATTTCATAATAGCTTGGGAGAGGGGGCTAGGGCTGACCATTAAGGGAGGAGAGAGAGTGTCTCTCTTCTCATTTTTATTTCCAAATAGATCTAAATTTTTTCCCTTTTCAATTTTTTTATTCCCTCACCATTCCCTAACCAAATTCTTCTCAAATTTCTTTTCTATTCTTAATTGGAGGCTACTATAATAAGGATCTACAAGAAGAAAGCAAGGATCTATAAGAAAGGAGCCAAAATCTACAAGGAGGAGGCTACATTCTTCATTTGGAGATTTTTATTAGAAATCCATCTACCAATAGGTACATTTTAATTTTTTCTCTTCTATTAGGTTCTAAATCTATGATTTAACCTTAAAAAACCATCCCACATATATAGGCTACCCATAGGAATTAGAATTGGGTTCATAGGAGACCTGTGAAGGAAGTTATGTGCATTTTTGAGTCAATTTTTGGAGAATTCTGAGATTGGCACATGTGGTATTTGTCAATTGGTCAATTAGATTAATTTGACATATGTTTGATTATTTGTGACTAGTTTTATGTCCATAATTGGTTCGGTGTAGGCCGTATCTTGTCAATTTGGCAATACGGGTTATTTTTTGGGGGTTTTCTCCGACACGGGGATTTATGCATGTCACTTCTTGACACAAACATGTAGTTGATTTAATTATTATTTATATTATCTATAATTAGTATTCTAGACTTGCTCGTGTCCTTCGGGATGTATTTCGTTGTGTGGTGAAGCCATATCACAAGCGTATCATAGAATGAGTGTGATACGGGTGCGGTGCACTCCACGTGTTTGTTTTATTGTCCCTCAATTCTATGTGACTTGTGTAATATATATCTATATGTATAGTTATTTATATATATATCTCTATGTATGATATATATATATATATTTATATGTGGTTGTGTATATATATATATATATATATATATATATATATATATATATATATATATAGATGAGAGGATATTGATATATACATAGGTTGATAAATGTAGCTAAGTGTATATAGCTATGTGTCTATTTATGAGTGTATATATATATATATATATATATATATATATATTGGTGTATATATGTATGTGTGTGTGTGGCATATTGTGTGTTTGTGAATGTGTATGAGTGAGTGAGCAGTGCATAACAGGGAGGATAAAACTGTGTAGTGGCATTCAGAATCTCAACTCGTGCACATCAACTTAGCATCAGTTGCAAAACTATGCAATACATAGCCAAGGTATTCAGTATGAGCAGCATGCTAGAAGTGGTATTCAGCACAATACTACGTTCAGCCACTACAGTGAGCAATCACAACAAGCCGAGCTCACTGCAGCAGCAAGTCTCGACTTCTATAGTTGTGCAGAAACCTCAGCAGCTTGCATCCAATTTATTAGCAGTTTGCATCGACAGCAAGGTGCAGCCAAATTAACACAACAATGTGCAATACCTGTGCAGTATCCGATGCTACATTATCCAAAGCCTTCATCAGTGACCAGAGGCATCTAGCCTGCAAGCAGAGCACATCATGAGCAATCCCAGTGTAGTCTCAGGTCAGCAGAGGTTTTGGATTTAGGGTCTAGCTAGTTTATATTTCAGTGGACTGGTAGTTCCTAGAGGATAGTTAATAGTTAGAGAGGTTAAGTGTATCAGTTAGTTTAGTATTAATGTTAGCTATTAGTTAGTATAATAGTTAGTAGATTTGGGTAATAGTTAGCTAAGTAACTATATGTAGTTAGTAAGTATTGTATTGTTAAGTTAGTATCTATGTATTACTATATAATATTTTTAATAGTTAGTATAAGTGGCATATAGTTTAGTATTTGGGTATTAGATATATGTATGAGGTTTTGAATTACCTTGGGAAATAAAGATAAGGTCAATGTAATGGGTCGATACTCAAGCTATATGGTTTGAGTGTCGAGATAGGTGTGTGGTAGTGTGATACACATTGGTGCAAAGTCAAGGTATCATATTTGCATTAATTAGCTATATTACTATATGTATTGACTTGTATATATATATATAAATCAATATTTTCATTTCTAAAACTTATGTATCCTATGATATGGCCTTTTGTGTGTGTCATAGAATCTTAGATGAGCTAGTGTGGCCTTAGTTTCATAGTGTATTGACCTAGTATCCTCGAGTTAGACTCATACAACCTAGAAATAGTCTGTTAGACTTAGAAATACCTTTATGACGTAGAATTGCATCAGTTTAACTTATTTTTATTCCAGAATCTTGTATTAATGCAACATACTATATTTAGGTCTGTGTGACACCAGCTTGGGCATCAAAAGATACACCTTGCTCAGGACTTTAGGCGAGTATATTTATGCTGCGGAGTTTGGTAGGTTGAGCCAATTTATAGAGTATCTGGTGAGGGAGCCGGAGGTTTGAGCCATTCGTTTCCGTGAGGGTCTAAACTGGGAAGTGAAGATTCTCATTCCGTCTTTTTATGAGACATACTCGGAGATACTTGTGGAGGCATGCAAGGTTGAGCAGGAGTTGAGTTTAAAGCCCAAGAGAGACCATGATTCTTTTCTCGGGGCCAACGGCAGTGTAGTATCTGCCAAACGTCCTCATTTCCAGTCCAGACCTTTCCAGCAGCCACAGCAGAACTAGACTCCAGCTAGAGCGCCTTTTCACCAGGCACCTCAGCAGTAGAGATAGTTACAGCAAGCTCCATGCAACTATTGTAAGAAGCCCAGCCACATCTGGAAAGTTTACAGGAGAAGGCTATGAGTTTGTTTGTATTGTGGTACTGAAGGGCATCAATCGAGGGAGTGTCCTTGTCGTGCAGTTCAGGGAGCAGCTCTAGCTTTGAGGGCACAAATGAGACCACCTGCAGCACAGCCGAGGGGACCGCTTTCGACACAGCAGCAACGTTTTATCCAGCATCAGCAGCAGGGAGGTGCTCGACAGGGACGAGCATTTACTATGACCGTCGAGGAGGATAAACCCACCGGAGATGTCATTGCAGGTTCTATTCTTCATGATTTCATTCCAGCTTTAGCTTTGTTTGATAGTGGTGCTTCCCATAGTTTTGTATCTGTTTCTTTTGCTCTAAAGCATGGTTTGGTAGCTGAGTCTTTGCTTAGGACTTGCAAGATCATGACCGGGGGAGGCATTATCCTGGTTAATAATATTTGCAAGGATCGAAGAGTTACTCTGGGAGGCCGGGAGTTGAGTGTATGTCTACTTATAATGCCACTTTCGAGCTACGATATTGTACTCGGGATGGATTGGTTGAGTAGGCACCGTGCTGTTTGTGGTATTAAACGAAAGAATGAAAGTGTATTTCAATAACGGAGTTTGTGCGAAACCCGCGCCCTTTGGTTTACAAACAAACATGTACAATATAATCCTATACGAGGATGTAGGAGTAAAATTTATTTAATCTGGATATAAATTGCTATAGGTGTCTGATCTGCGGTCGATCACTTTAGCCCTTGGACCACGCGATGTTGAAGAAGTGCCGTGGAAGACAGGTATCAGCTTCGAAGGTTGTAGGAGAGGGTGGATGCACGATGCCGAAGTCGTCGATCCCCCGCTCTTTGCCTGAGCTCCGGGCTCTCTCTCTCTCTCTCTCCCTCCTCTTTGTTCGATCTTCTCCAATTGTCGACCTTGGATCTGATATTGGTACTCTTGACCAATTTTTCGACCTGGTTCCCCATTGACAGGGGCCTCTATCTATAGAGTCTTTGGTGACAGTGACCACTCCGTTGGTGTAGCAACCGAGGAGTGGAAAGTACAGCACCCTTTTACATAACGGTTAAAGTAACCAATGCCTACGTATAGATGATCTTTTGATTGAGCGGGTGACGTGGGTCCAACTAAGGGGACACAATACGTACGGTTGCTACTAAGATCACGGCGTAAAAGCCACGCGGGTAGGTATCCATTGTGTAGAAGAGGTTGGCGTAGAAGCTAAATGTCCGTCACCATGGCATAGAAGCCAAGTAGGCATAGAAGTCGAACAGGCATAGAAGCCGAGTAGGCGTGGAAGCCGAGCAGGCATAGAAGCTGAACAGGCATAGGAGCCGAGTAGGCGTGGAAACCGAACAGGCACAGAAGCCGAACAGGCATAGAAGCCGAGTAGGCATGGAAGCCGAGTAGTCGTAGAGACTGAGTGGGCGTGGAAGCCGCATGAGCACAGATCCTGAATGGGCGTAGAAGCTGCTGCATATCGTGCCAGAATGGGCGTAGAAGCCGCTTGAGCACAGATCCTGAATGGGCGTAGAGGCCGCTGCATATCGTGCCAGAATGGGCGTAGAAGCCGCTTGAGCACAGATCCTGAATGGGCGTAGAAGCTACTGCATACCGTGCTGATGTGGACGCCTTAGCCGGAATTACGGCTTTTTAAGATATAACCAAATCTCTTGCAGAGATTTGCCATCACCTTATACATTAAATGCGGAGGCGTATTTCGAAGGTCTGCAGGCCTTCTGTGTACCCGTCGTAGAGACGTGTCTTGAGAGAAACTGTCACCGCTCTGTGCAATTAGACGTGGAGACGTGCCTCGAATCCCGTATAAAGTGCAGCTTTTGACGTGGCAGGCGGTTTGTCTGCTGCGGAGCATAAAATAGCTCATGTTTGCCTGTGTAAAACAGGGTGGCGTATTCCCTTGTACGCAAAAGAGCGGTTTATGCTGAGGGGACTCCAGTAAACGACGGTTTGGTGATGTTTTACCAAATCCTCTGCATTAAATGGTGAGATCCGCCATCATACTGTGGGACGCGTCCTGAGAGGTCTGCCATCGTTTTCAGCCGTCGTCTGGGTAGCCTTGCATCACCTTTTGTCAGGAGTCAGAGGTCAGATTCACTGCGTGACTTGACAGGTTCATTTCGGGGAAGATGAAGCATTCCTCGTACGCTATAACACTGCTTTGAGAGCGGTTGAGTTTTACGCCATGGAGGCGATGAAGAACTCTGTTTCACGTTGAAGCGGCCTGGACCTACTGCACTTATGCGGATGGTCCTTTGAGCTTTATTCTTCATGCTGTATTTTAGCGGAGAAAACTCTGTTGTACGCCTGATGGCTCTGAAGGCCTCTGCTTACGCTGCTCTGTATCAAGAGGCTGTGTAGCTCTTCCCAGCATATTTTTTATGCTTCTACAAGACCCCCTTCAGAGCTTTTAAATTCCTTAGAATTTGAAACGCTTTGAACGAAGCATGAATGGCCCCTCGTAACTCAAAATATTTCTGAGTGGAGCGTTGAAATGGTCGGTGCAGACTTTATGGCGGAATTATGGGGGACCGCTGTGATCTCTTTTGCCTATAAAAGGCTGGGGGAGTTAGCCTGTTCTACCTACATCTTCATCACCACGCAGAGATGATCATCGGAGTTCGCCGGGTCGATTTGAGGAAGAAGGAGATCATGTTCTTCCAGCGTGTAAGGAGCCAAAAAAGACGGCGTCTTCGAGCAAGTGTCCACTGCAACGATGGATCATGGAAGGATATCTTAGCCTCCTTGCTCGGGATAATCAGCAACTTTGTATGGCGTTGCCCCAGGAGAGAGGAAGGGTCGTATTTGACCACGGCGGCTGGCATGCCGCGCCTTCTCTCGATGCCCTCCGGTGACGAGAGTCAGACAGACTCGTTCTGTCCCGGATTGATCGGTGCACGGAGCATGGGATCTGCAAGATCTATGCGAGATCCAACTCTGTCGTGCCCGTCGGTGATCATTGCCATGTCGGTCAGTTTGCTGGAACTGACCGACTGCCGGAGGAGATGGATGAAGAATTGAAACCCAGCGAGAACCTGTCAGAACAGCTTCTGGGCGATCTTCAGACGATGAGGGGGTATCTCCTTTGTAGACGGAGTTTCCCTCAGATGTAATCATGAAAATGAAAAGAAAACCCTTGTAGATTGGATTTCCCTCATATGTAATCATGATTTTGATCTTTAATAAAAATTGTCTTTCTTCTTCATATGATCATCTTGCCATATGTTGCCGTGAAGTCTGAATATGTGCAGCTTCAACACGTCTGAATCTGTACGCCGACTCTGTAGAAAGAGTGCTAGGTCCTGTCCTTTACGCATAGCGAGTAGTCCATAGAACGCTGTAGAGCATTTTGAATATCATAGAACTGTCCTGTTGCTGGGACTGAGGAGCCGCGTAGAGCTCTGAACTTCTGATAAACAGAATTTTTGTTCAGTCTTCGCCTTCAAGAGTGACTTCTCGTAAATCCCTTGGAACAGGGTCGAGGAATGGCTGTCAAAAACTGAGTTGCCATCTTTTGATAGACGAGATATTCAGACTGGAGTTTGGGTGAACCTCCATTTGACCCGAGAAGAGTAATTTCTCAATGTTTGAACTCTTGTATGTTTCGGGTACTTGGGATATGTTGAGGCCAAGGAGGAGTATCTTCTGTGTGAACTCCTGTAATTGACCGTCTTGGGGACCGTTCGAATATACGGAAAGTCGTGGAGCGAGAAATCATCAGTCTGTAGCCTCCGGGCGTAAAATACCGTCGAGCGTGAAATCGTAGACTTGTAGTTCCTGTGCGTGAAGTCATGAGTTTTGTGGCCTCTCGAGCATAAAAGCTACTGAGCACAAAGGCATCCGGGCCAAAAACCTGACTTGTAGCTGTCGAACGTAAAGTTGTAGATTCGTAGCCGTCGAGCGTAGGAAGCTCCTTTAGCGTAGAACTGTATATCTGTAGCCTGTGAGCGTAGAACACCATCGAGCATGAAATCGTAGACTTGTAGTTCCTGTGCGTGAAGTCATGGGTTTGTGGCCTCTCGAGCATAAAAGCTACTGAGCACAAAGGCATCCGGGCCAAAAACCTGACTTGTAGCTGTCGAACGTAAAGTTGTAGATTCGTAGCCGTCGAGCGTAGAAAGCTCCTTTAGCGTAAAAATGTATATCTGTAGCTCCTGAAAAGAAAATTTTTCCGAGCGTGAAGTCTTGCGGATCTGTTGCTTCTGAGCGTAAACTGAGCGCCATCGAGCGTGAGATCATCGATTTGGTATCTGCTGAGCTAAAGTCATAGATTTATGGCCTCTCGAGCGTAAAAGCTACTGAGCACAAAGGCATCCGGGCGTAAAACCATAGACTTATAGCTTGCGAGCGTAAAACCGTAGATCTGTTGCTGTCGAGCGTAGAAAGCTCCTTCAGCGTAGGACCTGCTGAACCGTCTTTGCACGAAAAAACTTTTCGAATTTGCTGACTGTCCATCTTTCAAGGTTAGCGGGCTGACGTGGCATCCAATCATAACCCTTTATTCCATTTTGCGAGATTTGGTTAGGGTCTCGAGGAGTCCGTCTGAGGATTCGAGGAGTCGGCCCAAACTCTATATATACCCCAAGTTCTCTGAGAGAGAAACTTTTTATCCGTCTTCTGTGAAAGAGAGCTTTCGACTGTTCGAGTTTTTCTTCGTTCTCTCTCCGAGCATCTCGAGTCTTTAGAAAAATGGCGTCGAAACAGACCTCCTCTGCCAAGGGAAAGGGTGTAGGTTCCTCTTCTCGTTCTTCCGCCCCAGCAAGGGAGTCTTTGGTCGGTCAAGGCGAACTTCCTTCTGAGCGAAGTGTCCTGCCGACGAGCAGTGCACCCGGTCTTAGAGGTAAAGCCTTCGGGGTGACAAAAACGACGAAAAATCCTTCGCACACGTTGAACGTGACCGCGCTAGGTCGTCTTCTGTGCTGATTGCCTCTTCTTGAGGAAGATGATGCACGGAGGCATTTTCATCTTTTACGCCCACATTTCTAATGTGTCAGCGTAAAGACTCCATATTTTTGTAGTTCTGAGCGTAGAAGCTCTGGCTACCGAAAATTGGGGTATATCGTAAAATTTGAATTTTACGCTTGTGGGGGGACCTCCGGCGTAAAATTGCCAGATTTGCACAATCCTGCGTAGAGCACAGACTGTTGTTTTTTTCGGTCTGTATGTTCGTGCAAGACTTGTGATTACGTATTTTCCTTGCACTTTTGTAGTTGACTTGTGTGAGTCTCCACTGGCCGAGGTGATGGGCTCCGCTGCTAGGATGCTGCTCTCGAACTACCTGGAGGATCTGTCCCACGTGTCATTCCCTATCTTCGGACCCCAGTACCCTGAAGGAAGGAGGGTCTTAATATCAGCTCAGGGCGAGCGAATGCTGCTGAGCATGATCAACGGGGAGCCTCTGACTTATGTAGACGGGGAGCTGTACGTAAAGCCGGCTTTCCTTTTTGGGGACATGATCGACAAACAGTCCCAGACGAAACCTAAGAGGGAGCCCTAGGTCTTCTCAGCCGGGAATTTGGTTTTGTACCTGCCAACGATGCCGAGGGATTATCCCATCTCGACCTTCTTCCACGCGACGCATCCTAGGAAGATGTCGTGGACGCTGTCTCCTGATCTTCACGGTAAGCCGGGGAAGATTTTTCATCTGAAAGGAGCTGACCAGGGGTCATTCGTCAGTCACCCCTCCGGCGTTGTGACGTTGTTCAGAGGACTGTGCCCGGGCAGTGTTCCAAGTGAAGATAGCTTGGTGATCCAGCCGGTCCAATTGTTGACCTTCTGCAACGACTTCGTGGGTCGAGGTGGGGTATATCCCAAGGAGAATCCTCTGTGCAATGGGTGGATCGCCCCAACAAACTCCCGATGGAGATGCCTAGTTGACTGGGCCTTGAAGCACTTCCAGAGAGAGTTGGAGGGCATTGGACTATATGCCGCTGTGAGTGCGACGAGCGTCGGGTTGCCTCCGAACCCCAATTTGTTCCTGGCGCTGATGGAGCGGTACATTCCGCTTACCGGAACCTTTGCCACTCCACTGGGGGAGTTGGGGTTGGCGCTCCACGAGATGGCAGTTTTCTCGAGACTGCCGATGGGGGATACTCCATATGAAGAGTATGTTCCCACCAACCGGGAGTTGGGAGATTTGGACCCTCGGGTGGCGGAAGTATATCAGGAGCTGATGTGTCAATACTTCTGATTTGGCTCACACCACCAAGTGGATGTCCTACTTCTTCTTCCACCGAGCCAGGGCTGCCAGGTCGGAGAAAGCCTCGGGTGGCAAGAATGAGCTCGTGAACTGTTTGGGCGTGCTTAGTGCCCAGGTTGTGGAGACTCTTATGGAGGAGGCTGAAGCTTCGGATCAGATTCTTGTCGAGGGGGTAGGAAAGTACCCGGAAGGCACCAAGGCCTGTAGTTACTTGAGGCGTTGTCGCAGGCCTTTGTCTAAGGAAGCCCAGCTGGCTAGTTTCCTCTCCATATGGTTGCGCCGAGTAGTGGTGCCAGGTACCGTATCCGCGGACCGTATTCACCAAAATATCCTGTGGCCGGCAGTGAGCCTAGTGTTTGGGGCAAGACTGGGCTTCCTTTCTGCCATGGTGTGCCGTATACAGGCTGGCTTGAGAGCCATAACTGACGGGTTGCTCGTCGACGAAGCTCGACGTGAGAGTTTTCCCAGGGTGGAATTACCATACCTATACTTGATGGGATGGTTGATTCTCCACAATCCTCGGGTTATGTCTTCTGGGTCCGGTAGCAGCTCGGGGGGTATATTCTTGCTGAATTACAAGGATTCCTCCTGGAATGTGAGCACAGTTTTAGACTGCCGGCTGGTGTTGAACCTCAGCCACGGTTGGAAGCTCCTCTGTACTGCTCCCCCCGTGCATCACAATCAATCAGGGGTGCGGCTTGAGGATTCAGGTGGAGAGAAGACCGACCTTTCCCCGGAAGCTTTAACTGGTTGGTCTGTATTAGACCCTCCCATCTGCTGTACAAGAGCGAAGATCACTGCTTCTTCGAGCCCTACTTGCCAAGTCGGTTTGCCAGGCAGTTTGGGTACGATCAGCTGCATGTAGGCAATGTCATTACCAGCTTTAGGTCCAGGGGCAGACTCATTGATGGAGCTAGAGGGTGGCGATATTTCCTCATGGGTTGTACGAGGGCAACCTTTATTGTGCCGGTCGTTACAACCTCCACGGAGCTTCGCATTCTCCATTCTTACGCCCAGTTTTACGTGGCGATTAACACCTTCCATCGTGATTTCGACGTGCGTGGAAGCTTCCGGGTGCCTTCTCCCAAGCCTGGGGGAAGAGTTGACGTCCCTTCGGTTTCTTCGGACGAAGGTGAGGAGTCTGGTATTCCGGACGAGCCTCTGGTATCCGTGCCGAGGTGCGAAGTGCCTCTTCCTACGGGGGCTTTGGTAGTCCCTTCTGGGAAGCGACGGGCTTCTGCTCTGAAGGAAGTTTCTCTTCGCAAGAGGAGGAAGGAGACGGTTGCTCGTCCTCTCCGCATTCCTGGCATTGCGGCTCCTGGGAGTGAGCCTGCCTCTCCCTACATCGGGGATGATTCCTTGGCTGGAGGTTCCTCGCCTTCTAGAGAGGGGCCTCCTACAGTTCCGATCGTCGATGCCAGAGAATCCTCGCTAGAGGTGGCTGTGGCGGCTACTGCTCCAGGTAGCGGAGCGAGATTGCCTGTGTGGCCGAGGCAGATGGAAGAATCTTTCCCGGGGCCAGCAGCGGGCATGACTCCTGCCGCGTCAGTGAGCGCGTCTGGCGAGATTCTGGCCGATGAACTTCGACCACGTCTTGGTGGAGGCCTGACAGAACTCTCGGCGATGTCGGTCGGCCTACCTCCTTCTTTAGGCATGACGATTCGCATTGCGTCATTAAGGCATGGTTTAGCTATTTCGACTGCAGATGCGTCGTATATGCCGTTGGCTACAGGTAAATATTGTCTTTATGTCTCCTTTGAGAAAGATTGTCATCATACTGATATTCTCGTCTTCTTCTCAGGGGATAGCGCCCACGGGGAGTATAGCGTTGAAGCGCATTCTGGTTCCGCTCGGGCTTCTGACGAGGAGGCATTCGTCTTTGATGAGGAAGTGCTTCGGGGGCCAGTACGCCTGGAGTAGCTTCGTCACCTCGAGAGAAGGATGAACACGTCATCGTGACCTTGCCTCTTGCGAGTGTGGCGACGACTTCGACCGCCGTTACCGCACCTTCTTCGATTACGCCATGTGTCGATGCGACGGCTGTGGCCACCTCGTCTGCAATCATCCCTGGAGAGGGACTTGCTGACATTGCGGGCACTTCCAGCGTTCAGTCGGATCTAGTTGCTTTGACCGAGCAACATACCAGCCTTTTCTACACCGGTTTGAGAACGATGGTGTCAATGGTGTTAGCGAAGAGTCTGGATTTTGAGCGCCTGAGGAAGACTTCTCTTGCTTCGATCGGGGTCATCAGGGAGCTCGGTGATCCTGGGGTAGCTGACGCCCTGGAGGCGGTGGTTAATGGGTTAGAGCAACCTATTAACGAACATTTGCAGCTGACTCGGGGTCTCGATGCTGATGTTCAGGCTCGGTTCGACTCATGACTGTGCGTCTTGCTACGAAGGTGGAAAGCCTAGACAGCTCTATCCAGAAGCATAAGCTGGAGGTGGATAGGAGAAAAGTTGTCGTGGAAGAGGCTCTCGCCGTTGAGACACGGTGTCGCTCTGAGCATGAAGGGAATGCAGCGAGGGTCTCCAAGCTGAAGGAAAAACTCGCTCGGGCAGAGGAGTGGGCTTCTCAGTCGCTGGCAGGTCTAGACATAGCGTCCGCTCGACTGAGCACAGCGCGACGGGAGCTGGACCGTGCAGAAACTGCTCGCGCGGGCTGTCTTCGGGCAAAGGCTGATCTGACCCTCACGGACACTCCCGAGGCACGGCTGGAGCAGGCTCGTGCCGACGCCTTGGTTCTTAGAAATGAGAGGATAGCTGCGCTGGAGCTACAGATTCATAATCTGACTCACCCGCCATCATGATGTATCCTTTTCCCTTTTTGCTTGCCCAGATGTAATTCTGCCTCCCTCTCGGGAATAAATAAAGGTGACTCTTTTCTGACTTTTGTGGACCCATTATTTCGGAATGTAAATGACCAGTTTTGGTGAGAGTGTTATCAGAGGTAGTATAGACATGATAGACTCCCGATAAACTTTTTAGCAGGACACATCTATTCAGAGGTCATACAGACATGATAGAGCATAACCCTACTAATTGCGTTTTGGAAGTAGTTTTGTCAGAATCGAGAGCCTTGCTATGTCCCACCCAAGCAGGGGAGATTAAGCATAGTACATTTTCAGAAATTTGTCATTGATAGGAGCCATTAACAGGTCTCCATTAGGCTGGGCTATCCTGTAGGCGCCGTTCGAGAACGTTGTCTCGATCACATAAGGGACTTCCCACTTGGGCTGGAATTTGCCTTTACTTCTGCGGGTAAGAATCATCGGTCTTCTTACGGCTAGAACTAGCTCGCCGACTTTGAACACTCTTTCCTTCACTTTATGATTAAAAGTTTTGGAAATGCGTGCTTGGTAAAGCGCGATGTGCTGTTGAGCTTGTAGGCGTTTCTCGTCTAATCCTTCAAGCTCTTGGAGCCTTAACAGGTCATTCTTTTCTCGAGTCAACTCACTAGTCACTGCTATCCTGAGCGACGGGATCTGGATTTCGATGGAAAGAACTGCCTCGCTCCCGTAGACCAGTGAAAAGGGGATACAACCTGTAGGTGTCCGTACCGTTGTGCGGTATGCCCAGAGACATTTGCCCAGCTTCTCGTTCCAGTCTCTTTTGTTTGAAGAAATGAACTTCTTCAGGAGTTTGATAATAGTTTTGTTGAAAGCTTCTGCCAAACCTTTAGCAGCTGGATAATATGCCGTAGAGGCAATATTATGTATTCGACTTTTATCGCAAAATTGATGAAACGCTTGGCTGATGAACTGAGGCCCATTATCATGGATTATCCTTCGAGGAATCCCAAAGCGATAAATGACGTGGGGCTTGATGAAGCTGATCACGTCAGACGCTTTTACCTCAACCAGAGGGATCGCCTCTGCCCATTTGGAGAAGTAATCCGTGATGGCCAGTATGAACCGGTGGCCTCTGGAGGAGGACGGGTGAATGGGACCGACGATATCCATACCCCATGCTTCGAAGGGCCAGGATACGACCGTAGAATGTAGATATTCAGACGGTTGGTGTTTGAAGTCTGCATGAACCTGACAGGCTCTGCATTGTCTTGCATAGCTGATCGCGTCTGTGATCATAGTGGGCCAGTAGTAGCCCATTCTCCTGATACGATCCTGTAGCTTAGGACCAGGCTGATGCGCTCCGCATACGCCATCGTGAGCTTCTCGGATAATCTGCTGTGCTTCGTCGTCTGAGAGACATCTTAATAGCAGTCCGTCGTAGGTTCGACAATATAGGGCAGTGTGAAGATGCATCGAAATAGAAGCGTAATGATCGTCTCTTGACGGATATTGCTTCTTTGGGGTCCTCTGGCAAGATTCCGTATGCGACGAAATCTATGAAGGAACTTCTCCAGTCTCTTCCGGGGGGATCTGTGTTCACAGCGTGGCTGCGTTCTATGTGAAGGTTGTTCTTCACGCAGAATAAATCTCTGTTAAGAAGGATCATCGAATCTTGCCTTCTTATAGGGGTAGCTAAGTCCGCAGCTAGACTGGCCAGGGCATCAGCTTCCAGATTCTGAGATCGAGGTACATGCTCTAGGAAGAACCCTTTGAACGTCATGGCTATCTCGATTGTCGCTCGGTGATAGGGGATGAGGTCTGGATTCCGGACTTCGTATATCCCTCTGACTTGATTGACGATAAGCAGAGAATCACCGAAAGCTTCTAGGGATCTGACCCCCAGCTCTTCAGCGACTTGGAGCCCGATCAACAGGGCGTTGTATTCTGCCACATTATTGGAGCATGGTTTATTAAGAGAGTATGCCCGGTAGATGACGAGTTTATCAGGAGTGACCAGGACGACTCCTACCCCTGAAACCACGTTTCCCTAGGGGCCAGTCCTGGAGGCGCCGTCAAAGAACAGTTGCCATAGTCTGAGGTTTGTACTTCGGAGGAAGAGGGACTTCTTCCCAGATAGCCGGGTAAGGCTGGTTGATTCCCAGTTTCTTGAGCTGATCTTTGTGCTTCAAGGCGTCAAACTGGGCTTTCAACTCCCGCACTGCCTGCATCGGATTCTCAGTTGGAAGCGGAGGGACTGCTGATTCTTGATCTAGAGCAGGCTCTTGGCTTGGGTCGGATGGTGGTAAGTCCACCCCCACACGTATCTGAGTTGGCGGGACCGACGCTTGAGCCATGGCAGTCGCGTGCTGAGTTAGCATCAACTGGTGCATGTTCTCCATTACGGATTGCATTTGCTTCAGAGATGTCTCTAGCACAATGATGCGTTGTTCCGCGTTTTCTGAAGCCTTCTCGCGTTCGTCTTCAATGGCGTAAGCTCCCACTTCCCTGGGCGTCATCGAAGGATTAGTATAGGTCGCCGCAGAAGTTGACTCTACACTCTCAGCATCTGTTCTGGGAGATTGGCGACCCCCAACGTCAGAATCAGACGAGTACGGAGCTGGTTGCTGTGACCTTGCCTGGGTGTTTTGGAACACCCCAGCTTTAGTGCTCCAGAGGAGGTCTTCGAATCTTTTTCGGCTCGGAGGCCTAGAGGGATGACGTCTTGAGCTCGACCTTCTTCTGGGTATGCATGAAGCCATGTTCACGGACGCATACGCGTGCTCTTCTTCCAGAAAAGACTGAGAGTAGCTCAATCGGTCAAAGGCTGACCGTTTTGCTTTAGAACAACAGCAGTCAATCACAATCTTATGACTATTACAATATTGCTCTCTAGGGGGCGTAATAGACATGTTGAAAGATCCCCTCTTCTTACGCTTCTGGACTAGGCATTCGCGTAGGTCAGGAGTAGCAACCGGAGCTTGCTTTACGCTGCGGGACTTCGCCTGGCATAATTTAGAGATTTGCTCAGACTGGCGTAGAGCTGAAGAGGTCCTCAGTCAGCCATCGGCTTCTCGCGTATTCCGGAGGGTAGGCAGATTGTTCTCTTGCTGGCGTAAAGGCCGAGAGGTTGAATATTCGCCTGCTTTCTTCCCCTCGCGGAGATCACCGCGCTCATCTGTTTTACCGTAGAAGTCAGATGTTATTTCGCGCATGGAGCGTGATCTGTTCTTCCGATTTAGCGTTGAGGCACCATTGAAAGTTTTGTCTGTACCGCGCGTAGCGGGAGACTGGTTCCTACGCGTAGAGCGCAGTAGATACTTCTGGGTTAGCGCAGAGGCCTTGCCCGAAGTTTTGTCTGTACCGCGCGTAGCGGGAGACTGGTTCCTACGCGTAAAGCGCAGTGGATACTTCTGGGTTAGCGCAGAGTCCTTGTTCGAAGTTTTGTCTGTACCGCGCATAGCGGGAGACTGAATTTTACGTGCATGGCACGGAGGGAGCGATGCTACCACCTCATTGGTCGGAGAGATCGGAGAGATCGAAGAGTCCACAGGAATGGTTGAGGATGTCTTGGGCATCCACACTTTGCGCAGCATCCTGTTGTCTTGGACGGAGAGAGAGTGAGAGCTACCCCCGGTTCGAAGCATGTCTTCGTAAGCAGACTGGTCGAAATAAACGACCAGCGTCTTCTTCACGGTTCCTATAGATACCGCATCGCGTTGAGCAATTACTTCCTCGTCAGAAGAGAAAGACTTCCCCAGTAGAGTCGCCATCTTGTTTGTGGTATTAAACGAAAGAATGAAAGTGTATTTCAATGACGGGGTTTGTGCGAAACCCGCGCCCTTTGGTTTACAAACAAACTTGTACAATGTAATCCTATACGAGGATGTGGGAGTACAATTTATTTAATCTGGATATAAATTGCTATAGGTGTCTGATCTGCGGTCGATCACTTTAGCCCTTGGACCACGCGATATTGAAGAAGTGCCATGGAAGACAGGTAGCAGCTTCGAAGGTTGTAGGAGAGGGTGGATGCACGATGCCGAAGTCGTCGATCCCCGCTCTTTGCCTGAGCTCCGGGCTCTCTCTCTCTCTCTCTCTCTCTCTCTCTCTCTCCCTCCTCCTTGTTCGATCTTCTCCAATTGTCGACCTTGGATCTGATATTGGTACTCTTGACCAATTTTTTGACCTGGTTCCCCATTGACAGGGGCCTCTATTTATAGAGTCTTTGGTGACAGTGACCACTCCGTTGGTGTAGCAACCGAGGAGTAGAAAGTACAGCACCCTTTTACACAACGGTTAAAGTAACCAATGCCTACGTATAGATAATCTTTTGATTGAGCGGGTGACGTGGGTCCAACTAAGGGGACACAACACGTACGGTTGCTACTAAGATCACAGCGTAAAAGCCACGCGGGTAGGTATCCATTGTGTAGAAGAGGTTGGCGTAGAAGCCAAATGTCCGTCACCATGGCATAGAAGCCAAATAGGCATAGAAGCCGAACTGGCATAGAAGCCGAGTAGGCGTGGAAGCCAAGCAGGCATAGAAGCCGAACAGGCATAGGATCCGAGTAGGCATGGAAGCCGAACAGGCACAGAAGCCGAACAGGCATAGAAGCCGAGTAGGCGTGGAAGCCGAGTAGTCGTAGAGACTGAGTGGGCGTGGAAGCCGCATGAGCACAGATCCTGAATGGGCGTAGAAGCCGCTGCATATCGTGCCAGAATGGGCGTAGAAGCCGCTTGAGCATAGATCCTGAATGGGCGTAGAGGCCGCTGCATATCGTGCCAGAATGGGCGGAGAAGCCGCTTAAGCACAGATCTTGAATGGGCGTAGAAGCCGCTGTATACCGTGCTGATGTGGACGCCTTAGCCTAAATTATGACTTTTGAAGATATAACCAAATCTCTTGCAGAGATTTGCCATCACCTTATGCATTAAATGCGGAGGCGTATTTCGAAGGTCTGCAGGCCTTCTGTGCACCCGTCGCAGAGACGTGTCTTGAGAGAAACTGTCACCGCTCTGTGCAATTAGACGTGAAGACGTGCCTCGAATCCCGTACGAAGTGCAGCTTTTGATGTGGCAGGCGGTTTGTCTGCTGCGGAGCGTAAAACAGCTCATGTTTGCCTGTGTAAAACAGGGCGGCGTATTCCCTTGTACGCAAAAGAGCGATTTATGCTGAGGGGACTCCAGTAAACGACGGTTTGGTGATGTTTTACCAAATCCTCTACATTAAATGGTGAGATCCGCCATCATACTGTAGGACGCGTCCTGAGAGGTCTGCCATCGTTTCCAGCAGTCGTCTGGGTACCCGTGCATCACCTTTTGTCAGGAGTCAGAGGTCAGATTCACTGCGTGACTTGACAGGTTCATTTCGGGGAAGATAAAGCATTCCTCGTACGCTATAACGCTGCTTTGAGAGCGGTTGAGTTTTACGCCATGGAGGCGATGAAGAACTCTGTTTCACGCTGAAGCGGCCTGGACGTACTACACTTATGCGGATGGTCCTTTGAGCTTTATTCTTCACGCTGTATTTTAGCGGAGAAAACTCTGTTGTACGCCTGATGCTCTGAAGGCCTCTGCTTACGCTGCTCTGTATCAAGAGGCTGTGTAGCTCTTCCCAGCGTATTTTTCATGCTTCTACACGTGCTAGCATAGATTATGGAGGAGGTAGAGTTTTGTTTGGTTCGCCAGGAGAGCCAGAGTTCGACTTTGCTAGAGGAGCTACAGAGCAAGGTGAAGGCATTATTTGTGGAGCTATGGTGGAAGACAAGGAGTTGCCGCATCCGTTGATAGCAGAGTTCTTGGATGTATTTCCTGAGGAATTGCCAGAATTGCCGCCAGATCGAGATGTTGAATTTTTTATAGACTTGGTGCCAGGTACAAAACCAATTTTACAACATGTCTATAGAGTAAACAACAGCGAGCTGGTCGAGTTGAAGAAGCAGGTGGACGAATTATAGGATAAGGGGTTTATCAGATCGAGTTCTTCACCATGGGGAGCCTCGGTATTATTTGTACCGAAGAAGGATGGATCAGTGCGCATGTGCATTGATTACAAGGCTTTGAATAATCTCACTATCAAGAATAAGTATCCTTTGCCACGGATTAATGATCTGTTTGATCAGTTGAGTGATACGAAAGTATTTTCTAAGATAAATTTAAGATCAGGCTACCATCAGGTGAAGGTGAAGCCGAAGGACATACCGAAGACTGCTTTTAGAACTTGGTATGGTCAGTACGAGTTTATGGTGATGTCGTTTGGTTTGACTAATGCACCGACAGTATTTATGAACTTGATGAACAAGGTGTTCCACCAGTACCTTGATAAGGTCGTGGTAGTGTTCATTGACGACATACTCATATACTCGAGGACACTGGAGGAACATGAGGAGCATTTGAGGATTGTATTGGATATGCTGAGGAAGGAGAAGCTGTATGGAAAGTTGTCCAAATATGAGTTTTTCTTAGACAAGGTAGAGTTCTTGGGGCATGTTGTAACTAGTGATGGTATTTCAGTGGATCCGAAGAAGATTTCAGCAGTGGAATCTTGGAAGACTCCGAGTTCGGTAGCAGAGATCAGGAGTTTCTTAGGATTGGCAGGCTACTACAGAAAGTTTGTGCAAGATTTTTCGAGGATTGCCGTGCCGATGACCGGACTCACAAGGAAGGATGTAGAGTTTGTTTGGACGGAGGATTGCCATGTTGCTTTTAAGGAGTTGAAGAAGAAGTTGACGTCTGCTCCTATTTTGACGTTGCCATCAGGGTCCGGAGGTTTCGCTATTTATAGTGATGCATCGGGGAAGGGTTTGGGTTGTGTTCTTCAGCAACATGGGAAAGTGATTGCCTATTCATCCAGGCAATTGCGTCCTCATGAAAAGAACTATCCTACCCATGATTTGGAGTTGGCAGCCATTGTTTAGGATAATAAACGAGAAAAGATTTGATGAATGCGGAAAATGAGGTCTTGTGCGAAGACCCGCCCTTCTTTTATGTTTACAAACAAGATTGTACAAATTTGATCCTACACGAGGATGTCTAAGTATAATTTATTTAATCTGGGTGAATATTGCTATAGGTGTCTGATCTGCAGTCGATCACTTTAGCCCTTGGACCACACGATGTTGAAGAAGTGCCGTGGAAGACAGGTAGCAGCTTTGAAGGTTGCTAAAGAGGGTGGATGCCCGATACCAAAGTCGTCGATCCCTTCTCTTTGCCTGAGCTCTGGATTCTCCTCTCTCTCTCTCTCGACCGTTGGATCTGGTACTGGATCTCTTGATCAGTTTTTAGACCTAACTTCTTCGACCCTCCAATTTGTCGACCTTGTTCCTCATTGATAGAGGTCTCTATTTATAGAGTTTTAGTGACAGTGACCACACAGTCGGCGTAGAAACCGAGTAGTGGAAAGTACAGCACCCTTTTACACGACGGTTTAAAATAACCAATGCCTGCGTATAAATGATCTTTTGAGTGAGCATGTGACTCGCATCCAACTAAGGGACAAAATGCGTATATCTGCTACGAAGATCATGACATAGAAGCCAAGTAGGTAGTTATCCCTTGTGTAGAAGAGGTTGACGTAGAAGCCAAATGACTGTCACCATGGCATAGAAGCCAAGTAGGCATAGAAGCCAAGTAGGCATAGAAGCCGAACAGCCGTAGAAGCCGAGTGGTCATAGAGGCCGAGGAGGCGTAGAAGCCGAGTGGGCATAGAAGCCGAGCAGGCGTAGAAGTCGAGACGATGTGGACATTTTAGCCAGAATTACGGCTCTTATAGATATAATCAAATCTCTTGCATTAAATGCAGAGATCTGCCCCTATCCTGTGCATTAAATAAAGAGGCCTGTCTTTAAGATTTGCCATCATTCTGCTCATTAAATGCAGATACGCGCCTCGAATCCTGTACGAAGAGTGACTGTTGATGTGGCGGTCTGTTTGCCTTCTGCGGAGCATAAGAAGCTCACGTCTGCCTGTAAAAACTGGACAGCGTATTCCCTTATATGCGTAAGAGTAGTTTACGTAAAGGGGATACCACTAAACGACGGTTTGGTGACATTTAATCAAATCTCCTGCATTAAATGCGGAGATCCGCCATTATCCTGCTTATTAAATGAGGAGGCGTGGTTTGAAGGTCTGCCACCCTTCTGTGCCTCAAGTGCAGAGACGTGCCTTGGGCATCTGTCAGTATTCGACGCTTTAAATGCAGAGACGTGCCTTAAGAAACTGTTACCACTCTGTGCATAAAATGCAGAGACGTGCCTCGAGCCCTGTACGAAGCACAGCTTTTGACGTGGCAGGCTGTTTGTCTTTTGCAGAGCGTAAATAGCTCACATCCGCCCGTGTAAAACTAGGCAGCGTATTCCTTCGTATGTGTAAAAGTGGTTTACGTAAAGGAAATGGCAGTAAATGACAGCCTGGGTTGCAGTGCCGCTCCATCATCATACCCGTCGCCTGGGTAGTCGTGCAGTACTCTTTGTCAGGAGTGCAGACGTCAGGTTCATTGCATGCTCTGACAGGTTCATTTCGAAGAACACGAAGCATTCCTCGTACACTTCAATGCTGTATTAAAAGCGGAAGGGTTTTACGCCATGAAGGCGATATAGCACCTCTTTTACACTGAAGTGGCCTGGTCACAATGCACTACGCGGATGGTCCTTGAGCTTATATTTTACGCTGTGCTCAGCGGAGAAGCTCTGTTGCAAGTTGATGGCTCTGAGGTCATCTTTTTTTGCTGCCCTGTATGAACATACTGCGTATAGCTATCCAACGTATTTTTTATGCTTCTACAAGACCCCCTTCAAAGCTTTTAAATTCCTCATAATTTGAAATGCTTTGAATGAAGCATGAACCATTCCTCGTAACTCAAAACGCTCTGAGTGGAGCCTAAAACGGTCAAGCCTGCCATATTCTTTCATGGCTGACTTTATGGCGGAGTTATTGGGGATCGGTGCTCTCTCTCGCCTATAAAAAGGCTGAGGAGTTCTCCTGTTCTTCCCACACTTCCTTCATCATACAGATATGATGGGCGGAGTTCGTCGGGTCAATTTGGGGAAGAAGGAGATCATGCTCTTCCAGCATGTAAGGAGCCAAAAAAGATGGTGTTTTCGAGCAAATATCCTCTACAACGATGGATCATGGAAGGATATCATAGCCTCCTTTGCTCGGAATAATCAGCAACTTTGTATGGTGGTTCTTCGGGAGAGAAGAAGGGTTGTGTTTGACCAGGCAACTTGCAAGTGGTGCCTTCTCCCGTTACCTGTGGACGAGGGCAGGCACACTGGCTGCTCTCCAGGATTTGGTTGGGTGAAAATACCTCAACTCGATCCGTCATGGCATTATCTGTAGGAAAGCAGAGTTACCCTGCTTTTCTTCTGTTGGAGGATGGGTCTATGCCCATTTGTATCCTCCCACCGTTGATCATATGTCAGTCATTTTGCGGTCAACGACTGGCTGCTGGAGGATGAAGAATGCTGCCCATGCGAGAACCTGGCCAAAACAGATTCTGGACGCGATCTTCAGACGACGATGAGGAAGCCCTTTGTAGACGGGATTTCCCTCATATATAGTCATGAAAAATGAAAAAAACCCTTGTAGACTGGATTTCCCTCATGTAATCATGCTTTTAACTTTAATAAAATCGTCTTTCTTCTTTGTATATGATCATGTTGCCATACTTTTACTGTGAAGTCTGAATATATGTAGCTTCGACACGCCTGATTCTTTACGCTGACTCTGTGTAGAAAGAGCGCTAGGTCCTGTCCTGTCTTTTACGCATAACTAAGGATGCGCAGAAAGCCGCTTAGCAGTCGAGTGTTCGAACTGTCTTGCTGTTAGGAACCGCATAGAATTCTGAACTGTTCTTTACTTCGGATAAACAGAATTTTTGTTCAAACCGTCGTCTTCAAGAATGATTTCTCGAAAATCCCTTGGAACAGGGGGAGAACTGGCTGTCAAACTGAGTCACCATCTTGATTCTGTAGACGAAATATTCAGACTTGATTCTGGATGAACTTCGAATCGACCTATGAAGAAGAGTAATTTTTCAATGTTGAACTCTGTATGCTTCGGGTACTTGGGGTATCTTGAGGTTAAGAAGGAGTATCTTTTATGTGAACTCCTGTAATTGACCGCCTTGAGAATCGTTCAGATGTACTGTACTGGCCGGCGCATCTTTCAGATATGCGAAAAGTCGTGGAGCGTGAAATCATAAGTTCGTTGCCTCCGAGCGTAAAAAGCCACCGAGCGTGAAATCATAGACTTGTAGTTCCTGAGCGTGAAGTCGTAGGTTTGTAGCCTCTCGAGCATAAAAGCTACCGAGCACAAAGACATCCGGGCATAAAACTATAGACTTGTAGCCATTAGAACGTAAAAACCGTAGATTTGTAGCTGTCGAGCGTAGAAAACTCCTTGGTACAGAACTGTAGATTTGTAGCTTCTGAAAAGAAAATCTTCCGAGCGTGAAGTCATGGATCTGTTGCCTCTGAGCGTAAAAAGCCACCGAGCGTGAGATCATAGTTTTGTAGCTGCTGAGCGTGAAGTCGTAGGTTTGTAGCCTCTCGAGCGTAAAAGCTACCGAGCACAAAGGCATCCAGGCGTAAAACCATAGACTTGTAGCCTGTGAGCGTAAAACCGTAGATCTGTAGCTGTCGAGCGTAAAAAACCCCTTAGCGTAAAAACCACGTATCTTCTTCGCGCGAAAAACTTTTCAAATTTGCTGACTGTCCGCCTTCTCTGAGTGATTGGCTGACGTAGTACCCAATCATAACCAGATTATTAATCAGGAGATTTGGTTCGGGATTTAAGGAGTCCATCTGAACTCCATATATACCCCAAGTTTCTGAGAGAAAAAGTTTTCATCCGTCTTCTGCGAAAGAAAGCCTTCGTCTGTTCGAGTTCTTCTTCGTTTCTTCTCCGAGATTTCGAAGTTTCCAGTAATGGCCTCGAAACAATCCTCCTCCACTAAGGAAAAGAAGGTTGATTCTTCTTCTCGTTCTTTCGCTCAAGTGAGAGCGTCTTCGGTCGGGCAAGGCGAACTTCCTTCTGAGCGAAGTATCCCGCCGACGAGCAGTGCACCCGGCCTAAAAGGTAGAGCATTTGGGATGAAGAAGAACGACCGAAAATCCTTCGCACATGTTGTACGTAACCGTGCTAGGTCATCTCCTGTGCTGATAGCCTCTTTGAGGAAGATGATGCATAGAGACGTTTCATATTTTACGCCCACATTTCTAATGTGTCAGCGCAAAAACTCTATATTTTCGCAGTCCGGCTTGAAAGCTTCGACTGTCGAAAGTAGGTGTATAAAATTTGAGTGTTACGCTTCTGGATGAAGATTCTGGCGTAATACCTCAACTTTATCAGTCTGGCGTAAAGCACAGACTGTATACTGCCCGCCTTGAAATTTTACGCTTTAGGAAATGGATTCCAGCGTAATGGTCAAGTTTTTACGGTCTTGGCGTAAAGCACAGACTGTTGATTTTTGGCGTGTGCTGCAAGATCTGTATTGTCTAGTTATAGGAACTGACGTGTTTTTCTTGCACTCTTGCAGTTAACTTGCATGTGTCTCCGCTAGCCGATGTGATGGGTTCTGCCGCAGGGATGCTGCACTCCAACTATCTGGAGGATCTGTCACACATGACATTTCCTATCTTCGGGCCGCAGTATCCGGAAGGAAGGGAGATTCTGATATCGGCTCAGGGTGAGCGAATGCTGCTGAGCATGATCAACGGTGAGCCCCTGACGTATATAGACGGGGACCAATACATAAAGTCGGCCTTCCTCTTCGGGGACATGATTGACAAGCAGTCCCAGACGAAGACCAAGAGAGAACTCTGGGTTTTTTCTACCGGGAGCTTGGTTTTGTATCTGCCCAAGATGCCGAGAGACTATCCCCTCTCGGCTTTCTTCCATGCCACATATCCCAGGAAGATGTCATGGACGCTGACTCCCGATCTTTACGACAGGCCGGAGAAGATCTTTCATCTGAAAGGAGCTGACCAGGGGTCATTTGTTAGCCATCCTTCCGGCAATGTGATGGTGTTCAGGGGACTGTACCCGGGCAGTGTCCCGAGTGAAGACAGCTTGGTGATCCAGCCGGTCCAATTACCGACTTTCTACAATAATTTTATGGGGCACGGGGGAGTATACCCTAAGGTGAACCCTCGGTGCGGTGGGTGGATCACCCCTTCAAACCTTCGATGGGCTCGCTTAGTTGATTGGGCCTTGAAGCATTTTCAGACCGAGTTGGAGAACATCGATCTGTTTGCAGCTGTGAGTGCTACCAGGTTGGGTTACCTCCTAACCCTAACCTGTTCCTGGCACTGATGGAGCGATATATTTCGCTCACCGGGACTTTCGCTACTCCACTAGAGGAGTTGGGATTGGCCCTGCATGAGATGGCAGAGATCTCGAGACTGCCGATGGGGGATACTCCATATAAAGAGTATGTTCCCACGAACCGGAAGCTAGGAGATTCAGACCCTCGGGTAGTAGAAGTGTATCAGGAGCTGATGTGTCACTATCTCGCTTGTACCACTTTTTATGATGAGCCCTCAGATTTGGCTCACATCAGCAAATGGACGTCCTACCTCTTCTTTCACCGGTCTAGGACTGCTAAGCCGGAGAAGGTATTAGAGGGCAAGGATCTGCCTGTGAATCCTCTGAGCGTGCTTAATGCTCAGGTAGTCGACGATCTCATAGTGGATGTTGGGGCTCCGGACTTGATCCTCGACAAAGGGATATGACAGTATCCTGTAGGCACTAAGGTCTATAGTTATTTGAGGTGCTGCCGCAGGCCTCTGTCTAGGGAAGCTCAACTGGCTGGCTTTCTCTCCATATGGCTGCGCCGAGTGGTGGTACCTGGTATCGCATCTACGGACCGCATTCACCACAACACGCTGTGGCCGACAGTGCGTCTGGTGTTAGGTGCAAGACTAGGCTTGCTCCCTGCCATGGTGTGCCGCATTCAAGCCGTCCTGAGGGCCATGGCTGACGGGCTGCTTGCCGATAAGACTCGGCGTGATAGCTTTTCCAGGATAGAATTACCATACCTGTATCTGATGGGATGGTTAATTCTTCATAACCCCAGGGTTATGTCTCCCGGCTCCGACAGTAGTTCGGGGGCTAGTTTCTTGTTGAACTACCAGAAATCTTTCTGGAACGTGACCACGGTTCTAGACTGTCGACGGGCGCTGGGCCTCAATCACAGCTGGAAGCTTTTCTATACTGTACCCTCCGTACATCGCAATCAATCGGGGATTAGGCTTGAGGATTCCGGTAGAGAGAAGACCAATCTTTCTCCTGAAGCTTTTAATTGGTTGGTCTGCATTAGACCTTCCCATTTACTGTACAGGAGTGAAGATCATTGCTTCTTGGAGCCCTACCTGCCTAGTCGGTTTGCCAGGCAGTTTGGGTATGATCAGTTGAATGTGGGCAATGCCGTTACCAGCTTCCGGTCTAGGGGTGGACTCATTGACGGAGCTAGAGGATGGCGATACTTCCTCATGGGCTACACTGGAGCGATTTTTACCGTGTCGGTCATTACACTCTCCACGGAGCTGCGCATCCTCTACTCGTATGCCCAGTTTTATGTGGCAACGAACACCTTCCATCGCGATTTTGATATGTATGAAAGTTTTAGGGTGCCATCCTCCAAGTCTGGGGGAAGAGTCGAAGTCCCCTTGGTCTCTTTTGACGAGGGTAAGGAGTTCGTCAATCTAGATGAGCCTCTGGTGGCGGTATCGAGGGGTGAAGTACCCCTGCCTGCAGGGCCTTTGGTAATCTCCGGGAAGCGAAGTGCTCCTACTCCCAAGGAGACTTCCCTCGCAAGAGGAAGAAGAAGATGGTTAACCGTCCTCTCCGGATTCCTGGTATTGAGGCTCCTGGAAGTGAGCTTGCATCTCCCCATGTTGGGGATGATTCTTTGATTGGGGGTTCCTCGCCTTTTAGAGAGGGACCCTCTAATATTCCGGCTAGTGGTGCCGGAGAATCTCTGCTGGAGGCTGCCGTCGCTGCTACTGCTTCAGGTAGTAGAACGAGGTCGCCTTCAGGGCTGAGAATATCTTTATGCGGATCAACATCGGGAGAGACCCCTGCCGTGCCTGTCAGCGCACCTGGCGAGATTCCAGCCGATGAGCCTCGGTCGGAATTTAACGAGGACCTGGAAGAGCATTCGTCGGTGCTTTTTAGAGCACCCCCTTCTCCAGGTATAATAGCTTGCCTAGCATAATTAAGGAATGATTTAGCTGTACAGGCTGCAGATGCAATATATATGCCGTCGGCCATGGGTAAATGTTGTCTTCATGCCTTTTTTTTAGGAAAGTTAACGTTATACTGATATTAACTTCCTTTCGTCCTCCTTTTAGGGGAAGACCTCTTCGGGGAGGGCAGTTTAGATGCGCCCTTTGGCTCTGGCGACGACACGGATGTGGCTGATTTTGAAGAGGAAGCATCTTCGGGTGCCGGCTCGCCTATCGACGAGGTTCCGATATCTCAAGAGGAGGACGAGCCTGTCATTGCGACAATGCCTCCTTTGAGTATGCTGGTATCTTCGTCCGGTGTTGGCGCTTCTTCTTTCGTCGCACCACCTGTTGAGGCGACGGTCGTGGCAACATCATCTGCGGTTGTTCTCAGAGGGAGATTCGCCAATGTCGAGGCCACCCCCAGCGTCCAACCGGATCTAGTTGTGCTGATCGGGCAGTACACTGATATCTTCTACACCACTTTAAAAATGTTAATATCAAGGGTGTTGGCGAAGAATCTGAGCTTTGCGTCGCTGAAGAGGTCCTCCCAGTCGGCGATAATGCCGATCCAAGAATTCGACGACACTGGGCTAGCTGAAACGCTGGAGGAGATAGTTAATGGTTTGGAGCAACCCATTAACGAATACTTGCAGCTAGCTCAAGGCAATGTTGAAGATCTGGTCCAGGCTAGATACGACTCCATGACTGCGCAGCTTACCAAACAGATGGCAGGCGTAAATAAATCCATCCAGACACATCAGCAGGAGATGGATGAAGGAAAAGTCGTCATGGAGGATACCATTGCTCTTCGAACGAAGTGCCAGGCCGAGCACGAAGGGAATGTAGCGAGGGTCCTCAGGCTGGAAATGAAACTTGCTCAGGCAAAAGAGTGGGCTTCTCAGTCGTCGGAAGCTCTAGCTGTGGTGGATAGCCGATTGGGCGTAGCACAACAGAACTTGGCGCGTACAGATGTCGCTCGTGCTGGTTTTCTTCGGGCAAGAGCCGAACTGTCCCTCATGAGCAATGACGAGGCACGACTGGAGCGGGCTTGCCATGATGTCTTGGATTCCAGGACTGAGAGGATGGCCGCACTGGCACAGCAGCTTCGCGACCGGACCGCTCCCCCTAAATGATGTACTTTTGCTTTTGCTTTTCAATGTACTTCTGCTCCTTTTTGGGAATAATAAAGAGGCTTTCATCTGACTTTGTGGACCCATCACTTCGGAATATAAATGACAGGTTTGGGCGAAAGTGATATCAGAGGTAATATGGACGTGATATACTCTCGGTGAGTTTTAGCAGGATATATCTATTCAGATATTACATAGACATGATAAAATACGATCCTACTAGTTTCGCTTTGGAAGTAGTTTTGTCAGAATGAGGTTTTCGCCATATTTCTCTTGAGCAGAGGAGGTTAAGCATAGTAACTTTTCAGGAATTTGCCATTGATAGGAGCCATTAGCAGGTCTCCATTAGGCTGGGCTAACCTGTAAGCGCCATTTGAGAACGTCGTCTCGATCACATAAGGGCCTTCCCATTTGGGCTGGAATTTGCCCTTACTTCTGTAAGTGAGAATTATCGGCCTTCTCACAGCTAAGACTAGCTCGCCGACTTTGAACACCCTTTTTCTTTACTTTTTGATTAAAAGCCTTGGAAATGCGTGCTTGGTACAGCGCGATGCGCTGTTGAGCTTGGAGGCGTTTCTCGTCTTATCCTTCTAGCTTTTGAAGCCTTAACAGGTCATTCTTTTCTTGAGTCAGCTCATTAGCCACGGCAATCCTGAGTGACAGAATTTGCATCTCGATGGGGAGAACTGCTTCGCTCCCGTAGACTAATGAGAATGTGGTGCAACCTGTTGGTGCCCGTACCGTTGTGCGGTATGCCCAGAGACATTCTCCCAGTTTCTCATTCCAATCCCTTTTGTTCGAAGAGACGAACTTCTTCAAGAGCTTGATAATGGTTTTGTTGAAAGCTTCCGCCAAACCATTAGCAGCCGGATTATATGCCGTAGAGACGACATTCTGTATCCGATTTTTATCGCAAAATCGATGAAATGCTTGGCTGATGAGCTGCGGTCCATTGTCATAGATTATCCTTCGGGGTATCCTGAAGCGATAAATGACATGATGCTTGATGAAGCTGATCACATTAGATGCCTTCACCTCAGCAAGAGGGATCACTTTCGTCCATTTGGAGAAATAATCCGTGATGGCCAGTATGAACTGGTGACCTCTGGAAGAAGACGGGTGAATAGGACCAATGATATCCATATCCCATGCTTCGAAAGGCCAGGACGCAACCGTAGGATGTAGATATTCGGGAGGTTAATGAATAAAGTCTGCATGGACCTGACAGGCTCTACATTGTCTTGTATACTTTATTGCGTCTGCGATCATAGTAGGCCAGTAATAGCCCATTCTCCTGATGCGATCCTGTAGCTTAGGATCGGGTTGATGCGCTCCGCATACGCCATCGTGGGCTTCACAAATAATCCGCTGTGCTTCATCACCAGAGAGACATCGTAATAATAGTCCGTCATAAGACCGTCGATATAGATATTGTGATGATGCGTCGAAATAGAAGCGTAATGATCGTCTTTTGACGGATACCGCTTCTTTAGGATCCTCTGGCAAGATTCCGTATGCTACGAAATCTATGAAGGGACTTCTCCAGTCTCTCCTGGGAGGATTTGTGTTCACAGCATAGCTGCATTCGATGTGAAAGTTATTTTTCACACAGAATAAGTCTCTGTTAAGAAGGATTACCGAATTCTGCCTTCTTATAGGGGTAGCCAAATCTGCAGCTAGACTGGCTAGGGCATCAGCTTCCAGATTCCGAGATCGAGGTACATGCTCTAGGAAGAAACCTTTGAATGTCATGGCTATCTCGACCGTTGCTTGATGATAGGGGATGAGGTATGGATTCCGGACTTCATATATTCCTCAAACTTGATTGACGATCAGCAGAGAATCACCGAAAGCTTCCAGAGATTCGACGCCCAATTCTTTAGCGACTTGGAGGCCGATTAGTAGAGCGTTGTACTCTGCCACATTGTTGGAACAGGGCTCGCTAAGAGACTATGCTCGGTAGATGACAAGCTTATCAGGAGTAACCAGGATAATTCCTACTCCCGAGACCACGTTTCCCTTGGGACCAGTTTTGGAGGCGCCATCGAAGAATAGTTGCCATGCATTACTCTCCATTGCGGAATTACATTCTGCAACTTCGTCGGGAATGTCCTCGTACAGCTTAGAGGCCTCCGGGATTGGATGAGCAGCTAGAAAGTCAGCCAGTGCTTGGCCCTTGACGGATTTTTGGGGGACGTACACCATGTTATACAGTGTTAATAACATCGCCCAAGTCACGAGTCGGGAATTAAGAACACTTGGCTTGTTCATCAGTACCCGAAGAGGATTGATCCTGGAGATGATATGAATGGTTTGGCCTGTGACGTAGTGTCGCGTCTTCTGGATAGCGAACATCAGAGCCAAGCATTCTTTCTCCACTGGATTATACCGGTGTTCGGCTCCGACCATCATCCTGCTGAGGTAGTAGATAGCCTGCTCGTGACCCATCTCATTCTTTTGTGCGATAAGAGCTCCCAGAGAATGATCCATCACTCGAACATACAGCACGAATGGTCTTCCCATGACAGGAGGCACCAGAACTGGCGGACTGGTGAGGTAGCGCTTGATATCACCGAACGTTGACAGGCTTCGTCCCATACGAAGGATACACCTTTCTTTATGAGACGAGAAAATGGCTGACATCTTCCCGAGAGGTTGGATATGAATCTTCGGATATAAGCCAGACGACCTTGAAATCCCCTGAGCTCCCTCAGATTGTGGGGCGGTCGCATTTCTAAGATGGCCTTGACTTTATCAGGGTCCACTTGAATGCCTTTGGCGGTAATGACAAATCCCAGAAATTTGCCATTAGTTACACCGAGAAAGGACTTTGCAGGATTCATTTTGAGTTGATGTTGGCGCATCAATTCAAATACTGTCTTCAAGTCTTGAATGTGATGATCCTTAAGGCAGCTTTTGACAGCTACGTCGTCCACATAACACTCCACTGTCTTGCATAAATGCTCATGGAATATGTTACTCATAGCCCGTTGGTACGTAGCCCCGATATTCTTCAATCTGAAGGGCATGACTGTATAGCAATATACTCCCAGTGGTGTCCGGAAGGCAGTGTGCTTCTCGTCTTCAGGATGCATCTGGATTTGATTGTATCCTGAAAATCCGTCCATGAAAGACATACGTTCAAAACCGCTAGTATTGTCAATCATGACGTCTGTGATGGGAAGAGAAAACTCATCCTTGGGGCAGGCTGCGTTCAGATCTCAGAAATCGATGCAGACTCGTATTTTCCCATTTTTTTTATGACCGGGACAACATTGGCGACCCAGTCAGGATGTTGTTCTTCTCGGATGAAGCCGCAGGCTATCAACTTCTTGACTTCAGCTTCAATGGCGTCCATCATATCCGGGCGGAACTGGCGTTGGTGTTGCTTCACAGGCTTCGAATCGGGCAATATGTTGAGCCTATGAGTAGCTACCTTTGGATCAAGGCCTAGAATGTCCTCATAATTCTACGCAAAGACGTCGATATATTCTTTTATCAGCTGGATAACTTCTTTCCTTTCTGCTTCGGAAAGATTGTTACTGATAAATATCGGCTTTGGCGAAAGTTCATCCCCAACGTCAATCTGGATAACTTTGTCTTCAGTGGGAGGTTCTCTCTGCTCGAAGCGGAACTCCCATTGTGTATCCATTTGTTGAGTCCAAGCGTCATTCTCAAACGGTTCAGATTCTTGTTTGTCTGATTCGAAGGAATTTGTCACTACCATATTTGCTGATAACGTTCGTTCGAGAGGATGAGATGAGTCATAGGGCGCTGAGCCGTTCTGAGAGGAGGAAAAGATATCCTCGCTTGACTCAGGAGCTGCGAGGGAGGTGGTATACCCTAACCCGAAACGAGTTCGTTGATAGTAGGGATTGTCGTGCAGTGGCATTCGTCTGCCTTTCCCGTAGTTGAGACCTGGTTCCAGCTTCAAGTTATAAGCCATATTTTGTATGATCTTCAGAGCTTGCAGGCTGTATCTGTGAACCTGTATTTTACCGGCATCATCGTCGAAAGAATCCTCTTGCACCGTCGGTTCATTGCGCATGCGGCCGAAGACTATCGAATGCTGGCTGCTGCAAGTAGGCGGGACAATGAAGATAGAATCCTCAAGCGGTCCGTATGTCATTGTGACATTGGATGATGACGCCACTTTCCATATATACGAATGATAAGAATCTATAGCTTCCAAGAATTTTTGTGCTATAGGTTCTATATCATCATAGGGGGAGGATTCCTGATTCGGAATTTGGGCCTCAATATACTGGAAAAGTGGATGTTTATTATCATCTGAAACTCCATTCCCGGTTGCATTTACATCACTCGGCTGTTTGCTGCGCCGGAGGTTGATGACTACGGATGGAGGCTTCTGGTTCAAAGTGATCACTAGAGGATCACCCCCTTTTCCTGGTCTGGTCTCGTTCAGGTGGATCGTCGTAGGCTCTATGGCTTTTGGACGAGTAGTCCGTCCTTTCACCTTGATTGACAGAGGTTGCTTGGCAGAGGGTTGCTCTGGCTCCCGGTGGGATTCCTTCTCTGCTTCGGCTGACACCTCTTCCGTGCAGTCTTGAGAGTACAACACGGCATCAGAGTAGTAGGATTCTACTCCTTTGAACGGGTTCGGGTCAGCAATCTCCATTTGTACTGTTCCTCGGGCGTCTACATATTTGAAGCATTGGTGTAGAGTTGAAGGAATGATGCTGTGGTCGTGGATCCAAGGTCTATCTATCAAAATATTGTAGGACACCTCTGAATCGATGATGTAACATGTAGCCACAGATCTGAGTTTGCCAATCTGGATCCTCAAGCAAATCTTCCCCAATGGCTTACTTCTTCCGGCGTTGAACTCCACGATCGTAGTGGTGGTATAAGCCAATTTGCTGGTAGGAATCCTCAGCGGTCTGAGCAGACTATGAGGAATAATGCTGATCGACGATCCCGGATCTATGTGTATCCGGTCGACCTCCATGGAACCGATGTACCCGGTGTAATAGAGGGGTCTGTCATGCCTATTATATTTTAACAATATATCGTCTTGAGTGAAAGTGATGTTTGGGATCACCTCCATCATACTGTGGTATTAAGGATACGCCACGGGTTCTTCGTCAGACCTATTATTTGTTGCGCATGAGAGTACAAATAATAGGTTTGGGATAAGCCCTGGCAGAGGTAATATGGACATGGCAGTCTTTGTGGACCTAACACCACTGGCGTACTTAGAGTTAAGTACGGGCGCTAAGTTGAGATGACAACCGATGTGATAATCGATAGCCAAAAACTCGGAGAGTGCGTTCATAGGTAATATGAACATGACAAACTTCTGGGATACAATTTCATCGGGGATGGAGGTGCATATCTGCTCAGAGGTAATATGGACATGGCAGTCTTTGTGGACCTAACACCACTGGCGTACTTAGGGTTAAGTACGGGCGCTAAGTTGAGATGACAACCGATGTGATAATCGATAGCCAAAAACTCAGAGAGTTCGTTCAGAGGTAATATAAACATGACAAACTTCTGGGATGCTATTCCATCGGGGATGGAGGTGCATATCTGCTCAGAGGTAATATGGACATGGCAGTCTTTGTGGACCTAACACCACTGGCATACTTAGAGTTAAGTATGGGCGCTAAGTTGAGATGACAACCGATGTGATAATCGATAGCCAAAAACTCGGAGAGTTCGTTCAGAGGTAATATGAACATAACAAACTTCTGGGATGCAATTCCATCGGGGATGGAGGTACATATCTGCTCAGAGGTAATATGGACATGGCAGTCTTTGTGGACCTAACACCACTGGCGTACTTAGAGTTAAGTACGGGCGCTAAGTTGAGATGACAACCGACGTGATAATCGATAGTCAAAACCAAAAAGGTTTGTTCAGAGGTAATATGAACATGACAAATTTCTGGTTTAAGAAATGAAATGCTTGGATGATGAACATAACCTTTTGTCTGGACAACTCACTGTAGAGTGTTTTTCTTGAGTGAGGATAGTCCTGGAGAATCCACTGGAGAGACTTTTTTAGGGACTCTTCCTCAGGTACACTTTTGAAGAGAGCAAATTGTTACGTAAAAAAGAATGAAAATCTAATTGGTAAGGACCGTCCCCTTGTTTACAGATTCAAAGTGATGACCTTGGCCTCGATCAACTCCTGAATTTTCTTTTTAAGCACATAGCACGCCCTTGTGGGGTGATGAGTGTACCGATGGAAGAGACAATAATCTGGGTCATCCATTTTGCCAGCCCTCTCAGGATGTCTGATGTTTGGATAGCTGAAGCTTGCGCTCTTTCATCAACATATCGAAGATTTCAAAGATGTCATCTTCATTGAAGGGGAAAGTCCCTTTTGGTCTTCGGAATCCTGATGCCTGAATTTTACGGTCTTACGGGAAGATCATCGTCATTGCATCATCTTCGGATCTTGAGGGAATTCTACCCCCAGCTTGGGATGCCGCCATGTTTTGCCGAGGTAGGCTACCCCCAGACATGCCGTGGCATCTGTCTACAGAAGCTGATTTAGAAGGAGCTGCCTCTGGTTGTACAGGACTAGACCTTGAAGATTTGGGTTTCGCAAGAGATGCAGTATACCCCAACCCAAAATGAGCTTATTGACGGTAAGAATTACCATGCAGCGGTGTTCGTCTGCCCTTTCCATTGTTGAGGCCTGGTTTCAGCTTCAAATCATAACCCATGTTTTGTATAATTTTTAACACTTACGGGCTATATCTGTGGATTTGTATTCTGCCAGTTTCAGACTCGCAAAATTCTTCCTGTATGATCGGGCTGCTTCGCATGCGACCGAAGACTATTGGATGTTGGTCGTCGCGAGTTGGAGGAATAATAAAGATGGAATCTTCACATGGTCCACCTGTCATGACAATATTAGATGTTGAAGCATCCTCCCACAAGATCTCCCCGCGTTTGACCGTTAGGGGAACTGAAGCCTGTTTATGACCCTCGTCTTTGTGTTTCTGGATCAGATAATTGCACAGGTCAAGAGGAGTTGCAGAAGAAGAAGATTTGTCCTTTCTGTTCTCATTAGTGGGCATGCGGATGTTGGGAACCACAGTTTTTCCTGTGCCACCTGTATACAATAGGTTGGCCATCTGGGTGGCGGATAATCCCCGAGGAGGGTATCTTTCCGCAAATTGAGCTTTTTTTACGCTGAGTGGCTTCTCATGGTGTAATTTGGGGCTCTGCTCTGGTTGGCGTAAAGCTGAGGATGTCCTCAGTCGGCCATTAGCATCTCGCGTAATCCGGAGGGCAGGCATGTTGTTCCCTTGCTGGCGTGAAGTTGAGTAGTCCGCCGCATGCTTTCCCTTGCGTAGATTACAGGGATCACCTGATTTTCCTTGGAAGACAGATGCATTTTTACGCGCAAAGCGCATTTGTGATTCCTGATTTGGCGCTGAGGCATCATCAGAAATTTTGTCTATTCTGCCAGGGACGGGAGACTGAAATTTACGCGCAAAGCGCGGTTTAGGCTCCTAGACTAGCGCTGAGGCATTGTCAGAAGTTTCATCTTTTCCGCCAGGGACGGAAGACTGAAATTTACGTGCAGAGCGTGGATTATACTTTTGGGTTAGCGTTGAGGCTTTGCCAGAAGTTTTGTTGGTCCTGCCAGAGACAGGCGACTAAATTTTACGCCCAAGGCACGGATTATACTTCTGGGTTAGCGCTGAGGCTTTGCCAGAAGTTTTGTCGGTCCTGCCAGAGACAGGCGACTGAATTTTACGCGCGAGGCGCGGAGGGAGCAAAGCTACAACCTCATTGGTCGGAGAGATCGGAGAGTCCACAGGAATGGCAGAGGATGTCTTGGGCATCCAGACCTTGCGCAGGTTCCTGTTGCTTTGGACGGAGAGGGAGTGAGAGCTACCCCCTGCTCGAAGCATGTCTTCGTAGGCTGACTGGTCGAACTGGACGACCAGTGTCTTCTTTACGGATCCCACGGATACCACATCGTATTGAGCAATAGCTTCCGCATCAGAAGATAAAGATGTCCCCAACGGAGTCGTCATCTTGCTTAGGATAATAAACGAGAAAAGATTTGATGAATGCGAAAAATGAGGTCTTGTGCAAAGACCCGCCCTTCTTTTATGTTTACAAACAAGATTGTACAAATTTGATCCTACACGAGGATGTCTAAGTACAATTTATTTAATCTGGATGAATATTTCTATAGATGTCTGATCTGCAGTCGATAACTTTAGCCCTTGGACCACACGATGTTGAAGAAGCGCCATGGAAGACAGGTAGCAGCTTCGAAGGTTGCTAAAGAGGGTGGATGCCCGATGCCAAAGTCGTCGATCCCTTCTCTTTGCCTGAGCTCTGGATTCTCCTCTCTCTCTCTCTCTCGACCGTTGGATCTGGTATTGGATCTCTTGATCAGTTTTCAGACCTAACTTCTTCGACCCTCCAATTTGTCGACCTTGTTCCTCATTGATAGAGGTCTCTATTTATAGAGTTTTAGTGATAGTGACTACATAGTCGGCGTAGAAACCGAGTAGTGGAAAGTACAATACCCTTTTACACGACGGTTTAAAATAACTAATGCCTGCGTATAAATGATCTTTTGAGTGAGCATGTGACGTGCGTCCAACTAAGGGACAGAACGCGTATATCTGCTACGAAGATCTTGACATAGAAGCCATGTAGGTAGTTATCCCTTGTGTAGAAGAGGTTGGCATAGAAGCCAAATGACTGTCAATATGGCATAGAAGCCAAGTAGGCATGTTGTTCCCGAGTAGGCAAAGAAGCCAAGTAGGCATAGAAGCCAAGTAGGCATAGAAGTCGAGCAGGCGTAGAAGCCGAGTGGTCATAGAGGCCGAGAAGGCGTAGAAGCCGAGTGGGCATAGAAGCCGAGCAGGCGTAGAAGCCGAGACGATATGGACATTTTAGCCGGAATTATGGCTCCTGGAGATATAATCAAATCTCTTACATTAAATGCAGAGATCTGCCCCCATCCTATGCATTAAATGCAGAGGCCTGTCATTAAGATTTGCCATCATTCTGCTCATTAAATGCAGATACGCGCCTCGAATCCTGTAGAAAGAGTGACTGCTGATGTGGCGGTCTGTTTGCCTTCCGCGGAGCGTAAGAAGCTCACGTCTGCCTGTAAAAACTGGGCAGCGTATTCCCTTATATGCGTAAGAGTAGTTTACGTAAAGGGGATGCCACTAAACGACGGTTCGGTGACATTTAATCAAATCTTCTGCATTAAATACGGAGATCCGCCATTATCCTGCTCATTAAATGAGGAGGCGTGGTTTGAAGGTCTGCCACCCTTCTGTGCCTCAAGTGCAGAGACGTGCCTCGGGCATCTGTCAGTATTCGGTGCTTTAAATGCAGAGACGTGCCTTGAGAAACTGTCACCGCTCTGTGCATAAAATATAGAGACGTGCCTCGAGCCCTGTACGAAGCGCAGCTTTTGACGTGGCAGGCTGTTTGTCTTCTGCGGAGCATAAACAGCTCACATCCGCCCGTGTAAAACTAGGCAGCGTATTCCTTCGTATGTGTAAAAGTGGTTTACGTAAAGAAAATGGCAGTAAATGACAGCCTGGGTTGCAGTGCCGCGCCATTATCATACTCGTCACCTGGGTAGTCGTGCAGTACTCTTTGTCAGGAGTGCAGACGTCAGGTTTATTGTATGCTCTGACAGGTTTATTTTGAAGAACATGAAGTGTTCCTCGTACACTTCAATGCTGTATTGAAAGCAGAAGGGTTTTACGCCATGAAGGCGATGTAGCACCTCTTTTACGCTGAAGCGGCCTGGTCACATTTCACTATGCGGATGGTCCTTGAGCTTATATTTTACGCTGTGCTCAGCAGAGAAGCTCTGTTGCAAGTTGATGGCTCTGAGGTCATCTTTTTACGCTGCCCTGTATGAACATGCTGCGTATAGCTATCCAGCGTATTTTTTATGCTTCTACAGCCGTCATATTCGCCCTGAAGTTGTAGAAATATTATTTGTTCGCAGAGCGTGTGGAGATCTTCATAGACCACAAAAGCTTAAAGTATATTTTTATGCAGAAGGAGTTAAACATGAGACAGCATCGGTAGTTAGAACTGATGAAGTATTTTAATATCTCTTTGCAATATCATCCTGGGAAAGCCAATGTAGTTGCCGATGCTTTGACCAGGTATCCGGTAGCTACGTTTTTGACGCAAGATCGATATTTGTTGGAAGACTTGGAGAGCTTGGGCATTGAGGTAATTATTCCTGGTGGTGCTATACAGATGTGGGGATTGCAGATACACTCAGATTTGATGGACAGGATTATGGCAGCACAGTATGATGATGTATCTCTGAGGAGCATCAGAGCTCAGGTGAGAGCATGATTGGAGGATGATTTTACTATTACAGAGGATGGATCTTTGAGGCATGGAGTTCGATTGTGTGTGCCTAATGGGGAGTTGTGAGAGGAGGTATTATAAGAAGCACATCGCTCTCAGTATTTCATGCATCCAGGTGCTAACAAGATGTATCGGGATATACGAGAGAGTGTGTGGTGGCATGGCATGAAGAGGGAAGTGGCACAGTTTGTATCCAGATGCTTAGTGTGCCAGCAGGTGAAGGCCGAGAGGCAGAGGCCAGGAGGTTTACTTCAGCCATTACCCATTCCAGAGTGGAAGTGGGAACATATTACTATAGATTTTGTGTCCGGACTTCCACGATCTCCAGGAGAATAAGATGCGATTTGGGTCATCGTTGATAGGTTGACCAAGTTGGCCCACTTTTTGCCTTTCAAAGTGGATTTGTCTACGGAGAAGCTGGCAAAGATGTATGTGAGGCAAATCATTAGGATACATGGAGTTCCCGTCAGTATAGTCTCAGATCGAGATAGTTGTTTCACTTCTTATTTCTGGAGGAGTTTGCAGGAGAGTTTGGGCACTCAGCTCAAATTCAGTACTGCATATCATCCCCAGACAGATGGGCAATCAGAGAGGACTATTCAGACTATCGAGGATATGTTGCGTACTTGTGTACTAAATTTTGGGGGTTCTTGGGAGGACCATCTCCATTTGGTAGAGTTTGCTTACAACAACAGTTACCAGGCCAGTATAAAGATGTCACCTTTTGAAGCTCTGTATGGCCGGAGGTGTCGTACTCCTTTATCTTGGGACGATATTGGAGAGAGAGTTTTGCTTGGGCCAGAGATGGTTGCGGATGCAGCAGAGAAGGTTCAGTTGATCAGAGACAGACTTCGAGTGGCGCAGGACAGACAACAGCATTGGGCCGATTGCCATCGGAGACCTTTGGAGTTCGAGGTATAGTTTAGATTTTGTTGTGCTTGTTCTTGTTTGTTATAGATTAAGTTCTTAAGGTGGTATTTTGTTCTAGATGGGTGGTTTGGTGTTTCTGAGTATTTCTCCGATATGAGGCACGATTCGCTTCGGTGGAGGTGGAAAGCTTAGTCCGCGATTTATCAGACCTTTTACTATTCTAGAGAGGGTCGGTACAGTTGCTTATAGACTAGACTTGCCACCTGTTTTGGAGGGAGTGCACAATATGTTTCACATATCATAGTTGAGACGATATATAGCAGATCCTAGTCAGGTATTGGATCACTCGGAGATAGAGGTGGGCCCTACTCTTAGCTATCCAGAGCAGCCAGTTGAGATTTTGGATCGGAGAGAGAAGGTGCTGAGAAACCAGACTATTCCTTTGGTACGCGTCGTATGGAGGCATCACTCTCCGGGGGAGTCTACCTGGGAGAGAGAGGATAAAATGCGAGAGCGTTATCCATATTTGTTTATACCTTGAGGTATGTTATTTCGAGTTATGTTCAGTTCATTGTTATGTTCTTCTATAGTTAGTTGTGATTTTTTAGTTCTGTTCTGTTATTTCTGGGGGTAGTTTTCATCTTTGAATTTTGAGGACAAAATTATTTTTAAGGAGGGTAGACTTGTCACTACCACATTTTCTAGGAAAGGGTATTTTAGTCATTTCCTATTTAATTAAATATTGTGCATGGTATATAATTAATTATTATATTGTTTAATTGTTGTTAGATGTTATTTATTTAATTTAGACTTGTGTTAGTGGACCTAACTAGTTTAGTTTGGACCCATGGACCAACATGAATTAATTAGTTAGACTTAGCCCATTTAGAAAGCCCATTGTTAAGGAGATGGATTAAATTAATTAAATCATTAGACTAGAAGCTTCCTTCCTTAATTATTTCTTCATGAGAGGCCCCAAGGGGTATATTGAATATTTCATAATTACTTGAGGGAGAGGAAAGGGCCGGCCTATATAAAAAGAGGGGAAAAATTCTCTCTCCTCTTTTTCATTACAAATCTAGATCTAGAATTTTCTACTACCCAATTTTCTTTATTCCCATTTCATTTTCCTACCAAATTCATTCCAATTCCTTCCCAAATCACTATTAGAGACTTGAAAAGCAAGGATCTAGAAGGAGGAAGCAAGGATCTACAAAGAGGAGCAAGGATCTATAATTTGGAGGTAATTTTATCTCAATTGAAGGTTTCATTGGGAATCCATCTCCCAATAGGTATAATTCAGTTTTTCCCCTTAAAATAGCTTCTAAATCTGAGATTTAATCACGAATAATCAACCCATATGTATGTACTACCCATAGGATTTAGTTTTGTGTTCATAGGAGACCTATGAAGATAGTTATGGTACTTTTTATGTCAATTTTGGAGGAATTCCGAAATTGACATTTGTTGTGTGTGTCAATTGATCCTATAGATTAATTTGGCATGTGTTTATGTGTTTGGGGCTAGTGTCGTGTCCATAATTGGGTACGTGTAGGTCGTATCCCAATAAATTGGTGATACGTATTATTTTGGGGGGTTTTCCTCCGACACGGGACTTTGTACATGTCGTATTTTGACACGGACACATATATTTATATTTGACACTTTATTTTGTTCATAACTATTATATGTGACTTGCTTGTGTCCTTCGGAGTGCAATTGGATATGTGGTAGACTCGTATCGCATGCGTATCCTAGATCTAGTGGGATACAGTGTGATACTCTCCATTTGTTGTGTGTTTATGTGTAGATCTAATTAATTATACTTTAATTCTTGAATTATAATTATGTATATATATGTAGATATTATATATGTACTATAGTGTATTTATTATGGTGTTTATTGTAGCATAGATCTATGTATTATATATGTACCAATAGAATAAATATATATGTAGCTTTTTTCTACATGCATTAAAATATATGTTATAATATAAAATATATGAATATGTTTTATATAATATATATATGTATGTTAAATTTAGTAATTAGAATATGATTATGTATATATATATGTATGGATGTATATTTATTACATATTTATGTATGTATGCATTTGACTATGTTGTAATATGTACATTATTATATAGGAGGTTTATTATAGCTATTTGGTATTTATATATATAGATATATATATATTATATATGTATTTGGGTCATATATATATAGATATATATATATTTATTTGGTTTATATATATATATATAGGTTATATATATATATTACTGTTTCTAGCGGTAGCAGGAATTAATGACAGAGCTGTTGTCATTAATAGCCGAGGAATAGAAGCAGCAGCCGCTGTAATAGTGGCGGCAGCAATTAATGACAGAGCTGCTGTCATTAAATAGCAGTAGCTGCGGCGGGAATTATAACAGCAGCGATGGAGGGTATGGTGACGGTTGAAAACCGTCAAAGCAGAGGTAGCAGTGCAGAAATAGAGCAGCTCTGTCACTGAAAGTCTGATATCTGAATATCAATGTTTATCAACACTGCTTTCAGTGACAGTTAGGCAGATTATTAGTATATTGTGTTTATATCTTATATATATATATATGTATATATATATATATTAATATTGAGTTATAATAATATTATTGCTATATTTCTTAATTGTATAATATTAGTATATATTCTATATTCTATATGAGGGTAATTACTATATCAAGGTATTGAGTATTACCTTGTGGAAACCAAGGTAAGTGGGATACTCAAGATACGGGGTTTGGATATCAAGTTTGTGACTTTGTGGAGATACCAAGTTGGTTCAAAACCATGGTTCCTATTTTAATTTATAATTAATATTCTATATTATTATAAAAATGTTTGATATATATGTATTGTGAGGTTTACTTTAGAAATTACGTATCCGGAGATATGGTATCCTAATATTTTAGGATATAGTTTTTATGGCTTAGATTTTAATATCTTGAACCAAGATTTTTGTCTTAGACTTGTGCAACCTAGAAATAGATAGTTGACCTTGGTTTGACCATAGTTTACCATAGTTGACTTAGAGTTGACCATAGTTGACTTTTGACTTAGAATTAACTTATTGACCTAGAAGTTGACTAGTTTAACTTATTCTCTTTTCGGGACCTTGTATTGATGTTGTATTCCATATCTAGGTCTTCGAGGCACCGAGTCAGACATCTGTGAGACTATTTATTGGACTTTAGGCGAGTATATTCTCTGATAGTTTCTCATTTATGATATCCTCTATGTTCATTGTATCTAGTATAGATATCCATGTTCTCTTGACACTATGATTACACGGATTGGTATATCCGAATCTCGTTATGAGATGTTATTCCTTGGTATATGGTGTATATTATGCAAGTATTATTTTATTGGTTATCTTGTACATGTACAGACACCGATTCTCGGAAAGAGTCATTATCTTCTTGGGAAATCTCGTGCCATAGCATACCATGGTTGGATCTATTATACCAGTCGGGGGTGGGGAGTATTAGTATAGATGTGTGATCAATATCCCTATTGTATCAAGTACTGATTACTGAATAGTGTTAATCATACACCGCACGTATGATTAGCCAGGCCGTATTACATCTTGTCCAAGCCAATTACATGTTAAGCTAGTACTCACATACTTAGTCATTAGTATTCTTGTTTCATTGGCATATTGTTCATTATTGTATTTATTTTCAGTATTTCCTTATTTTATATATATCTCTTGTATCTATTGTGCATCTTATTTATCCACAGCTATTTACTGTTACATAGTTTTTATCATTGATTAGAACTGCTGTTAGAGATGTACTCTGCTCCTTTTCTGACTGGATATATTTTTCCAGATGACACTGAGGAGTGGTACCCTACCTATTATGGATCCCAGGATGTTGTGGGTTTAGATTCTGAGACCCTGGCTCAGAAGGGACTTATCCCAACTGAGACAGTTGACCCTGGAGTTGTAGCTTCGTAGTATTCTTGTACTGGATTTGTGTCCAGCTTATTCTGTTATTCTTCAGACTCATTGATGTATTATTTTTGACTCATGAGTTATATTGTGACTATTCTATTCTTTATCTAATTCGTGCTTATTTCTATCTTAGTTCTGTGATTGAGTATACTATCATTATTGGTGGTTCATTATATTATTAGATAGTTTATCTAGACATCGTTCTACCACCGATTCTGCGACATAGGCTGGGAGTTATTTCCGACTAGTACCCTTACACCGGGTGCAGGTCGTGACAGAGGAGGAGCCAGTCGGCGATGTTATCTCAGGTTTAGTCTATCTTGATTCTTTTTAAGCTCATGCTTTATTTGATTCCGGTGCTTCGTACAGTTTTGTATCGATATCTTTTGCTCTGAGATATCGTATTGAGTCTAAACCGTTGGTGAGGACTTACAAGATCATGAACGGGGGTGGCATTATCCTGGTTAGTGATGTTTGCAAGGACTGAAGAGTTTTTTTGGGAGGCCAAGAGTTAGACGTATGTCTACTCGTAAAGCCACTTCTGAGTTACGATATAGTACTTAGGATTGATTGGTTGAGTAGGCATCATGATAGTATCGATTGTCGTAGAGGTAGAGTTTTATTTCAGACGCTAGAAGAGCCAAAGTTTGCGTTCATTAGAGGAGTTACAGAGTAGAGTGAAGGTGACTTCTGTGGAGCTTTGGTAGAAGAGCAGGAGCAGCCACATCCATTGATTGCAGAGTATATAGACGCTTTTTGGAGGAGTTGCCAGGGTTGCTACCAGATAGAGATATGGAGTTCTCTATAGATTTGGTGCCAGGAATAGAGCCAATATCATAGCACACCTATAGTGTGAACAATAGTGAACTGGCAGAGTTGAAGAAGCAGGTGGATGAGTTATAGGACACAGGTTTTATCCGTTCTAGTTCATCATCATGAGGTGGTCCGGTACTTTTTATACCAAAAAAGGATGGGTCGGTACGCATGTGTATTGACTATAGGGTACTCAAAAATCTCACTATCAAGAATAAATACCTGTTGTCGCGGATTGACGATTTATTTGATTAGTTGAGCGAAGCGAAGGTATTCTCAAATATAGACTTGAGGTCGGGGTACCACCAGGTGAAAGTGAGAAGGAAGACATTCCGAAGAAAGCTTTCAGGACTCGGTATGGGCAGTTTGAGTTCTTGGTGATGCCATTTGGGTTGACCAATGGCCCGACGATATTTATAAACCTGATGAATAAGGTATTTCATCAGTACCTGGATCAGTTTGTGTAAGTATTCATTGATAATATTATGATTTATTCGAAGACCCCGGAGGAGCATATGAAGCACATGAGGATAGTTCTAGAGACCCTCAAGAAGGAGAAGCTATATGGTAAGCTTTTGAAGTATGAGTTCTTCCTTGATAAGGTTGAATTCCTCGGGTATGTGATTACATAAGATAGGATCTCAGTAGACTGGAAGAAGATTTTGGCAATTGAGTCGTAGTCTACCCCGAGTTCAATGGCAGTGATTAGGAGTTTTCTTGGATTAGCAGGCTATTATCAGAGGTTTTTTTGGATTTTTCCAAGCTTGCAGAGCCAACGACTAGACTAACCCGGAAGGACATGGAGTTCGTCTGGACTGAGGATTGTCAGTCAGCTTTTGAGGAGCTGAAGAAGAGGTTGACTATAGCTCTAATATTGACATTGCCATCAGGGATAAGAGGATTTTCTATATACAGTGATGCATCGGGTAAGGGTTTTGGTTGTGTGTTGCAGCAGAACGGGAAGATGATTGTCTATGCTTCCAGGCAATTATGCCCGCATGAGAAGAATTATCCTACCCATGACTTGGATTTGGCTGCAGTTATTTTGCACTTAAACTGTAGAAACACTAATTGTATAGAGAGAGTAGAGATCTTTATAGACCACAAGAGCTTAAAGTATGTGTTTACACAAAAAGAGATCAATATGAGGCAGCGTCGATGGTTGGAGTTGATGAAGGACTTTGATATTTCATTACAGTACCATCCAGGGAAGGACAATATAGTCACGGATGCCTTGAGCAGGTATCCAGTGGCTATGTACTTGACGAGAGACAGACACTTATTGGCCGATCTTAATAGTTTGAGAATTGAGTTATTAGTTTCTGGAGTTGCAGAACATATGTGGGGACTTCAGGTATAGTCAGAGTTGATGTATTGGATCAGAGCTGCATAGTTTGAGGATGAGTCTCTGAGGAGCATCAGGGCACAGGTCCAGATAAGATTGGCAGAGGACTTCAGCATTGCAGATGATGGATCATTGCGGTATGGTACCAGATTGTGTGTGCTAAGTGGAGCATTGTTCGAGGAGATTCTTCTGGAGATGCATCGATCTCAGTACTCTATGCATCTAGGCGCCAACAAGATATATAGGGACATAAGAGAGCATGTTTGGTGGTATGGTATAAAGCGGGAGGTAGCTAGCTTCGTATCTAGATGTTTAGTTTGCCAACCGGTAAAGGCGGAGAGACAGAGGCCAGGTGGATTGCTTCAGTCTTTACCCATTCCAGAATAAAAATGGGAGCATGTGACGATGGACTTTATTTCAGGACTTCCGCGTTCTCCAGGAGGTAAAGATATGATTTGGGTCATCGTGAACAGGTTGACCAAATTAGCCCACTTTCTGTCATTTAAAGTGGGTACATCTACGGAGAAGCTCCTCTAGATGTATGTGCGTCAGATTGTCAGATTACATAGAGTTCTAGTGAGCATAGTTTCGGACCAGGATAGTCACTTCATGTTCCACTTTTGGAGGAGTTTGCAGGCTAGCTTGGGTGCTCAGCTCAAGTTTAGTATCGTATATCACCCTCAGATTGACGGACAGTCGGATAGGACTATTCAGACTCTCGAGGAGATGCTACATACCTATGTTTTGGATCTTGGAGGCTCTTGGGAGGATCATCTTCACTTGGTAGAGTTTTTTTACAACAACAGCTACCAAGCCAGTATCAAGATGTTACAATTTTAAGCATTGTATGGACAGAGATGTCGCTCTCAGTTATCATGGAATGATGTTAGTGAGAGAGCTTTATTGGGACCAAAGATGGTAGTGGATGCAGCTGAGAAGGTAAAGCTCATCAGGGATAGACTTCGAGTGGCACATGACAAACAATGGCATTAGGCTGATAGCCACCGGAGACCTTTGGAGTTAGAGGTATAGATTTTGTTTTACATTGCTTATGATTATTATTTTTGTTAGAGTGCTAAGGTTATGTTTCGTGCTAGGTTGGCGGTCTAATTTTCTTGAGGATTTCTTCGACACGTGGCATGATTCGTTTCGGTTGAGGCAGAAAGCTTAGTCCGCGATTCATCAAACCTTTCAGTATTCTTGAGAGGGTCGATGTAGTTACATACAGACTAGACTTACCACCTGTATTGGAGGAAATTCACACCGTATTTTATATGTCACAGTTGAGACGGTACATGGCAGATCCCAATCATGTGTTGGATCACTCGAATATAGAGGTGGGCCCTACTCTTATCTATCCAGAGCATCCAGTTGAGATTCTGGATCGAAGAGGGAAGGTGCTGAGGAACCAGACGATTCCTTTGGTGCGCATCGCATTGAGGCATCACTCGCCATGGAAGAGTACATGGGAGCGAGAGACCGAGATATACGAGCGATATCCATATCTGTTCGAGCCGTGAGGTATAATTATTTCTTGTATTGTATTATTTGTTTTTGGTAGTTAGTTTCTTCCTTAATTTCGAGGATAAATTTTTTCTAAGATGGGTAGGATTGTCACCCTCACAATTTTAATCAAGGATAGTTTGGTAATTGGCATAGGTATTTTTATTTTAGGAGTATTGTATTTAAATATTATGCATGTATAAATAATAATAATTATATTATTTATTTATTGTTAGATACAAGATTATTTTAGACTTATGTAGTAGACCTAACTAGTTAGTTTATATGCATGAACCCAATATCTATTTTAGTTTAGATTGATCCCATAATTAGGTCTATTCATTAGGAGGATGAATTAATTAGTGAAATTTATTAGACTGGAACATTTCCTCCTTAATTATTTTCTTCATGAGAAGCCCTAAGGAGTAATTTGGATATTTCATAATAGCTTGGAAGAGGGGGCTAGGGTCGGCCATTAAGGGAGGAAAGAGAGTGTCTCTCTTCTCATTTTTATTTCCAATTAGATCTAGATTGTTTTTCTTTCTATTTCTTCATTCCCTCACCAAATTCTTCTCAAATTCCTTCCCTATTCTTTATTGGATGATACTACAATAAGCATCTATAAGAAGGAAGCAAGGATCTATAAGAAGGGAGCCAAGATCTACAAGGAGGAGGCTACATTTTTCATTTGGAGATTTTTATTGGAAATCCATCTAGAGGAAGTTATGTTCATAGGATATTTACATTCTTCTCAAATTTTAGTTTTCCCTCTTCTTTTATGTTTTAAATATGAGATTTAACCATAAGGAACCATCCCACATGCATAGGCTACACATAGGAATTGGAATTAGGTTCATAGGAGACCTATGGAGGAAGTTATATGTATTTTTATGTCAATTTTAGGGAAATTCCGAGACTGGCACATCTGGTGTTTATGAATTGGTTAATTAGATCAACTCGACATATGTTTGATTGTTTGTGACTAGTATCGTGTCTATAATTGGGTACGTGTAGGCCGTATCTCATCAATTTGGCAATACAGGTTATTTTTGGGGGTTTTCTTCCGACACGGAAATTTGTGCATGTCACTTCTTGACACAGACATGTAGTTAATTTAATTATTATTTGTATTATTTATAATTAGTATTCTAGAATTGTTCGTGTCCTTCATGATACGTTTGGTTGTGTGGTCGAGTCGTATCGTAAGCGTATCATAGAATGAGTGTGATACGGGTGCGGTGCACTCCACGTATTTATTTTATTGCCCCTCAATTCTATGTGACTTGTATAATATATATATCTATATGTATATGTATATGTATATATATATATATATATATATATATATATATATATATATATATATATATATATATATATATATATATATATATCCATGTATGATATATATATATATATATATATATATATATATATATATATATATATATATATATATATATATATATATATATATATATATATATTTATATGTGGTTGTGTATATATATATATAGATGAGAGGATATTGATATATGCATAGGTTGATAAATGTAGTTAAGTGTATATAGCTATGTGTCTATGTATGAGTGTATATATATATCTATATGTGTATATGTGTGTATGTTTATATCTATCTATATGTACATATGTGATTGTATATATATATATATATATATATATATATATATATATATATATATATATATATATATATATATATATATATATATATATAGTTGAGAGAGTGTATATATATATATTGATATATATATTGGTATATATATGTATGTGTGTGTGTGGTATGTTGTGTGTTTGTGAGTGTGTGTGAGTGAGTGAGCAGTTGGTGAAGGGGCTCGGGTCAGCTACAGTGCACACCAGGGAGGATGAAACTGTGTAGTGGCATTCAATAACTCAACTCGTGCACATCAACTGAGCATCAATTGCAAAACTGTGCAATGCACAACCAAGGTATTTAGCATGAGCATCATGCTACAAGTGGTATTCAGCAGAATACTGCATTCAGCCTCTGCAGTATGCAACCACAACAAGCCGAGCTCACAGCAATAGCAAGTCTCGACTTCAGTAGTAGTGCAAAAACCTCAACAGCTAGCATCCAATTCATTAGTAGTTTGAATTGACAGCAAGGTACAGCAGAATCAATACAGCAATGTGCAATACCTGTGCAGTATCCGATGCTACAGCTACCAAAGCCTTCATCAGTGAGTAGAGGCATCGAGCCTGCAAGCAGAGCACAATATAAGCAGTCCTAGTGCAGTATCAGGTCAGGAGAGGTTTTGGGTTTAGGGTCTACCTAGTTTATATTTTAGTGGACTGGTAGTTCCTAGAGGATAGTAAATAGTTAGAGAGGTTAAGTGTATCAGTTAGTTTAGTATTAATGTTAGCTATTAGTTAGTATAATAGTTAGTAGATTTGGGTAATAGTTAGCTAAGTAACTATATGTAGTTAGTAAGTATTGTATTGTTAAGTTAGTATCTATGTTTTAGTATATAATATATTTTAATAGTTAGTATAAGTGGCATATAGTTTAGTATTTGGGTATTAGCTATATGTATGAGGTTTTGAATTACTTTGGAAAACCAAGGTAAGGTCAAGGTAATGGATCGATACTCAAGGTATTTGGTTTGAGTGTCAAGATAGGTGTGTGGTAGTGTGATACGCATTGGTGCAAAGCCAAGGTATCCTATTTGCATTAATTAGCTATAATACTATATGTATTGACTTGTATATATATAAAAATCAATATTTGTATATCTAAAACTTATATATCCTATGATACGGCCCTTTTTTGTGTCTTATAGTATCTTAGATGAGTTAGTGTGGCCTTAGTTTTATAGTGTATTGATCTAGTATCCTATAGTTAGACTCATACAACCTAGAAATAGTCGGTTTGACATAGAAATGGCTTTATGACCTAGAATTATATCAGTTTTACTTATTTTCATTCCAGAACCTTGTGTTGATGTAACGTACTATATTTAGGTCTGTATGACACCAGCTTGGGCATCGAAGGACACACCATGCTCAGGACGTCAGGCGAGTACATTTCTTTGTTCGTTTTTAATTTATAATAGTGTATATATTCATGTTCTAGAACCGTATAATTGATTTCGATATAGTAATTTTACGGACTGGTACTACATGGATCCCGTTAGGAGATGTTATCCCCTATCGTGTTAAGTCGGTACACCTGCACATATATTTTATCGTGTGTAAGTGGTATTGATCTATATTTTGTGTTCACACACTGCTCGTGTTCAGTGTGCTTATTCATGTACACATACTTCTCATGTTCAGTGTGACTATATTTGTGTACACTCATTGCTTATATTCAGTGGTCATATTCATGTTCATAACGTGTCATGATTGGATCCATTGGTATTAGTTGGGGATGGGAGAGTAGAAGTTGATTATGTGATTAAAGTCCCATTGTTATTCGTGTATATACCGATTACATACCACACTTGTAATCGACTTACCTTATTGATCATGTTCAACCTAAACTAATCACATAATAAACTTATATTCTGAGGCACATTAGTTAGATGTTCAACCTAAACTAATCACATAATAAACTTATATTCTGAGGTACATTAGTTAGATTATAGTTATCTTTTTTATATTACAGATATTCATATTATTTATTCTCTATTCCAGTATATTACCTATTTTCTCTTGTTCATTCATTCAGATGTTTAGTTATCTTGTATTCATTTCTATTATCTTTTTTATATGCTCGATTATGTTATTAAAACTGCTTTCAGAGGTATTTACTTTTCTCCAATCCTGACTGGATATATTTTTTCAGATGTTTGGCTCATAGATAAGTGTCCTACATTCTACGGACCACAAGAAGGACTACCTATTGAGGATACTCCTATAGACCAGGAGGACATAGTTGCATAGCATGAGGAGGTTTAGTTTATGTTGTGTTGGAATTGTATTAGACTATTTTTGAGATTCATTACTTGTATATTATTTCAGAATTGAGGGTTATACCGTATTTCTTTCCTTCTCTATTCCATTCGAGCTTTATCTTTCTTAGTTTGCATTGTGATTGAGTTTAGTTAAATTTGTGAGATACCATATTGTTCCTCCGTTTGGAGTTGAAATGATCGACAGGTACCATATTATATTGTTGAGATGTTAGTTAGTTAGAATTGTCCCAAACATCGTTCTACTGCCGATGCTGCGACGTAGGCTGGAACGTACCCACGTACTCGTACCCGAATATCCGAGTGCGGGTCATGACCAGGAATATATTAGGAAGCTTCTAATTTAATAAAAATTAATTCTAATCTCCTTAATTAACTAAAGGGAATGAGTCTAATGGGCCTAGTCCAATGTTGTGCTCAATGATTAATGACAAGTTCTAATTAGGTCCACTAATGTCAAGACCAAATAATTAGGCTAGCCTACTAAATATTAAATAAATAACATAACACATAATAAATAATTAGTAGCACAATATATAAATATCAAATTATAAAAAATAAAATATGCTAAATGACAAAAATACCCTCATGTAGAAATATGATTGTGACAAAGTCTACCCACCTTAGAAAAATTATATTTAGAAAGAAAGAAACCTCACGGCTCAAAGAGATAAGGGTATCGCTCGTGCATATCGGCTTTTTTCTCCCAGCAAGACTCTCCCAGAGAGTGATGCCTCCACGTAACGCATAGCAAGGAATCATCTTTTTCTGCAGCACCTTCTTCCTGCGATCTAGAATCTCCACTGGCTGCTCTGGATAGCTGAGAGTCGGATCTGCCTCGATCTCTGAGTGATCCAATACGTGACTAGGAACTCCCACGTACCGTCTCAGCTGTGACACATGGAACACGTTATGCACTCTCTCTAGTGTTGGCGGCAAGTCTAGTCTATAGGCTAATGCACCGACCCTCTTAAGAACACCGAAGGATCTGATATACGGTGGACTAAGCTTCCCGTCTCCACCAAAGCAAATCATTTTTTGTGTCAAAAAAATCTGCAAGAACACCAGATTACCAACCTAGAACAAATATAGACTTAACACTCAATCTAAAATAAAGTAATTATAAGAAATATAAATAAAACCTATACCTCAAACTCCAAGGGTCTCCGGTGGCTATCGGCCCAATGTTGCTATCTGTCTTGTGCCACCCGAAGTCTATCTCTAATAAGCTTCACCTTTTCAACTGTATCAATAATCATCTCTGGCCCCAGCAAGGCTCTCTCACCAATATCATCCCAAGATAAAGGAGTACGATATCTCCTTCCATATAAAGCCTCGAATGGTGATATCTCAAAGCTGGCCTGGTAAATATTATTTTAAGCCAACTCTACCAGGTGAAGATGATCCTCCCAAGAGCCTCTAAATTTTAATACATAGATGCAAAGCATATCCCCGAGAGTCTGAATAGTCCTCTTCAATTTTCCGTCTGTCTAGGGGTGATATGCGGTACTGAACTTGAGTTGGGTGCCCAAGCTAACCTAAAAATCCTCCATAAGTGGAATATGAAGCAACTATCCTAATTCGAGATGATGCTCATAGGAACTCTATGCAATCTGATAATATATTGCACATACATCTTTGCTAGCTTCTCCGTAGACAAACCCACTTTGAATGACAAAAAGTGGGCCAACTTGGTCAACCTGTCTACGATGACCCAAATCGCGTCTTTACCTCCTGGAGAACGTAGAAGCCCCGAATTAAAATTCATAGTAACATGCTCCCATTTCCACTCTGGAATGGATAAAGGCTGAAGTAAACCACCTGGCCTCTCCCTCTCTGCCTTTACCTGCTGGAACACTAAATATCTGGATACGAAATGTTCAACCTCCCGCTTTATACCATACCACAATATATGCTCCCTCAGATCTCCGTATATCTTGTTGGCACCTAGATGCATAGAGTACTGCGATCGATGAACCTCATAAAGAACCTACTCGTGCAATGTCCTAATTGGTACACACAATCTGGTACCATGCTGCAATAATCCATCATCTGTAATAGTGAAGTCCTATGATAATCCTATCCGAATATGTGCTCTAATACTCCTCAGAGACTCATCATCCTAGTATGTAGCTTTGATCTTGTCCATCAGCTCAAACTGTATCTGCAATCCCTACATCTGCATCTCGACACTAGGTACCAGCACCTCAATACCCAAGTCTTCAAGATTGGCCAATAAGTATCTGTTCTCGTCAAGTACATAGTCACTATATACATGCTCAAGGTATTAGAGACTACGTTAGCCTTTCCTGGATAGTACTGCAATGATATATCAAATTCCTACAGCAATTCAAACTACTACCACTGTCTCATGTTCAGCTCTTTCTATATAAATATGTACTTCAAGATCTTATGGTTCGTAAAGATCTCTACATGTCTAAGAAATTCAACCTTATCAAGAAAGAACTCACACTTTCAGAGCTTGCCATAAAGCTTCTCCTTTCTGAGAGTCTCCAAAACTGTCACGTCCAGCCTATGCCGCAGCATCGGCGGTAGAACGCTGTCAAGGTCTTGATACTATCTAGCCAATCTCACACAAGCATCCAATCTCCATAAGGAGGCACGGATGACACAAATAAAATGATCACATAATCAATCACAGGATTACAGCACGATAAGGTAGCGAACAAAAATTAAATACAACACAAGTCTAAAGTAATAATCAAACTCAACAAATTATCCAAGTCTCATCAAAATGCCGGAGACAAATTCGGTACCAAATAGTCTACTAAAAGAACTAACTAGAAGATTAGTAATTCCGGCTATACCTCCCGGAATCATAACTAAACTACCAAGTCTGCAGCTACTCACCATATGGTCCATAAAGTGTCGGACAGCGGTCCTCTAAGGCATAGTCTGGAAAAATGTTTCCAGTCAGGAAGGAGCAAAGTACAAATCTCAAATAACAGTTCCATTTAATTGATAAGGACTATAAAGCAATAAACAGATAATGCTAGATACTGAGAGAAGACAGTAAAATAATGTAATAGCAAAATAGAGAGACAGGCAATGTAAAGAGACATGCAATAGGCAATATGATACAGTCAGTGCATGTATGAAAATAAAAAGAACAATGGTACAGTATCATATACGGGTGATGTAGTATATGATTTAAAATAGGGAACTGTAATCTATTCTAAGTGTTTGAAATAGTAGTTTCAAAATATGATCGGCTTGGGAAAATGTACGATAGCTATAGGGCCTGGCTAATCATGGATGAAGAGCATGATTAACACTTACATTGTTCTACACTGCAATAAGAGGTTATGATCATATTTCTTACTAACTACTTCCCCGCCCCCAACTAGTATTGTGGATCCAACCATGACACGTCACGATACACGAGCAAGTCCAATCTATCATGTACGATGTCTAATATACATGTCGTGTACAATATCAACGATAATCAATGTAACATCTCATGACTGCAGATCCAAGCTATACTAGTCCGTGTAGCACAGTGTCAAGGATTTAGATGTAGCATTTCTAGATTATTAAAATTATAGAAATTATCAACAATTGGAAATTATCAGAGAATGTACTTGCCTTGGGTCCTTAGCTGGTAATTATTGATATCCTGTTCCAGAATATTCCCTGGATGAAGCAACAGTCCTATAAACAGATCACAATATCACTTGTATCAGGTGCTACACTAACACAACATAAAAAACATGACTCGGGGCTATGCCAGGTAGGGCACTAGTCATCTAGGGTCATCTAGTAGCAATACATATATAAATATACATTTATACTCAGAATATATATATGTATCAATATAATACTATAATGTATATATATATAAGTGTATATCAGTAATTAGAAGTATATAGATATATATTTATATGTTATAAATATACATAACACATTATTTCATAACTGTATTTAAGAATAGATATGTATACATATATATGAATACATACATGGAATTAATTTATATACTATATAAAAATACTTAATATACATACATAATATATATAGTTGTACAATAAATACATATATATATATATACATCACATTAAATGATGTACTCAAACTAGACATATATACATATTATACTATACTAATTGAACAATAAAGATATATATATTTATACTTACATCATATGCATGCCAAAACATATTTAAATATATATCTATTAGTTTAAGAAAAACATATATATATATATATTCGTACCAATAAAATATACTATATACTTGTATACATATACATACTAATAGATTGTCAGAATATACTAAACATATACGAAGTATATATATATAATCATATACCAATTAATTTAAAATATACTAAGTATATTCAAAATGCATAAATATACATATACCAATTAAATACATACATGTATACCAATACAATATATATATATATATTTATACCAAAATAGTACGTATACTATTACATTTTATATACCAAAATACGTATATATCATATATGTGTACAGATAATAATAATATATATATATATATAGATATACTCTTAATACATATAGAGAAATACATGAGATATATATATACATTTACATATACGTATTGTATATATCATACTAATACGTATTTATATATATATATATATATATATATATATATATATAAATAGGAAGAAGGAAGAGGGAGATGAGAAGAAGCTTACAGCGGGGAGGGGCTGGCTGGCCGCCGGAGTGCTGAGCAGGTGGGGAGCTGTTGCCAGCGGCCGCCGGAGTGCAGAGGGAGCTGCCGGGGGGTCGGGAATTGGGAGGAGCTCGCAGGAAGTCGGGGCTCGGTCGCCGGAGGGGTGTACGCAGAGGGGGAGCTCGGGGAATGCAGGGGAGGAGCAGTCGGCTGTCCGGACTGGGAGCTGGGGGATGATGTCAGAGGAAAAGGAGGGAGAGCCGCCGGGTGGTGGGGAGAGTAGATGGTGGAGGAGTTCGACTCGAGGGTGGCTCGAGCGGGGGAAAAAGCTGGACGGAACGCAGCAGGACGGCCTCAGGGGGAGATCGGGTCGGAGCCTGGCCAAGTGGCCGGCCGGAGCAGAGCCTGAGGGGATGGGTTTCCCTCTCTTGATTTCAAAAGAAAGAAGAAGAAGAAGAAGAAGAAAAGAGAAGGAGAAGAGAAGAAGAAAAGAGAAGGAGAAGAGAAGAAGAAAAGAGAAGGAGAATGTTCATACGTTGGAGAGAGGAAATGTGGGGGCTTGTGAGTAGGTGGGGAAACCTAGGTTTTCTAGGGATTAGGGTTTGATGTGACATGACATTATATAAGGAGAGGGTGTGTGTGATGAAGGGTGGTGATTGCATCCATTGAATGGGTGGTCTAGATTGGTCATGGAGAATTTCATGTGGGGATGAGGTTGAGAGGCTAGCTAAAAATTAATAGGGCTCCCTCATTGGTTTAATCAAATGGGTGTTGACACCAAAATGCAAATTTGCAAATTAGCCCCCCTTAAATTTGGGTATTTGCACAGACGCATAAAATTGACAAAAATTTGGTGGGCGATTCGGTGTTCGGTATTTTGTAGGGTCAGGTGGCGCTGTATGTTTGGTACGGGCTCAAATAGCAGGGCACTGGAATTAAATTGGGATTTTCAGAATCGGTTAAAATAGTATCCTCAATTTAATTAGAAATAAATGCAAGTTGTGTTCTAAAATTAATTAGGAGTACATGGGGCCAAAATCAGGTCAGGTCATCAATACCATTAATGAAGAAGACTCAGAACAGGATATTACCCTAATTTGGGCCGCACGAAAAATAGGTCAAGATTGCCTCCAATTTCGATTGGAATGCTCAACGATACAAAAATAGGAATTTATTAAATAACGTCCGCGACAATTTTTGTACGGCTAGAAATAATGCACAGAGAGCATAATTATGAGTTGCAAAAATAGCAGAATGGAAGGCGGGCATGTCTAGGGCAAGATTGTGAAATTTGTTGGAAGGCAAAAGCAAGGGTAGCGCTCCAAATATCGAAGCAAAGGCAATACAAAATAATTAATTTAAAATACTGTAATTAATTAAAATCTCCAATCAATAAATTCTAGATAAAACAATTAAATACAGAATTCCACAATGTGGACAGGTGTTCATCTACTGGGCTTCTAGATCAAGTCTACTAGCTCAAATAAATGAACACTGTATATAATATTATATTTAATTACACATCACATAATTATTTAAATTAAATATACTATCATGAAATTTCTTAATTGGAACTATAATAATATTAAATATTATAAAAAGTCAAAAATACCCCTGTTTTCGGAACGTGGTAGTGACAAGTCTACCCTCAAAGAATTTTGTCCTCGAAATTTAAAATCCTCAAGGTAGCGTTTATTCATACACATTATTATTTCTCTCAAAGTTTAAATTCATCATCCATGAAATCAGGTAATAATCCTCAATGTCCTTTCACAATTTTCAAAAATTCTGAAATTATTGCATTCCGGAAAAATCCTAGAAATAAAATCAAAGTCCATTTTTATCAAAAATTTTCCGAAATTTTTAGTTAATAATTGAATACTCAGAATTTAATATCCACTCCTCAAATTTGATTTTAATCAATGCACATATATAAAAATGTAATCTCGTCCAAAAAAAAGTTTGAATTCAAACATTAGTCCATCAATAATTTTATTCCTCGATTTCCTCTTTCCTCAAATACTCAACTTAAGGATTCTCCAAATGCAGCATCCAATTATAACATTTTAAAAATTTCATAACTTGCAATCAAATAATTATAATGATAATCTCCTAAATTTCCTCAAAGTCTAATGATAACCTCAATCATATCATATCCTTTCTGGAATTAATAAACCATCCGTTATGCCATGTTAATTTCTTAACCCTTTATTTACATCGATGTTTATCCTCGAAATAATCATCTTGTCTCTCTTGTCAAGTCATAACTCCTTCATGAATCTTCGTCATGGTTAAACCCTGATAATCATGGTCCAAGAAAAATCTTTCTACAATCACACAATATGCAACCTAAAGGGGATATGTACGGTCATGGTGTCTTTTGTCATGGTATTGCAGTCTCTGTATCAGGGGTACTACTAACTACATTATAACAAGAAAATCATGCATACAAGTATGGTACTAAGGAATCAATCGATCAATCAAATAGAGAGGGACAAAAGGAAGGAAAGAACAGAACCTGCTAACACATTACCTGTAGTATCGGTCTCCTCGACCGTCATCGCAAATGCCCCGCCCTGCTGGGGTGGTTTCCTTCGCGGGTGCTGAGCAATATATGGTTCCACAGGTAGCCGAAATGGATCTCTATAATCTGAAGCTGCACGCTGGCCGGGAAGATAAGGGGCTAGAAGACAATCCCTTACTCGATATCCCGCAGCCCCGCAGTACAAACAAAGTCCTAGTCTCGTTCTACAGCTCTCCCAAAGGTGACCTGGCTTCTTACAGAAATGACAAGTCTGCTGTGTCTCTCTCGGAGGCCGTTGCTGATTCTGCTGAACACGGACTGGTGCCTGGTACTGTTGTTGATACTGATATGCCCATGGATGTTGCTGGATAGGAACTGGTGTTAGGTACTGTGGTGGATGCTGAAATGTCCCTGGTTGTTGTTGAATATGAAATAGTACTGGGTACTGCTATTGGTGCTGAATACGGGGATGCTTGGCTGGTCCTGTGCTACCATTCGTATCTCCAAAAGTATTGCGACTCCTCTTAGGCCTGAGATCCAGATCCTCTTCTGCAATCTGGGCATCTATCAAGATAGCCTCAAAGGTAGCGGTACGACGACCAGAAGTGCGCGACCTAATCTCTCTCGTCAGTCCCTTTCTAAATTTTCGGGCTCGATCTCCTGGGTCCTGAATCATAGACGATGCAAAACGGCTCAATCTACAGAATTCTGCAGCGTACTCGTCGATCGACATGTTTCCTTGAACCAAGTCATGAAACTGACTTTCCAAGGTTCCCAATGCCACGTCGGGAAAGAACTTCTCCTTGAAGAGTTCCTTGAAGGTCTCCCAAGTAAGTCCTTGTGCAGTAATTCTCGGCTCCGTGCGATACCACGTGAGTGCGATATCGAACATCTGACTGCCAGCGGCTTCTATCTACAAGTTCTCCGGAATCTGGGTCAATCGCAGGCTCCTCTCTATATCCTCTAGCCAGTCATCTGCGTAGAGTATCCCTTCGGTGCCTTTGAACTCTCGAGGCATCATCCTTTTGAAGTCCACTATAGTGCCTGATCTCTGCTGCTGCTAGCCAGGAAACTGCTGGTACTGTGCTACTCTCTCCAAAGCTTGGAGAGTCACCTGATGAGCATTCTCCATGTTTTCTCTCATCAGCTCGGTTTGTGCCTGGTGCACTTCTGCTTGCACCCTCTGAGCCTCAGCTTGAACTCGCTGAGCATTTGCCGTCACTCTCTGGGCATCTACCATGCCCTGGATCAAGGTAAACATCTGCGTCCCGTCAATGGGCAAACCTCCGGGAATCGGAGTCGGTGGAGGAGGAAGGTTGTCCGTCACAGCTGCGGCTATCCTCTGAACAGGTGGGGGAGGAGGATCCTCGAAAAGTGCAGACACTCCTACATGCATCGGAGATGTAGGAGGAACTACGGCTGTCTGTCCCTCAGGTGGAGAGGTGGCAGACCCCTCTAAAGCTGATGTTCCTGCTCTCATAGACCGTGTCTGCAGCGACATCCTGAAGACAGATCCCAAAGAATCAATTTAGGCAAAAATGCGATATCATCAAGGAAGGACAGTACAGTTCTAAAGAAGCAACATTCAAGATAAATAGATTGGAATAACATTTCTAGTTGTGATTGCACAGGTCAAAGATACATCCATGGTCTGATACCTCTATCCCTCTAAGTACCACAGTTCTACCACAAGCACACTCACTGCTAGCTTTCTTACCTACTGCAATTGCTGATACTAGTTATCCTTATCACTCAAGTGCATATCAAATACAACACACCATACTAAGTACTGCTCTCTCCAATACATTCCTAGATGAACACCTAAGCCAGTTGGCAGTGAGATCTCAATCATGCTCAAGCCAACAGATCCTTACACATGCATCTCATCTACTTATATATCTCTCCCACTATAAAATCTTATCCTCAGATAAAATTCCTCAAAATAACTCCTCGAATAAATTTTAAAGTAAAATGCATATACCTTTCCTCAAGACCAATTATCTAAATACTGAAGTAAAAAACTTAATCACAAAAATTCTTACAGACTTGTCTAGGTTCATTGAATCGAATCTGAATCCTCAAAAATAAAATTTTAATAATAATATCTCAACTTCTCAAAATTCAAAAATGTAATTCATTTTTAATTTTCAAATTATAATTTAAATCCATATTTAGTAGTCCAAGAGCCCTAGTGTTATCTTTTCTCACTGTCCTCATCGACATGCATCATCAGATAATACCATAAATCAGTCTGCAAATTTATCTTGATATGAAATCAAACCCTACAATGAAACCAAAATCCTAATTTAATACCTGATCAACAATCAACAAGTGAGAATGGACGGAACAAGGGAATGATTTTAAATTAGAAATTTTAACAAGATTCTCAGGGGTCATCCCAGGAATCTCTCAAGGAATTGTGATTGAGTATTCGCTCTCGTCCTAGTATCCTATGTCCTAGATCCTATCGCAGGCATGCAGTAGGATAACAAAGATGCCACATTACTACGACATCGCACAACTCGCGAAGTCTGACCTGTATGGGCCACCACTAAAATGTGTCACGACCCGCACCCGGAATTGGGGCACGAGTACGCGGGTACGTCCAGCCTACGCCGCAGCATCAGCGGTAGAACGCTGTCAAGGTCTTGATACTATCTAGCCAATCTCACACAAGCATCCAATCTCCATAAGGAGGCACGGATGACACAAATAAAATGATCACATACTCAATCACAGGATTACAGCACGATAAGATAGCGAACAAAAATTAAATACAACACAAGTCTAAAGTAATAATCAAACTCAACAAATTATCAAAGTCTCATCAAAATGCCGGAGACAAATCCGGTACCAAATAGTCTGCTAAAAGAACTAACTAGAAGATTTGTGATTCCGGCTAGACCTCCCGGAATCACAACTAAACTACCAAGTCTGCAGCTACTCACCATATGGTCCATAAAGTGTCGGACAGCGGTCCTCTAAGGCATAGTCTGGAAAAATATTTCCAGTCAGGAAGGAGCAAAGTACAAATCTCAAATAACAGTTCCATTTAATTGATAAGGACTATAAAGCAATAAACAAATAATGCTAGATACTGAGAGAAGACAGTGAAATAATGTAATAGCAAAATAGAGAGACAGGCAATGTAAAGAGACATGCAATAGGCAATATGATACAGTCAGTGCATGTATAAAAATGAAAAGAACAATGGTACAGTATCATATACGGGTGATGTAGTATATGATTTAAAATAGGGAACTGTAATCTATTCTAAGTGTTTGAAATAGTAGTTTCAAAATATGATCGGCTTGGGAACATGTACGATAGCTATAGGGCCTGGCTAATCATGGGTGAAGAGCATGATTAACACTTACATTGTTCTACACTGCAATAAGAGGTTATGATCACATTTCTTAGTTGGATCTAACCATGACACGTCACGATACACGAGCAAGTCCAATCTATCATGTATGATGTCTAATATACATGTCGTGTACAATGTCAACGATAATCAATGTAACATCTCATGACTGCAGATCCAAGCTATACTAGTCCGTGTAGCACAGTGTCAAGGATTTAGATGTAGCATTTCTAGATTATTAAAATTATAGAAATTATCAACAATTGAAAATTATCAGAGAATATACTTGCCTTGGGTCTTTAGCGGGTAATTATTGATGTCCTGTTCCAGAATATTCCCTGGATGAAGCAACAGTCCTATAAACAGATCACAATATCACTTGTATCAGGTGCTACACTAACACAACATAAAAAACATGACTCGGGGCTATGCCAGGTAGGGCACTAGTCATCTAGGGTCATCTAGTAGTAATACATATATAAATATACATTTATACTCAGAATATATATATGTATCAATATAATACTATAATGTATATATATAAGTGTATATGAGTAATTAGAAGTATATAGATATATATTTATATGTTATAAATATACATAACACATTATTTCATAACTGTATTTAAGAATAGACATGTATACATATATATGAATACATACATGGAATTAATTTATATACTATATAAAAATACTCAATATACATACATAATATATATATAGTTTTACAATAAATACATATATATATATATACATCACATTAAATGATGTACTCATACTAGACATATATACATATTATACTATACCAATTGAACAATAAAGATATATATATTTATACTTACATCATATGCATGCCGAAACATATTTAAATATATATCTATTAGTTTAAGAAAAACATATATATATATTCGTACCAATAAAATATACTATATACTTGTATACATATACATACTAATAAATTTTCAGAATATACTAAACATATACGAAGTATATATATATAATCATATACCAATTAATTTAAAATATACTAAGTATATTCAAAATGCATAAATATACATATACCAATTAAATACATACATGTATACCAATACAATATATATATATATGTATATATATATTTATACCAAAATAGTACGTATACTATTACATTTTATATACCAAAATACGTATATATCATATATGTGTACAGATAATAATATATATATATATATATATATAGATAGATATACTCTTAATACATATAGAGAAATACATGAGATATATATATATATATATATATATATATATATATATATATATATATATATATATATACATTTACATATACGTATTGTACATATCATACTAATACGTATTTATATATATATATATATATATATATATATATATATATATATATAAATATATATAAATAGGAAGAAGGAAGAGGGAGATGAGAAGAAGCTTACAGCGGGGAGGGGCTGGCTGGCCGCCGGAGTGCTGAGCAGGTGGGGAGCTGTTGCCAGCGGCCGCCGTAGTGCAGAGGGAGCTGCCTGGGTGTCGGGAATTAGGAGGAGCTCGCAGGAAGTCGGGGCTCAGTCGCCGGAGGGGTGTACGCAGAGGGGGAGCTCGGGGAATGCAGGGGAGGGGCAGTCGGCTGTCCGGACTGGGAGTTGGGGGATGATGTCAGAGGAAAAGGAGGAAGAGCCGCAGGGTGGTGGGGAGAGTAGATGGTGGAGGAGTTCGACTCGAGGGTGGCTCGAGCGGGGGAAAAAGCTGGACGGAACGCAGCAGGCCGGCCTCAGGGGGAGATCGGGTCGGAGCCTGGCCAAGTGGCCTGCCGGAGCAGAGCCTGAGGGGATGGGTTTCCCTCTCTTGATTTCAAAAGAAAGAAGAAGAAGAAGAAGAAGAAGAAGAAGAAGAAGAAGAAGAAGAAAAGAGAAGGAGAAGAGAAGAAGAAAAGAGAAGGAGAATGTTCATACGTTGGAGAGAGGAAATGTGGGGGCTTGTGTGTAGGTGGGGAAACCTAGGTTTTCTAGGGATTAGGGTTTGATGTGACATAACATTATGTAAGGAGAGGGTGTGTGTGATGAAGGGTGGTGATTGCATCCATTGAATGGGTGGTCTAGATTGGTCATGGAGAATTTCATGTGGGGATGAGGGTGAGAGGCTAGCTAAAAATTAATAGGGCTCCCTCATTGGTTTAATCAAATGGGTGTTGACACCAAAATGCATATTTGCAAATTAGCCCCCCTTAAATTTGGATATTTGCACAGACGCATAAAATGACGAAAATTTGGCGGGCGATTCGGTGTTCGGTGTTTTGTAGAGTCAGGGGGCGCTGTATGTTTGGTACGGGCTCAAATAGCAGGGCACTGGAATTAAATTGGGATTTTCAGAATCGGTTAAAATAGTATCCTTAATTTAATTAGAAATAAATACAAGTTGTGTTCTAAAATTAATTAGGAGTACATGGGGCCAAAATAAGGTCAGGTCATCAATACCAATAATGAAGAAGACTCAGAACAGGATATTACCCTAATTTGGGCCGCACGAAAAATAGGTCAAGATTGCCTCCAATTTCGATTGGAATGCTCAACGATACAAAAATAGGAATTTATTAAATAACGTCTGCGACGATTTTTGTGCGGCTAGAAATAATGCACAGAGAGCATAATTATGAGTTGCAAAAATAGCAGAATGGAAGGCGGGCATGTCTAGGGCAAGATTGTGAAATTTGTTGGAAGGCAAAAGCCAGGGTAGCGCTCCAAATATCGAAACAAAGGCAATGCGAAATAATTAATTTAAAATACGGTAATTAATTAAAATCTCCAATCAATAAATTCTAGATAAAACAATTAAATACAGAATTCCACAATGTGGACAGGTGTTCATCTACTAGGCTTCTAGGTCAAGTCTACTAGCTCAAATAAATGAATATTATATATAATATTATATTTAATTACACATCACATAATTATTTAAATTAAATATACTATCATGAAATTTCTTAATTGGAACTACAATAATATTAAATATTATAAAAAGTCAAAAATACCCCTATTTTTGGAACGTGGTAGTGACAAAAACTATCCTCAGGTGCTCATCATGCTCTTCGAATATACAAGAATATCATCGATAAATACCACAACAAACTTATCAAGATACTGGTGGAATACCTTATTCATCAGATTCATAAATATCGCCAGGATATTGGTCAACCCAAACGGCATCACCAAAAACTCAAACTGGCCATACCGAGTCTGAAAAGCTGTCTTCGGAATATCCTCCTTCTTCATTTTCATCTAGTGGTAACCTGACCTCAAGTCTATCTTTGAAAATACCTTTGCTTCACTCAACTGATCAAAGAGATCATCTATCCTTGACAACAAATATTTGTTCTTGATAATGAGTTTGTTCAAAGCCCTATAGTCGATACAGATGCGTATCGACCCATCATTATTTGGTACAAACAAAATTGGAGCATCCCACGATGATAAACTAGATCTGATGAAGGCTTTATCCTGTAATTCATCCACTTGCTTCTTCAATTCTGCCAGTTCGCTGTTGTTGATCCTATAAACGTACTGAGATATTGGCTCTATGCCTAGAACCAAGTCTATAGAGAATTCCATATCTCGATCTGGCGGCAAGCACGTTAACTTCTCTGGGAAAACATCCATAAACTCTGCTATCAACGGATGTGGCAACTCCTTCTCTTCCACCATGGCTCCACAGATGACATACTTTCTCTGCTCCGCTACACCTCTAGCAATCTCAAACTCTGGCTCTTCTGGCGATCTAAATAAAACTCTGCCTTTACGATAATCTATACTAGCATGGTGCATACTCAACCAATCCATCCCGAGTACAATATTATAAATCGAAAGTGGCATTACGAGTAAACACACACTCAACTCTCGGCCTTCCAGTGTAACTCTTTGATCCTTGCAAACATCACTGACCAGGATAATTCTATCCCCAGTCGTGATCTTGTAAGTACAAGCCAAAGGTTCAGCCTCTAAAAGATGCTTAAGAGCAAAATATATACATACAAAACTATGGGAAGCACTGGAATCAAATAAAATATAAGCTGGAATAGAAACAAGGAGAACTGAACCTGATGTCACATCTCTGACCGACTCCTCCTTCTCAACTATCATGACAAAATCTCACCCTCACTATATTTCTTTTTGCTACTGCTGGTGTTGGACGAACTACTCCAGTTGGGTCGGTAAAGGAGGTCCCCTCTGCTGCCCCGCAGGTGGCCTCACTAGTGTTGTTTGTGCCGGTGCTGCACCCTGAGCTGCTCCTATATGAGCCACTATACACTTCCTCAATTGGTGGCCTAGCTCTCCATAATAAAGGCACACTCTAAGCCTCTTTCTGTAGACCTCCCATGTATACCCAATCTTTCCATATTGAGTGCACTATGGGGCCTGCTGTGATGGCTTCGGAGACTGGTGTACCTGCTGTACTGGTGCCCGGAATGGTACATGAAACTGCTATCTCTGCGGCTGGAAGGTCCTCTGCTGCTATAAATGGGGTCTCTTAGCTGGACCACACTACTTCTTGCTCCCCCTGATGTATCTCTCATCCTTTTCGAATTTAGCTCTAAGTCATCCTCAACCATCTGTGCATCCATCAGGATCTCCTTGAATGTAGCTGTGCGGTATCACCTAGCGAGGGATTTGCCTCCCTGATCAAACCCTTTCGGAACTTCCTAGCCTTTCCTAGGGGATTTACCCCTCCACAAACTTGTCCAATCTATAAAACTCTGCGGCGTACTCGTCCACTATCATACTCCATTGGACGAGGTCCTAGAACTGGCTCTCTAGGGCACTCGGAGCCACGTCCGAAAAGAACTTCTCCTTGAAAAGCCCTTTAAAAGTTTTCTAAGTCAATCCTGGCGCATGTAGAAGCTTAAAAAGTGGGCCATAGGTAGATGGCACAGTTTTCTACAAATAAACCCAACAATAGAAGAATGTCACACTTTCTACTTGTCCTAGAAGAAAGATGCACATTTTCTTATTTTGGCGCACTTTCTATTAATTTTAGAGGATGGTGCACTATTCAGAGGGTAGAAAAGTGGCATATTTTCTTAATGCTACGAAAGATGACGCACAAATGATCTCCTCTCTCTCTCAATATTTAATACAGTAGACTGACAACTGACAACTAACAAAGGCAGAAAATGAAGAGTCAGAGGTCATCATTACAGCGAAGTTACGACACGCAGACTTAGGTTTTTGTTTAATGACCCAACTATAATGACATTCTCTTCAAAAGTGTGACTCAGTGCTATTCTTCTCAAAAGTGCCCGCAGTGCCATTTTCTTCAAAAGTGCACGATAGTGTTATTTTCTTCAAAAATGCGCCATAGTGTCATTTTTTCCAAAAGTGCGTAGTAGTGCTATTCTCTTCAAAAGTGTGCATCAGTGCCATTCTTCTCAAAAGTGTGCCACAGTGCCATTTCTTTCAAAAGTGTGCTATAGTACCAATTCTCCTCAAAGGTGTGCCACAGTGCCATTTTTCTCAGAAGTGTGTCGTAGTGCCAATCTTACTAAAAATGCGCCAGTCTCCAGATGACTTCAAAAGTGCACATACTATCCTAACTGATAGTGAGCCGTTACGAATGCGTATCTTACATGGGGTACTTCTTGTGAATGGTGTAAAGATAACTGTCCCCCACGACCTATGCTTTCTTCGTATAGGAAGCTACGTGTCAAGCATGCAATAAGTTGTGTACCCACATATGCAGAATATGGGGTGTTAATCCACCAAAAGTGCATGCATAATAGTAAACAGTGTTAACTGCTCCTAAACTCTATAAAAACATATAAAGAGGGACACACAGACAAACAAATAGAGAGAAAGGGGCTAGAATTCTCAAGTCTTTGAAATTCAAGAGTAGAGTGAGATAAATATAAGCTTCTCATGCCATTGTGCTAGAGCTTTCTTATTGTTCAACTCTTCAAGTTGTTTGCATCAATCTTCAAATCTTTAAAATTCAAGAGTAGAGCGAGAGAAATAGAAGCTTCTCGTTCCGTTGTGCCAGAGCTTTCTTATTGTTTAACTATCCAAGTTATTCGTAGCATTCCCTATATTTCTCTGTCGTCATGTGCATTTCTTCATCGTCGAGTGGTCCAAAGAGTAAAGTGATCATTTGCAGTTCAGATCTCTACAGCTATACTTTTCTAAAATTAATTGTACTTAGATTCCTGTTTAGGATCTTTTTTTGTACTTTTTAACAGTTTAAAACACAAAAGTTTCGTATAAACTTTTTCTCGCAAACAAAGATGGCAAAACTGCTGGAGACTTTCTTCTCCTCTGACCAGAAGGCGATAGCTTAACTCGACACTGCTTCTATCGGCTCAACGCAAAAGACCTTGGTCATGAAGTTCTATTAACAGGCATATGAAGAAATGCTCTATCTGGGGGTAGTATTCACCCCTCATCTGCACTCAAGTTAAGGAAAACTCGTAAAGTGTAGGTGTCCAAACCTCATCAAGCATATCCCAAAGTTTTTGCCAACTAGGGAAAGAGCATTCTGATTGACGAGATTTCTTCTGTCAATTTTGTTCAGATCAATGACTTAGTGGACAATTTCCTTGTATTAAACAAGGGATACAATTCGCACAACTTACGCAATTTTAAGAAAAGGGTGATCCACACCCAAGCTTCTGAATCCCCTATGTTAAATAAGGGTTATAATTAGCATAACTTGCACAATTTCGAGCAAAGGGTGATCAACTCCCAATCTCCTCAACACGCGTATATTCACCGTAATATGCGAGGCAAGCAAGGCATGGACACCGTTGTCCAAACCAACCAGCACACAAATAAAGCGTTGGTCAGGGAGAATCATTCTTCTAACATCTTGATTACACACAAAATTAAGGGAAAATTATGCACCACCCGTACGCCAGGTTAAGACCTCCGTACAAAATTAAATGCATATAGACAAACTGTGCCAATTTTATCTGCGCTACTGAATGTGCGCCAAACAGGAGCAATCTCTACACAACAATCTGATTGTGCATATGTAAATAAAAGGATTATTAGAGACAACTTTCTCTCCTCCCTGAAGAGAAAAAACTCGACATATAATGAATTACTTGCCAATCAAGCCAGCACATCACTCTATACACAAGGGACCAAAAATGTGCACATAAGATTCAATATTTCTCATATAAAGAGGAACAGTCTGCCCTCCTCCTCCTCTTCTCTTCCCTTCCCTTTTTTAATTTATGTGAGCTTATTATACAAAAACATAAAGAGAGGGGACCTTCTGACATTATAACGATATTTCATAATAAATATCATTGAAATTATCATAGAGTTATAATCGAATGTTATTGTGCATCAGCAAAATGGTCCGCGTTTGGCCGATTGACTTATACTATGTCTCCTAAGCCTCAACACAAAAGGTAAGTTGATAACCAGGAGCACGATGATGAACCACTTTTTGCTTCAGCATATATGGCTTCACATCTTCCCCATAGTAGGAGACAATCAAGAATAAGTTCTTCAAGAACACCCAGTCAGAGGAGATTTGACCAACTCAAAAACTTCTTTGAAGGAGTATACCAAAATATTCGTTCTCGAATATGGGAGTTCGTTCGTCACAAGAATCCCCATTCCTCAGAATCCAAGACTAGGGGTAGCAATTCCCTTGATTCTGAAACTGACAGTCTAGACTCCAACTATATGATTCTTTCTACCAATTCCTCTATCATATACAGGGATGTTAGCATTTAAGCCGTCGGTGATGAACAAGACGCTTCTCTATCAGAAGCTACTGAATAATGCCTCAACTCACTACAGTCCACTCTCAAGGATATGTACACTATGATATAAAATATGCATCAAATGATGACAACCCAATATTCTGCTACACCAGCACCCGTCCAAGTGGATTCATTCATACCTGCGTAGCCTAATCCTGGAACAACACCTCTACAGGATAAAATAAATCTAGAAGCGGTCATAAATCAAGAGTCAATAGCACCAACTCTTAATCCTTTCAATATTGGGGGTAGATCTCTGCCGGTGATGATTCATATTTAACCAGGATCCTATCAGTCAGCCGCACCACTTCGACCAGAAGATCCTCTTGAAGCTATCCAAGATTGCATGTACAGGTCAATGTTTTAAAGAACAAAGACTAACTCCGCAAGCTAGGGTTAAAACAACTTCATCCTTCGTATTAGGATAATATTTTTTTCTCTACTAAATATAAACCCCAATCGATAGTCTTGTTTGAAGGCATGATATCACCGAGCTAATTTATTAATTATTTTACTACGATGATGGCTTATCTAGAGAAAGATGATGCTCTCCTTACCAGATTATTTATAGGATTCTTGGCCGGCATAGCCTACGATTGGTATCGTAGTTTACCTAATAACTGTATATCGTCGTTTAATGACATGAAGTATCTTTTTTCTCACGATTCTATGAGGGAGGCATGGATATGACGATGTCTTCACTCATCGATATCAAACAGAAGAAGAAGGAATCCGCTCATGAATTTGTTGAGTATTTCAGGTAGACAACTTCGAAGTTTCCTCCCAGTATTCCAGAATTTGCATTCATTAATATCTGCAAAAGAATCTACTCCTTATAGTAAGGCTCTAGACAGGTCCAACTCAATTTTAAGACTGGACAACGTTCATCATCGGGGCCGAAGCTGCTGAAAGCAATACGAAAATGGCACACAATTTAGGGTTATAAATGACCAGTGCTAAAGGGAAGCGTCACTCCAATAGCGCGAATAATCGCAACAGCAAAGGAAATGAGGCCTTAGCGATAAATCTGTCAAAGCGACCCACCTCTCCTCTAACACAAATTCTTCTAGGCATAAGGAAGAATATTCCTTTAACGTGAGCGATATCCCCAGCATTTTTGAATGCTTGATAAAAAGATAAGATGTAGTTGCCTGATGTCAAGCGACCAAATGAGGCTTAGGCTGGTAAAACAGACGACCCAAAGTACTGATTGTACCACCGATACATAAATTACCTTAGCAAGGCTTGTTATGTCTTGAAAAGGAAGATACAACAGTTGATAGATGCTAAAGCTATCACCCTTTACAACAAAGAAAAGATAGTCACTGCCAATATAGTATCTTTTAATGCGATAACTTTCCAGCAAAAGAAGTCTCGAATGGTGTCGTCCTAATACCTTGAGCTACGATGGAAGTGTTAAATCTTACGCCACCTAGAAGTCAAACAGAGGAATTGGTGCCTCTTACCATAGATCATGGAGAGATTATGTAGATTCATCCCGATCTGCTGTCAGATTGGGACTAGGGAGCATCATCTTCCAAGTCAAAATCTAATAAGGGTAAGAAATGTAAATCATGCAATATGATTTTCTCGGATCCTCATTCAGACTGTTTCATGACCCACACCTGGGATAAGGGCACGAGTAGTGAGTGAAGTTTATCCTACGCCACAGCATCAATGGTAGAACACTGTCTGGGTCATCTCTACTATATAATCATCTTATACAATATATATATATATATATATATATATATATATATATATATGATACCTGTTAATCATCTCAACTCTAAACGGAAGGACAATATGGTATCTGATAAATATAAACTATACTCAATCATAATGCAAACTAATGAAGATATAGTACGAGATAGAATAACAAAAGAAAAAGTCAAGATACATCCACAAGCCTGAAATAATATATACATGCCATAAGCCTCAATAAAAGTCTAATACAAGTCTAAATAATAATCTAAACCTCCTCAAACTCTGGTACAAAGTCCTCCTCCTCTAAATGAGTATCCTCTAATGGTATGCCATCCTGCGACCCATAGTAGATAAGACACTGGTCCACAAGCCAATCATCTGAAAAATATATCAAATCAGGATTGGAGCAAAGTACATACCTCTGAAGTCAGTTTCAAATACATAATCGAGGTTATATAACATATAATAGAAAAGGATACACGATAGCTAAATATTAGAAAGAAATAAACTAGAGTGAACAGGTAATGTATTGGAAAGTAAAGAACAAATAATATGAATAACTGCAAGTAATGAGAATAGATAAACTAGCTAATATGCCATAAAATATAAGTTCGTTATGTGATCGGTTTGGGTTGAGCACGAATACAATATGGCAACTCGGTTACACATGTAATATATAATCGACATGTACACGAATACACTGGGGTTTGATCATATAACCAACTTCTATTCCCCTATCCCCAACCAATACCAATCGATCCAATCATGACACGTTACAAACACGAATATAAGAATACTAAACACGAGCAATGTGTGAACACAAAGTACACTTAAATTAATACCCGATACATACGATGAAATACTGATGAAGGATTATCCGCTGAATACGATAAGGGATAACATCTTCTGACAGGATCCATGTAGTACCAGTCCGTGAAACCACTGTGTCAGAATAAAGTAAACTGTCCTAGAACATGCGATATATATACTATTATGAAATAAAAACTAACAGAGAATATACTCGCCTGAGGTCCTGAGCAAGTGAAATGGAACAATGCCTGAACCGGTGTCACACGACCTATATAGGAATTTACAGGTTACTAGGTATAATAAAAGATAAATAAATTTAAATATGAAGAAATGGGTAATCTCTAGGTCATACTAGGTCACTTTGGCCAAACGGGGTCAAACTAGGTCAAGGGTTAACTTTTAAAGTAGAACTAGTCAATATTGGTCAACTCTAGTCAAAGCTAGATCAACCCTATCATTCTAAGTAAAAACTATCTAAACTAGTCTATCTCCCAAGTGTATTAGCTATATATCTATTAACACTAAGTATTGGTTAACACCAATATAAATACACTAGTTAAATATACTATGAACTATATTACCTATGGATATCAACTAGTTAATACTTATCTAACTAATACCTTGGTTGACACCCATGACACTTAACCATTCCTAATACCTAATATTAAGACATCAACTCTTATTCAATAACCACACTTAAACACCATATTAACTAGCACTAACTACCCTCACTAAACTTCAGTCTTCCTTATACTGTTAAATAGTGCATTAACCCCCACCTGATACTCATCAACTTGGTATCTAATACATATCACCCTGGTACCTGATATACTTCCCATCTTACATCTTGACACCTACAGATACACCAATTTCCTTTGTTCACAGGTGTACTGTGTTCACTGCACAAGGGTGTACTACACATACACTTGAGTGATACCCCCTTTGGTGAAAATGAAGCCAACCTATATCAATTAATAAATCATCTCCATATACCCTCATGCCCATACTCGAGCTCCCCATTAGTTCACAGTAACTTCTACACGTGTGTAACCCCTTCCCCTATATCTTGTAGTTACAGTGTTGTTCTTCATGGTAGCAAGTTACTGTTGTAACTTGCCTTCAATGCTGTTGCTGCTATTGTGTTGCACTGCCTGATTGCTGCTATTGCTGCCATTGTACTGCTATTGCTTATATTGTTGCTATAATTGCTACTAATACTGAGATTTCTGTTGCAGCAACTGCTACTGATACTGCTTGCTTCTACAGCAACTGCTACTGATACTGCTTGCACACTTAATGCCATATGCCAATTTTCTCCCCACTACAACCAGTAGGCAACCAACTACCTGCACCCTTACCCGACTAATAACAGCATACACACTCACTTATACTGCACATCACTGGACACTCACACAGTGAACATTAATACACATACACATATAACTGTTATATCTATAAATAACTATACATACACACGCAAATTTCTCTCTCTCTCTCTCTCTCTCTCTCTCTCTCTCTATATATATATATATATATATATATATATATTTAAACAAATATCTATAGTGTACCAAATAGAATATCTATGATACTTAACCCATTGAGGTGCCAAACTCTTCATTCTCCAAAATTGAAAATTTTCCCAAGTTATATATATATAATTATAACTATTAGAAGTTATTACAACATATAATAAAGATAATTCATATAAATTATCCAAAAAAGGCCACATATCAAACTGTATCACAAAATACTATGATACGTCCTATACGTATCCATATGTTGACACATACCAAGTCCCATAACCCTGATCTAAGTCTAAATAGATCTAATTGGTCTCATGACACACAATTGATGTGTTAAGTTCATAATTCCCCCAACATGCACACAAAATATCATATAGAACTTAGAACTCATAGTACATAGCCAAATAGCCTAAAACTTATTCCTATAGGTAGTCCTATGCCATGGGATTATTCTTAATGGCAAATACATGATTAAAAAACTATAGTGAAAGGGAAATTCAGGAATTACTAATTAGGAGATGGATTCCCAAAGAAAATATAATTGGACATGATCCAGACACGATCTCTAGCTCCAAAGTTTCTCCTCTTTGCGCTCCTTGCTTATCCAAATTCAAAGGCTCCAAGAGTGGTGGATTTGAGAAGGAATTGATGGTGAATTATTTAGAATATAGAGGGAAAATAGAAAATTGGGGATCTAGAATTCAGATTAAAATAAAATACAAATAAGGAGAGAGAGAGAGAGAGAGAAGAACCCCCTTTATAGCGGCCGACTTATTCCCCCTTCCCCAAGCAAATTCAAATGTCCAAGTTGCCCCTATATGTTGCATTATGAGAAATAATTAAGGATGAGGATTTTGGAATTAGAAGTCTCTAACTAATTGTAATTAAACTAATCCTGCTTAATTTAATTAGTGGAATGACTAATAGGCTTGGGTCCAAGTTGGGCTCCCTAATTGTCATGACAAATCTAGTTAGGTCCATATGTAACAAGTCTAAATATTGTCTAGTCTCTCTCTAACTAACTAATTAACACAAGCCTTTAATGACTAATCAATACAAGTGCAATAATCATGTCTCAACATAATTAAATGAATTTATACAATCATCACACAATTATTTAATATTATACTCCTAAAATTAAATACCCATATTAAATTACTACACTATCCCTAGCGAAAAAAAGTGAGGGTGACAATCCTACCCACCTTAAAAAAATTTATCCTCGAAATTAAGGAAGAAACTAACTAACAAAAACAATCAATACAAGCAAGAAAGAATTATATCTCACGGCTCAAACATATAAGGATATTGCTAGCGCATCTTGGCCTCTCGTTCCTAGGTACTCTCTCTTGATGAGTGATGCCTCCATGCGACTCACACTAAAGGAATCATCTGGTTTCACAATACCTTCTCCCTGCGGTCCAAAATCTCTACGGACTGCTCTAGGTAGCTGAGTGTCGAACCAACCATGATCTCTGAGTGATCTAGTACATGGCTAGGATCTTCCATGTACCGTCTCAGCTACGATACATGGAACATGTTGTGCACTCCCTCTAATGCAGGTGACAAGTCTTATCTGTAGGCCACTACACAGCCCCTCTTAAGAATACCGAAGGGTCCGATATATCTTGGACTAAGCTTTCCGCCTCCACCAAATCAAATCGTGTCCCACATCAAAGAAATCCCCAAGAAAACTAGATCGCCAGCCTAGCACAAAACACAGCCTTAGCACTATACCAAAAATAAGCAATCACAAGCAATACAAATAAAATCTATACCTCAAACTCTAATGGTCTCCGATGGCTATCCGTACAATACCGCTGTCTGTCCTGCACCACCCAAAGTCTTTCCCTAATGAGCTTCACCTTCTCAACTGCATCCACGACCATCTCTTATCTCAATAAGGCTCTTTTACCAACATTATTCCATGATAATGGAGTACGGCATCTTTGTCCATACAATGCCTCAAATGGTGATATCTCGATACTGGCCTGGTAGTTGTTGTTGTAAAAAAAGTCTACAAAGTGAAGATGATCCTCCCAAGAGCCTCCAAAATCTAAAAAATAGCTGCGTAGCATATCCTTGAGAGTCTGGATAGTCCTCTCCGACTGCTCATCTGTCTGAGGGTGATATATGATACTGAACTTGAGCTGAGTGTCCAAGCTAGCCTACAAATTCATCTAGAAGTATAACGCGAAGCGACTATCCTGATCTGAGACTATGCTTACAAGAAATTCATACAATCTAACTATCTGACACACATATATCTCTATGAGCTTCTCCGTAGATGTACCCACATTGAATGGCAGAAAATGGGTTGATTTGGTCAACCTGTCTATGATGACCCAAATCACGTCTTTGTCTCCAGAAGATCATGGAAGCCCCGATACAAAATCTATCGTCACATTCTCCTATTTCTACTCTAGGATGGGTAAAGGCTAAAGCAATCCATCTAGCCTCTGTCTCTCTGCCTTTACCTGCTGACATACTAAACATCTGGATATGAAACTAGCTACCTCCTGCTTCATACCATACCATCAAACATGCTCTCTCATATTTCTATATATCTTGTTAGCACCTGGATGCATAGAGTACTGAGATCGATGCGTCTCCTGAAGAATCTTCTCGCATAATACTATACTTGGCACACACAACCTGGTATCGTGCCGCAATGATCCATTCTCTGCAATACTGAAGTCCTCTGCCAATCCTATCCGGACCTGTGCTCTGATGCTCCTCAGAGATTCATCCTCGAACTGTGCGGCCATGATTCGGTCCATCAACTCTAACTGTACCAGAAGTTCCCACATCTGTGCTACAATTTCAGGAAATAATACCTTAATACCCAAGCTATCAAGATCGGCCAATAAATATTTGTTCTTCGTCAAATAGATAGCTACTGGATACCTGGTCAAGGAATCCGCGACTATGTTGGCCTTCCCTGGATGGTACTGCAAAGCAATGTCGAAGTCCTTCATCAACTCCAACCACCGCCTCTGCCTCATGTTGAGCTCCTTTTGTGTGAATATATACTTTAAGCTCTTATGATCTTTAAAGATCTCTACTCGCTCTCCATACAAGTAGTGCTTCCATAGTTTAAGACCAAAAATAATTGCTGCCAACTCCAAGTCATGGGTAGGATAATTCTTCTCATGCGGACATAATTGCCTGGAAGCATAGGCGATCACCTTTTCGTTCTACTGCAACACACATCCTGTCACCCTTATATTTTCAATCAAGGATAGTTTGATAATTGATATGGGTATTTTATTTTTAGAATTGATTGTATTTAAATATTATATATATGTAATAAATTATTTATTATATTATTTAATTACTATTATATGCTAGATTATTTTAGACTTGTGTAGTGAAACTAACTAATTAAATGAGATGCATGAACCCAACATTTTAGTTTAGTTTAGATTGAGCCCATGAATTAGTCCCATGGATTAGGAGGATGGATTAATTAGTGAAACCATTAGACTAGAACCTTCCTCCTTTATTAATTTCTTCATGAGAGTCCCCAAGGAATGTTTTGGATATTTCATATGACTTGAGGAAGGGGTATATGGCCGGCCATTAGAGGAAGGAGAGGGAATGTCGCTCATTTTATTTTTCTATTGCATTTAGATCTATATTTCCCCTTTACAATTTTCTTTATTCCATCACCATTCTTTCTCAAATTTCTTCCTAAATTTCTTCTTTATTCTTTACTTGAGGCTACTATAACAAGGATCTACAAGAAGGAAGCAAGGATCTACAAGGAGGAAGCCACGATCTACAAGGAGGAGCTACATTCAATATTTGGAGATTTTTATTGGGAATCCATCTCCCAATAGGTACATTTTAGTTTTCTATCTTTTAATAGGTTTTAAATCTGATATTTAACCATAAGAAATTATCACACATACATAGGCTACTCATAAGAATTGGTTTTAGGTTCATAGGAGACCTATGGTGGAAGTTATGTATATTTTTGTGTCAATTTTTGGGAAATTTTGAGATTGGTACATGTGGTGTTTGTCAATTGGTCAAATAGATCAATATGACATATTATTACTTGTTTGTGACTAGTGTCGTATCCATAATTGGGTATGTGTAGGCCATATCACGTCAATTTGGTAATACATATTATTTTTGGGGGGTTTTCTCCGACACGAGAATTTTTGTATATTAATTATTGATACAGACACTTATTTGTTATTATTATTGTATGTATAGTTCATAATTAGTATTCTATACTTGCTCGTATCCTTCGGAATATATTTGGTTGTGGGGTAGAGCCGTGTCATAAGCGTATCATAGAATTAGTGTGATACGGGTACGGTGTACTCCACGTGTTTGATTTATTGCTCTTAATTCTATATGCACATATGTGTGTGTGTGTGTGTGTGTGTGTATATATATATATATATATATATATATATATATATATATATATATATATATATATACATATATATATGATATGATATGATATATATATATGCTTATGAGTTTATGTACATATATAGATATATGTATTGATATATATATTTATATGTGTATGTATATAGTTAAGTGTATATGTGTATCTATATGTGTGTGTGTAAGTGTATATAGTTATGTATATATATATATATATATATATATATATATGTGATTGTATATATATATATATATATGTGTGTGTGTGTGTGTGTATGAGTGATTATAATTCCATATATGAGTGTATATATATATATATATATATATATATATATATATATATATATATATATATATATATATATATATATATATATATATATATATATATATATATAGAGAGAGAGAGAGAGAGAGTTATATTCATAGAGGTGTATGTTTATATATATGTATATGAGCTATGTATTTGTTTTTGTGAGTGTGTGTCAGTAAGTGAGGGAGAGCAGCAGTCAGTGACAACAAGGGGGAGGTAGGATCAAGCTGAGAAGACTACAGCATCAGCAAGGCTCAACTGAGCCAATAGCAGCTACAACACAGTATAATAGCAATCTATGTGAGCAACAGGAATACCAATTCAGTAATAGCTGATTCAGCCAATTGAGAGCAGTCTGCACAACTAGGGTGCACAACAGCTAACTATAACCCTAGTGCAGAGCATACAGCTATGTGTGCAGCTCATGCAGCTAATTGCATGGAGCATGTTGTGTAATGGAATTGTACAATATTAGCATGAAGGGTCTGCAGTATCAACAGGGATGTAGTTCAGCAACTGCACAGTGGATGCAGTATACAACAAGGTATAATTCGTGCATAGCAACTGAGTATAGGAAGCAAGTGGCAGCCAATGCATCAAGCACAACACAGTATCAGTACTGTATCATTTTAGCAACAAGGTATCAGTGTATCAGTCAATATCAGTACAGTGTAAGGTATGGGTAGTTAGTTAGTTAGTTAGGTGTGTTAGTAGTTGATTAGTTATTAATAGTAAGAATATTTAGTATATATATATATATATATATATATATATATATATATATATATATATATATATATATATATATATATATATATATATATAATTTATGTGTATGTAGCTATATATGTTAGTAAAGGAAATACATGTATATATTAATATAATTAGTACTTGAGGTATTATGTACATATATTAGCTATAATCAATAGGTTTTGAATTACCTTGGGAGGCCAAGGTAATGGTTCGATACCAAGGTATTGGGTTTGGGTATCGAGATATGTGTGATATATATTGGTGCAAGGCCAATGTATCCTAATTTCAGTAATTAGATAAGTACTATAATTATTGACTTGTATACCTGTATAAATTACTATTTCCCTATATTAAACTTGCGTATCCTGGGATGCGGCATTTTGGAGTGTTTCATAGTATCATAGATTATCTTGTATAGCTTAGTTTCATAGCGTATCGACCTAGTGTCTTAGTGTTAGACTCTTGTAACCTAGAATTAATCGGTTTGACTTTTAAATGGCTTTATGACCTAAAATTGTATCAATTTAACTTATTTTCATTTCTGAACCTTGTATTGATACAACATACCATATATAGGCCTGTGTGACACCAGCTTGGACATCGAGAGATACACCTTGCTCAGGACTTTAGGAGAGTACGTTTCTCTGTCACTACCCAATTCTAGAAAATAGGGTATATTTTTTTTTTATTTTGATAAATAGTGTATTGTATTTAATTATTTATATTTATAATTAATTAGTGCTTGTCTTATTTTTATTTTGATTGTTTTAGGGTTTTGGCTAGCCTGGACCCATGTCAGACCCTAGTGGACCCATGTCCGACCCAGCCCACACCCTTATGAGAATTATTTTGGGGCTTAGAATTATTATTTTATTTTTAGGAGGTTAGTTGGAGAGATTTGGAACTAGTTTGAGTGCATTTGGAGACCCGAAACCCAAAATCGAGTTACGGGAGGGCATTTTGGTCATTTGGACTTAGTGGAACCCCCTTTATTACCCATGGCCGGCCCCTACCTACCCATTTCTGTGAGAACACAGCAGCCCCCACCCGATCACAGCAAGCACAGCCCCCCTCTTCATATTCTTCACTTCTTCTTCTTCTCCACTTCTTCTTCCTTCTTCCTTCTTCTCCAAGGTGAGTTCCCTCTTCCATTTTTCTTCTTTCTTCTTCATTCCTTCTTCCTTAAGCTAACCCTAACCTTACATTTTCTCTAACCTAGGTGTGAGGAGCTTAGATCTAGTGTGAGAGCTAGAATTGGTGGCTTGGAGCTTGAGGGAGGTGAATTCTAGGGATTGTGAGACTTTGGCCTTGGGATTCCAACTCCCAAGAGATAAAATCTAACTTTTCCCTTCCTAATTATTTTTGTGTAGTTTAATTAGTGTTGTAGAACCCTCCTAGACCCTAACCCTACCCGTAGGAGGAAGTTGGAACTAGTTTGGGTGAGTTTAGAAACTTTGACATTAGGTTTTGTGTCGAATTCGGGTGGAATCCGAATTTGGCCCAATTTTGGGTGATGCCCTAGGTTAGATGGACCTAGGTAGACGTTGTCGGGTGTCTAGAGGGTGAGTGCGTGTCTCCGTTTGGACACGGGAAGCCGCGTCGCGGAGAAACGGGCGTTTCGGGCGAAATTGGGGCTTTTCGTCGTCGCCGATTCTAAGTGCGTGTGTGTTTCCGCCATGGGCCTAGAATCGACGCAGGAGCGCATTTTCTAGGATCTAGACATCGTGTAGAGCACGTGGGTAAATTTTGGGCCGATTCCGAGTTCGTTTGGTGTGCGTTTCAGGAGGTTTTCTGAGCCGCGCACCACGTATTCGTCGAAATGACCGAACGGCCATTTCGACTTAGTTTCCTCGTTTCGGCTTTGTGCGCGCGTTGGGTTAGTATCGGGGAGTGTGTGCTAGAGTTTTTGGGCTATATTTTATATATTTTAGGGTATTGGTGAGTGTCGGGGTCGTTGGGCGTGAGTAGGGCGTGTGGTTTGAGTGTTGTGTGCGTGGTTGTGTTTGTATTGATATGTGTCTATATATATATATATATATTTATATATATGTATGTGTGTTTATGTATATATATTTATATATATATGTGTGTATTTATATTTATGTACTTGTATATGTATATGTCTATGTGTATATATATATATGTATATGTGTAAGTGTGCTCGTGTGTATGTGTATATATATATTTGAATATGTGTGTGTGTGTATATATCTTAGAGTGTGTGTGTATTGATATATATATATATATATTTATATGTGTGTTTATATATATATTTATAGCTATGTATATATTTGTATGTGTGTGTGTTTTAGTGTGTTTGTGAGTGTGTAGGTGTGTGTGTTAGTGAGTGTGTTAGAATAGATATAAGTGTATATATATATATCTAGTTATATATATATAGAGATATGTGTATATATATATATATAGTGGTATATATATATAAGTATATAGGCGTGTGTGTGTGTGTGCTTGTGAGAGCGAGGGGGGGGGGAGGCAGCAGCCAGCGTGCGGGGGCAGAACCTGCACAGCAGCAGCAGCGTGCAGTGCGCTGCGCACTGCACTGTGCAGCAGCCCAGCTGCAGCAGCAAGCAGCAATGCCAGCAGCAGCAAGCAGCAATGTAGCAGCAGCAGCGGCAATTCTTCAGCAGCAGCAGCAGCATTTTAAGTAAGCTAGCAGCAGCAGCAATGCCAGGAAGCAAGGGCAGCATGCAGTGAGGTAGTAGGGAGATAGATTGATAGGATGTATATATATATCTAGATAGTTAGATAAATAACTAGATAGATATTAGATAATGAATAAGATTGATAGATAGGTAGTTGGATAAATAGGTAAGATAAGTTATGGATAATTAGATAGATAGATAGATAGATATTGATAGATAGATAGCTAGGTATTTAGATAGATAGATAGATAGATACTAGATAGGTAGATAACTAGATTCTTAGATATACCTATCTAAGAGATATAAATATCTATATGCCTAAGTTATATACATATATAGGTGTATAGGTAAGATATGGGTAATCGGGTAAATGTGTGTGGATATCTATATACATAGGTATATACATACTTAGATATATATAAATATAGTAGGTATCTATATTACCTAGCCTAGATTAATAACTAGGTATATAATTAGTAGCTAGATAGCTAGTTAGAGGGCCTTAGGGCGAAACTTCAATACCTTGAGATACCGAGGTATCTCGATACCTTGAGATATTCAAGGTATTGAGTTTCGAGCGGGGTATTTGAGCTTTAGCCTAGGAAATGCTTGGGAGTGATTTTTATATGTTTATATATATATAATTACGCGTGCTAGCATAGGTTTTAGCGGGTTTAGGCGGGGTGCGTGGCCTAGGGCGAGGTATCGGATACCGAGGGTATCTCGGTATCTCGATTAGGCGAGTTTGAGAGTTTAGTGGCTTAATGAGCTCGGTTTGACCTAGAATTTCAGGGGCACCCTAGTTTGACCTAGCTTTGACCATAATTGTCCCCGTTGACCGTAAAAGTCAACGTTTGACCTAGTTTTGACCTAGAGTTGACTTTTTGGACCCCGGGTTGACTTTTTGACCCGAATTTCACCGGTTTGACCCGTTCGACCTAGAATAGCCCTAGAAGCCTGTTTTTAATTATTTTATATCAGTTTAAATGCTTAGAACCCTGTTTAATTCTGCTTTTCGCAATAGGTTCTTGCGACACCGGTCCGGACCTCGATCCTCATCAGTTGCTCAGGACATCAGGCGAGTACCTACCTCTGATAGTTTCCATTTCGTGATAGCGTTTATATCACCTGTTCTAGAACTGTAATACTTGATTCTGACACTTTATTACACGAGCTGGTACTAGTGGATCCCGTCATGAGGTGCTATCCCCCTTACCGTGTTCAGCGGGTACTCTATCACGTGTATTTCATCATGTGCTTCGGGTATTGATTATCATGTGCTATCATGTGCTTCTTGTGCTCTCGCCTTCGTGTGCGCGAGCTATTATCATGTACGTAGCGTGTTGTGGTTGGATCCAATGGTATTAGTGGGGGAGGGGAGTAGTGAGTTGGTTATATGATCAAAGCCAAACAGTATTCATGTGTATGTCGGTTATGCAACTCACGCATAACGGAGTTATCGTAGTGACTTTCATGTGCAACCTAAGCCGATCATATAACGAACTTGTGCTCAAGGCACTTAGCTAGTATTCATGTTTCTCACCTGCAGTTACTTTTCCACTACTTGTATTGTTCTCCAGTTTACATTGCAGCTACTTCTTGTGCTCCAGCATATATTTATTTCCTGTGCATCTTGATTACTTTTCTATTGCTCGTCATATACACCTTACCATGCATTTGGAGTTGCTTTCAGAGTTATGTACTTCGCTCCTGTCCTGACTGGGCATATTTTTTCCAGAGGATCCTGAGGACTATTGCCCTACGTTCTACGGGCCTGGTGTTGACGACTGTTGTGACCCCGAGGAGGAGTGCACCGAGGAGACACCGATAGCACCCTAGTTAGCTAGGTGGATTTCCTGGGTTATTTTCAGTGGTTTGTATTTTGGATGACTGTACTTATTCTTTTGATGCTGTGATGTTGTAGCTTTTAGACCTGGACTGTATTATTTTGGATTGCCTTGCTCTCTTGGTTCTGTTTCTTGTTTATATCATATCGTGCTTATATTCTTCCTCTAGTTTTGTGATTGAGATTATTGTCATATATATATTGCGTGGTTGCCCTCCTGTTGGAGAGGATTTTATTCACATATATATATTGCGTGGTTTTGCCCTCCTTTTGGAGAGGTCATGCCGGATTTTTCTGTGAGTTATCTAGATAGTTGGTTGACCTAGAACGGACCTTTACAGCGTTCTACCGCCGATTCTGCGGCGTAGGCTGGACGTACCCACGGCTCATGCCCGATTTTCGGGTGCGGGTCGTGACACGTTTTTGGTGGTGGCCCATGCAGGTCTCTGCTTTTTAGGTTTACCTGCAATAGGATATAGGAGATAGGCTGAGAGAGAGTGTGCTCAATCACAACTAGGACCCTTCCTACTTCCTTTTGCTATCTTAATTTTTCCTGAAATTGTTTTCTTTTGCAATGTTACTGTCCTTCCTTGATGTTATCGTTTCATGCACTATATTGACTTCTTTTGATCTGTGTTCAGGATGCCTCCGAAGACCAGATCTCAGCGCACCGCCCCAGCAGCTGCTACCGAGAGGTCTGCCACCTCTCGACCTGCTCGACTTCCGGCAGCCGCTACCGCTCCACTCGCCACTCCTGTGGTTGAGGGAGCTTCAGTTTCTCTCGGAGATCCTCTTACTCCCATTGATCCGAGAGCCACCCCAGTTGTCCCGGTGGTACCTCCTCCACCACCGCCTGCGCCAGTAGATGCTACGCAGTTGTTCGCATTCTTTCGAGAGATGATGGATGCGCAGCACCGCCAGGCAGATGTTTTGAGGATGGGCATTAAGAATGCTCATCAGGTGGCTTTGACAGCGGTCGACAGAGTGGCTCAGATCCAGCCACAGCCAGAGCAGGCTCAGTATCCTAGGCCGGGTACTATCATCGATTTTCAGAGGATGTGGCCTAAGGAGTTCCGCGGCACAGAGGGGATCCTGTACGCCGACGACTGGATCGAGCATATTGAGGGCATTTTCAGGCTGGCGATGATCCCAGCCAGCATGCAGATAGAGGCAGCGGGCAGCCAGATGTTCGACCTTGCCCTCACTTGGTTCCACACGGATACGCGGATAGCAGCTCCGGGATTGACTTGGGAGGCTTTTAAGAAGCTTTTCAAGGAGAAGTTCTTCCCGGACGTGGCTCTCAGTGCCTTAGAGAGTCAGTTCGAGGCGCTCGTCCAGGGGAGTATGCTAGTGGATGAGTATGCAGCGGAGTTCTGCCGTCTGGGCAGATTTGTTGAGGGGTTGTCAGAGGCAGCGAAGGCGCAGAAGTTCCGCAAGGGCTTAGCCATGGCGGTCAAGTCCTTGACTAGGAGCGACCGCGAGGCGACCTTCGAGCAGATTGTCAGCGATGCTCAGAGGGCTGAGGATGATTTGGAGCTGAAGACGAAGAGGGGCAGAGACACTTCCGGAGCAGGCAGCAGTGCAGGCCCGGCCAAGAGGCCATTCCAGCAGACCCAGCAGCACCAGGGTCAGGGTCGGGCGCCCTTCCGGCAGGCGCCCCAGCAGCAGAGGCAGGGTCAGCAGCAGGGCCAGAGGCAGCCCATCGTTTGCCCTTTCTGTAAGAAGCCAGGGCACGGATGGGATATATACAGAAAGAGGCTGGGCAGATGTTTATTGTGTGGTGCCGCAGACCACCAGCTGAAGGATTGTCCTTCAGCGCTTGCCCGTACAGCTCAGGGCGGAGGAGCCGCTCAGAGGGCACCAGCCAGAGCACCTGCAGCGCAGCAGAGAGGTCAGCCTTTGCAGACTCAGCAGCAGAGGTTCGCCCAGCACCAGCAGCAGCACCGAGGAGGACAGCAGGGGCGAGCTTTTGCCCTGACAGTGGATGAGGCCGAGCCAGTTGGTGATGTTATCTCAGGTTCTGTTCTCCTTGATTCCATTCCAGCACTTGCTTTATTTGATTCCGGTGCTTCCCATAGCTTTGTGTCTGTATCTTTTGCTGTTAGACACCATCTTGTTGCTGAACCTTTGGCTAGACTCTGCAAGATCACGACCGGGGGTGGTATCATCCTAGTCCGTGATGTTTGCAGAGACCGGAGAGTTACCTTGGAAGGCCGGGAGTTGAGTGTGTGCCTACTCGTAATGCCACTTCCGAGCTACGATGTTGTACTCGGGATGGATTGGTTGAGTACGCATTGTGCTAGTATAGATTGTCGTGGAGGCAGAGTTTTGTTTAGTCCGCCGGGTGAGCCAGAGTTTTAGTTTGCCAGAGGAGCAGCGGAGCAGACCGAGGGAGTCTTCTGCGGAGCCCTGGTGGTAGAGCCGAGGTTGCTACATCCACTGATAGAGGAGTATATGGATGTCTTTCCGGAGGAGTTGCCAGGGTTACCTCCGGACAGAGACGTGGAGTTCTCTATAGACTTGGTGCCAGGCGCGGAGCCGATATCCCAGCACGTCTATAGAGTCAGCAACAGTGAGCTGATAGAGTTAAAGAAGCAGGTGGATGAGCTTCAGGACAAGGGATTTATCAGATCTAGTTCTTCTCCGTGGGGTGCTTCGGTACTTTTTGTGCCGAAGAAGGATGGGTCGATACGTATGTGTATCGACTACAGGGCTCTGAACAGCCTCACAATCAAGAACAAGTATCCGCTGCCGCGTATTGATGATCTATTTGACCAGTTGAGCGGAGCGAGGGTGTTTTCCAGGATTGATCTGAGGACAGGCTACCACCAGGTGAAGGTCAGGAAGGAGGATATTCCGAAGACAGCTTTTCGGACCAGATATGGACAGTATGAGTTCTTGGTGATGCCGTTTGGGTTGACTAATGCCCCGGCAGTGTTCATGAATCTGATGAACAAGGTGTTCCATCAGCATCTGGACAGGTTTGTGGTGGTGTTTATAGATGACATCTTGGTGTATTCGAAGACTCCAGAGGAGCACGAGGAGCATCTGAGGATATTGCTGGAGACTCTCAGGAAGGAGGAGCTTTATGGAAAGCTTTCGAAGTGTGAGTTCTTCCTTGACAAGGTTGAATTCCTTGGTCATGTGGTGACTGGAGAGGGTATCTCGGTGGATCCGAGAAAGATCGTGGCAGTTGAGGCATGGAGTGCTCCGAGTTCAGTAGCCGAGGTCAGGAGTTTCTTGGGACTGGCAGGCTACTACAGGAGATTTGTTCAGGATTTTTCCCGGATTGCAGAGCCGTTGTCCAGGCTGACCCGGAAGGACGTGGAGTTTGTTTGGTCAGAGGAGTGCCAGATCGCCTTTGATGAGCTGAAGAGGAGGTTGACGACAGCTCCAGTGTTGACGTTGCCATCAGGTTCTGGAGGATTCACTATCTATAGTGATGCATCGGGAAAGGGACTGGGTTGTGTGTTGCAGCAGAATGGGAGGGTGATTGCCTATGCTTCCAGGCAATTATGTCCTCATGAGAAGAATTACCCTACCCACGATTTGGAGTTAGCAGCGGTCATCTTTGCTCTTAAGTTGTGGAAACACTATTTATACGGAGAGCGTGTGGAGATCTTCACAGACCACAAGAGCTTGAAGTATGTGTTTACCTAAAAAGAGCTGAACATGAGGCAGAGGAGATGGTTGGAGTTGATGAAAGACTTCGACATATCATTGTAGTACCATCTAGGGAAGGCGAACGTAGTTGTGGATGCATTGAGCAGGTATCCGGTAGCTATGTGCCTGACTACAGATCGTTATCTTCTGGCAGATCTAGAGAGCTTGGGCATTGAGGTGATAGTGCCTGGAGTTGAGATGCAGATGTGGGGACTGCAGATTCAGTCAGAGTTGGTAGACCGGATCAGGGCTACACAGTTTGAGGATGAGTCCCTGAGGAGCATCAGGGAGCAGGTTCAGATGGGATTAGCAGATGACTTCACCATTGCTGATGATGGTTCCTTGCGACACGGTACCAGGTTGTGTGTGCCGAGTGGGTCGTTGCGCAAGGAGGTTCTCCAGGAGGCGCATCGATCCCAGTACTCTATGCATCCAGGTGCCAACAAGATGTATAGAGATCTGAGACAGCATGTATGGTGGTACGGGATGAAGCGGGAGGTAGCACGCTTCGTATCCCGATGCTTAGTGTGCCAGCAGGTGAAGGCGGAGAGGCAGAGGCCAGGAGGTTTACTCCAGCCGTTACCCATTCCGGAGTGGAAATGGGAGCATGTGACCATGGATTTTGTTTCTGGACTTCCCCGTTCTCCAGGCGGGAAGGATGCGATTTGGGTCATCGTGGACAGGTTGACCAAATCGGCCCACTTTCTACCATTCAAAGTGGGTACGTTTACAGAGAGACTCGCAAAGATGTATGTGCGCCAGATAGTCAGACTGCATGGAGTTCCAGTGAACATAGTATCAGATCGGGACAGTCGCTTCACTTCGCATTTCTGGAGGAGTCTGCAGGCTAGCTTGGGCACCCAGCTCAAGTTTAGTAGTGCGTATCACCCGCAGACAGATGGTCAGTCAGAGAGGACCATTCAGACACTTGAGGACATGCTTCGCACTTGTGTTTTGGATTTCAGAGGCTCTTGGGAGGATCACTTGCACTTGGTAGAGTTTGCTTACAACAACAGCTACCAAGCCAGTATCGAGATGTCACCTTTTGAGGCGTTGTATGGACGGAGGTGTCGCACTCCGTTGTCATGGGATGATGTAGGTGAGAGAGCTTTGCTTGGCCCGGAGATGGTGGTTGATGCAGTGGAGAAGGTCACGCTCATTAGAGATAGACTTCGGGTGGCGCAGGACAGGCAGCGGCATTGGGCCGATAGCCACCGGAGACCTTTGGAGTTCGAGGTATAGCTTAGAATCTAGATTTTGTTCTTGTGTTTGCTTGTGATTGCTTGTTTTAGACTAAGTGCAGAGACCTTGTTTGTGCTAGGTTGGAGATCTGGTGTTCCTGAGGATTTCTTCGACGCGGGGCACTATTCGCTTCGGTGGAGGCGGGAAGCTTAGCCCACGTTTCGTCGGACCCTTTCGTGTTCTTGAGAGGGTCGGCGCCGTGGCGTATAGGCTTGAGTTGCCGCCTACGCTGGAGGGAGTTCATGATGTGTTCCACGTGTCGCAGTTGAGACGGTACGTGGCGGATCCTAGTCACGTATTGGATCACTCGGAGATCGCAGTGGGCCCAACTCTTTGCTATCCAGAGCAGCCGGTGGAGATTCTGGATCGGCGAGAGAAGGTGTTGAGGAACCAGACTATTCCCTTGGTTCGATACCAAGGTATTGGGTTTGGGTATCGAGATATGTGTGATATATATTGGTGCAAGGCCAATGTATCCTAATTTCAGTAATTAGATAAGTACTATAATTATTGACTTGTATACCTGTATAAATTACTATTTCCCTATATTAAACTTGCGTATCCTGGGATGCGGCATTTTGGAGTGTTTCATAGTATCATAGATTATCTTGTATAGCTTAGTTTCATAGCGTATCGACCTAGTGTCTTAGTGTTAGACTCTTGTAACCTAGAATTAATCGGTTTGACTTTTAAATGGCTTTATGACCTAAAATTGTATCAATTTAACTTATTTTCATTTCTGAACCTTGTATTGATACAACATACCATATATAGGCCTGTGTGACACCAGCTTGGACATCGAGAGATACACCTTGCTCAGGACTTTAGGAGAGTACGTTTCTCTGTCACTACCCAATTCTAGAAAATAGGGTATATTTTTTTTTTATTTTGATAAATAGTGTATTGTATTTAATTATTTATATTTATAATTAATTAGTGCTTGTCTTATTTTTATTTTGATTGTTTTAGGGTTTTGGCTAGCCTGGACACATGTCAGACCCTAGTGGACCCATGTCCGACCCAGCCTATACCCTTGTGAGATTTATTTTGGGGCTTAGAATTATTATTTTATTTTTAGGAGGTTAGTTGGAGAGATTTGGAACTAGTTTGAGTGCATTTGGAGACCCGAAACCCAAAACCGAGTTACGGGAGGGCATTTTGGTCATTTGGACTTAGTGGAACCCCCTTTATTACCCATGGCCGGCCCCTACCTACCCATTTCTGTGAGAACACAGCAGCCCCCACCCGATCACAGCAAGCACAGCCCCCCTCTTCATATTCTTCACTTCTTCTTCTTCTCCACTTCTTCTTCCTTCTTCCTTCTTCTCCAAGGTGAGTTCCCTCTTCCATTTTTCTTCTTTCTTCTTCATTCCTTCTTCCTTAAGCTAACCCTAACCTTACATTTTCTCTAACCTAGGTGTGAGGATCTTAGATCTAGTGTGAGAGCTAGAATTGGTGGCTTGGAGCTTGAGGGAGGTAAATTCTAGGGATTGTGAGACTTTGGCCTTGGGATTCCAACTCCCAAGAGGTAAAACCTAACTTTTCCCTTCCTAATTATTTTTGTGTAGTTTAATTAGTGTTGTAGAACCCTCCTAGACCCTAACCCTACCCGTAGGAGGAAGTTGGAACTAGTTTGGGTGAGTTTAGAAACTTTGACATTAGGTTTTGTGTCGAATTCGGGTGGAATCCGAATTTGGCCCAATTTTGGGTGATGCCCTAGGTTAGATGGACCTAGGTAGACGTTGTCGGGTGTCTAGAGGGTGAGTGCGTGTCTCCGTTTGGACACGGGAAGCCGCGTCGCGGAGAAACGGGCGTTTCGGGCGAAATTGGGGCTTTTCGTTGTCGCCGATTCTAAGTGCGTGTGCGTTTCCGCCACGGGCCTAGAATCGACGCGGGAGCGCATTTTCTAGGATCTAGTCATCGTGTAGAGCGCGTGGGTAAATTTTGGGCCGATTCCGAGTCCGTTTGGTGTGCGTTTCAGGAGGTTTTCTGAGCCGCGCACCACGTGTTCGTCGAAATGACCGAACGGCCATTTCGACTTAGTTTCCTCGTTTCGGCTTTGTGCGCGCGTTGGGTTAGTATCGGGGAGTGTGTGCTAGAGTTTTCGGGCTATATTTTATATATTTTAGGGTATTGGTGAGTGTCGGGGTCGTTGGGCGTGAGTAGGGCGTGTGGTTTGAGTGTTGTGTGCGTGGTTGTGTTTGTATTGATATGTGTCTATATATATATATATATTTATATATATGTATGTGTGTTTATGTATATATATTTATATATATATGTGTGTATTTATATTTATGTACTTGTATATGTATATGTCTATGTGTATATATATATATGTATATGTGTAAGTGTGCTCGTGTGTATGTGTATATATATATTTGAATATGTGTGTGTGTGTGTATATATCTTAGAGTGTGTGTGTATTGATATATATATATATATTTATATGTGTGTTTATATATATATTTATAGCTATGTATATATTTGTATGTGTGTGTGTTTTAGTGTGTTTGTGAGTGTGTAGGTGTGTGTGTTAGTGAGTGTGTTAGAATAGATATAAGTGTATATATATATATCTAGTTATATATATATAGAGATATGTGTATATATATATATATAGTGGTATATATATATAAGTATATAGGCGTGTGTGTGTGTGTGCTTGTGAGAGCGAGGGGGGGGGGAGGCAGCAGCCAGCGTGCGGGGGCAGAACCTGCACAGCAGCAGCAGCGTGCAGTGCGCTGCGCACTGCACTGTGCAGCAGCCCAGCTGCAGCAGCAAGCAGCAATGCCAGCAGCAGCAAGCAGCAATGTAGCAGCAGCAGCGGCAATTCTTCAGCAGCAGCAGCAGCATTTTAAGTAAGCTAGCAGCAGCAGCAATGCCAGGAAGCAAGGGCAGCATGCAGTGAGGTAGTAGGGAGATAGATTGATAGGATGTATATATATATCTAGATAGTTAGATAAATAACTAGATAGATATTAGATAATGAATAAGATTGATAGATAGGTAGTTGGATAAATAGGTAAGATAAGTTATGGATAATTAGATAGATAGATAGATAGATATTGATAGATAGATAGCTAGGTATTTAGATAGATAGATAGATAGATACTAGATAGGTAGATAACTAGATTCTTAGATATACCTATCTAAGAGATATAAATATCTATATGCCTAAGTTATATACATATATAGGTGTATAGGTAAGATATGGGTAATCGGGTAAATGTGTGTGGATATCTATATACATAGGTATATACATACTTAGATATATATAAATATAGTAGGTATCTATATTACCTAGCCTAGATTAATAACTAGGTATATAATTAGTAGCTAGATAGCTAGTTAGAGGGCCTTAGGGCGAAACTTCAATACCTTGAGATACCGAGGTATCTCGATACCTTGAGATATTCAAGGTATTGAGTTTCGAGCGGGGTATTTGAGCTTTAGCCTAGGAAATGCTTGGGAGTGATTTTTATATGTTTATATATATATAATTACGCGTGCTAGCATAGGTTTTAGCGGGTTTAGGCGGGGTGCGTGGCCTAGGGCGAGGTATCGGATACCGAGGGTATCTCGGTATCTCGATTAGGCGAGTTTGAGAGTTTAGTGGCTTAATGAGCTCGGTTTGACCTAGAATTTCAGGGGCACCCTAGTTTGACCTAGCTTTGACCATAATTGTCCCCGTTGACCGTAAAAGTCAACGTTTGACCTAGTTTTGACCTAGAGTTGACTTTTTGGACCCCGGGTTGACTTTTTGACCCGAATTTCACCGGTTTGACCCGTTCGACCTAGAATAGCCCTAGAAGCCTGTTTTTAATTATTTTATATCAGTTTAAATGCTTAGAACCCTGTTTAATTCTGCTTTTCGCAATAGGTTCTTGCGACACCGGTCCGGACCTCGATCCTCATCAGTTGCTCAGGACATCAGGCGAGTACCTACCTCTGATAGTTTCCATTTCGTGATAGCGTTTATATCACCTGTTCTAGAACTGTAATACTTGATTCTGACACTTTATTACACGAGCTGGTACTAGTGGATCCCGTCATGAGGTGCTATCCCCCTTACCGTGTTCAGCGGGTACTCTATCACGTGTATTTCATCATGTGCTTCGGGTATTGATTATCATGTGCTATCATGTGCTTCTTGTGCTCTCGCCTTCGTGTGCGCGAGCTATTATCATGTACGTAGCGTGTTGTGGTTGGATCCAATGGTATTAGTGGGGGAGGGGAGTAGTGAGTTGGTTATATGATCAAAGCCAAACAGTATTCATGTGTATGTCGGTTATGCAACTCACGCATAACGGAGTTATCGTAGTGACTTTCATGTGCAACCTAAGCCGATCATATAACGAACTTGTGCTCAAGGCACTTAGCTAGTATTCATGTTTCTCACCTGCAGTTACTTTTCCACTACTTGTATTGTTCTCCAGTTTACATTGCAGCTACTTCTTGTGCTCCAGCATATATTTATTTCCTGTGCATCTTGATTACTTTTCTATTGCTCGTCATATACACCTTACCATGCATTTGGAGTTGCTTTCAGAGTTATGTACTTCGCTCCAGTCCTGACTGGGCATATTTTTTCCAGAGGATCCTGAGGACTATTGCCCTACGTTCTACGGGCCTGGTGTTGACGACTGTTGTGACCCCGAGGAGGAGTGCGCCGAGGAGACGCCGATAGCACCCTAGTTAGCTAGGTGGGTTTCCTGGGTTATTTTCAGTGGTTTGTATTTTGGATGACTGTACTTATTCTTTTGATGCTGTGATGTTGTAGCTTTTAGACCTGGACTGTATTATTTTGGATTGCCTTGCTCTCTTGGTTCTGTTTCTTGTTTATATCATATCGTGCTTATATTCTTCCTCTAGTTTTGTGATTGAGATTATTGTCATATATATATTGCGTGGTTGCCCTCCTGTTGGAGAGGATTTTATTCACATATATATATTGCGTGGTTTTGCCCTCCTTTTGGAGAGGTCATGCCGGATTTTTCTGTGAGTTATCTAGATAGTTGGTTGACCTAGAACGGACCTTTACAGCGTTCTACCGCCGATTCTGCGGCGTAGGCTGGACGTACCCACGGCTCATGCCCGATTTTCGGGTGCGGGTCGTGACACGTTTTTGGTGGTGGCCCATGCAGGTCTCTGCTTTTTAGGTTTACCTGCAATAGGATATAGGAGATAGGCTGAGAGAGAGTGTGCTCAATCACAACTAGGACCCTTCCTACTTCCTTTTGCTATCTTAATTTTTCCTGAAATTGTTTTCTTTTGCAATGTTACTGTCCTTCCTTGATGTTATCGTTTCATGCACTATATTGACTTCTTTTGATCTGTGTTCAGGATGCCTCCGAAGACCAGATCTCAGCGCACCGCCCCAGCAGCTGCTACCGAGAGGTCTGCCACCTCTCGACCTGCTCGACTTCCGGCAGCCGCTACCGCTCCACTCGCCACTCCTGCGGTTGAGGGAGCTTCAGTTTCTCTCGGAGATCCTCTTACTCCCATTGATCCGAGAGCCACCCCAGTTGTCCCGGTGGTACCTCCTCCACCACCGCCTGCGCCAGTAGATGCTACGCAGTTGTTCGCATTCTTCCGAGAGATGATGGATGCGCAGCACCGCCAGGCAGATGTTTTGAGGATGGGCATTAAGAATGCTCATCAGGTGGCTTTGACAGCGGTCGACAGAGTGGCTCAGATCCAGCCACAGCCAGAGCAGGCTCAGTATCCTAGGCCGGGTACTATCATCGATTTTCAGAGGATGCGGCCTAAGGAGTTCCGCGGCACAGAGGGGATCCTGTACGCCGACGACTGGATCGAGCATATTGAGGGCATTTTCAGGCTGGCGATGATCCCAGCCAGCATGCAGATAGAGGCAGCGGGCAGCCAGATGTTCGACCTTGCCCTCACTTGGTTCCGCACGGATACGCGGATAGCAGCTCCGGGATTGACTTGGGAGGCTTTTAAGAAGCTTTTCAAGGATAAGTTCTTCCCGGACGTGGCTCTCAGTGCCTTAGAGAGTCAGTTCGAGGCGCTCGTCCAGGGGAGTATGCTAGTGGATGAGTATGCAGCGGAGTTCTGCCGTCTGGGCAGATTTGTTGAGGGGTTGTCAGAGGCAGCGAAGGCGCAGAAGTTCCGCAAGGGCTTAGCCATGGCGGTCAAGTCCTTGACTAGGAGCGACCGCGAGGCGACCTTCGAGCAGATTGTCAGCGATGCTCAGAGGGCTGAGGATGATTTGGAGCTGAAGACGAAGAGGGGCAGAGACACTTTCGGAGCAGGCAGTAGTGCAGGCCCGGCCAAGAGGCCATTCCAGCAGACCCAGCAGCACCAGGGTCAGGGTCGGGCGCCCTTCCGGCAGGCGCCCCAGCAGCAGAGGCAGGGTCAGCAGCAGGGCCAGAGGCAGCCCATCGTTTGCCCTTTCTGTAAGAAGCCAGGGCACGGATAGGACATATGCAGAAAGAGGCTGGGCAGATATTTATTGTGTGGTGCCGCAGACCACCAGCTGAAGGATTGTCCTTCAGCGCTTGCCCGTACAGCTCAGGGCGGAGGAGCCGCTCAGAGGGCACCAGCTAGAGAACCTGCAGCGCAGCAGAGAGGTCAGCCTTTGCAGACTCAGCAGCAGAGGTTCGCCCAGCACCAGCAGCAGCACCGAGGAGGACAGCAGGGGCGAGCTTTTGCCCTGACAGTGGACGAGGCCGAGCCAGTTGGTGATGTTATCTCAGGTTCTGTTCTCCTTGATTCCATTCCAGCACTTGCTTTATTTGATTCCGGTGCTTCCCATAGCTTTGTGTCTGTATCTTTTGCTGTTAGACACCATCTTGTTGCTGAACCTTTGGCTAGACTCTGCAAGATTACGACCGGGGGTGGTATCATCCTAGTCTGTGATGTTTGCAGAGACCGGAGAGTTACCTTGGAAGGCCGGGAGTTGAGTGTGTGCCTACTCGTAATGCCACTTCCGAGCTACGATGTTGTACTCGGGATGGATTGGTTGAGTACGCATTGTGCTAGTATAGATTGTCGTGGAGGCAGAGTTTTGTTTAGTCCGCCGGGTGAGCCAGAGTTTCAGTTTGCCAGAGGAGCAGCGGAGCAGACCGAGGGAGTCTTCTGCGGAGCCCTGGTGGTAGAGCCGAGGTCGCTACATCCACTGATAGAGGAGTATATGGATGTCTTTCCGGAGGAGTTGCCAGGGTTACCTCCGGACAGAGACGTGGAGTTCTCTATAGACTTGGTGCCAGGCGCGGAGCCGATATCCCAGCACGTCTATAGAGTCAGCAACAGTGAGCTGATAGAGTTAAAGAAGCAGGTGGATGAGCTTCAGGACAAAGGATTTATCAGATCTAGTTCTTCTCCGTGGGGTGCTCCGGTACTTTTTGTGCCGAAGAAGGATGGGTCGATACGGATGTGTATCGACTACAGGGCTCTGAACAGCCTCACAATCAAGAACAAGTATCCGTTGCCGCGTATTGATGATCTATTTGACCAGTTGAGCGGAGCGAGGGTGTTTTCCAGGATTGATCTGAGGACAGGCTACCACCAGGTGAAGGTCAGGAAGGAGGATATTCCGAAGACAGCTTTTCGGACCAGATATGGACAGTATGAGTTCTTGGTGATGCCGTTTGGGTTGACTAATGCCCCGGCAGTGTTCATGAATCTGATGAACAAGGTGTTCCATCAGCATCTGGACAGGTTTGTGGTGGTGTTTATAGATGACATCTTGGTGTATTCGAAGACTCCAGAGGAGCACGAGGAGCATCTGAGGATATTGCTGGAGACTCTCAGGAAGGAGGAGCTTTATGGAAAGCTTTCGAAGTGTGAGTTCTTCCTTGACAAGGTTGAATTCCTTGGTCATGTGGTGACTGGAGAGGGTATCTCGGTGGATCCGAGAAAGATCGTGGCAGTTGAGGCATGGAGTGCTCCGAGTTCAGTAGCCGAGGTCAGGAGTTTCTTGGGACTGGCAGGCTACTACAGGAGATTTGTTCAGGATTTTTCCCGGATTGCAGAGCCGTTGTCCAGGCTGACCCGGAAGGACGTAGAGTTTGTTTGGTCAGAGGAGTGCCAGATCGCCTTTGATGAGCTGAAGAGGAGGTTGACGACAGCTCCAGTGTTGACGTTGCCATCAGGTTCTGGAGGATTCACTATCTATAGTGATGCATCGGGGAAGGGACTGGGTTGTGTGTTGCAGCAGAATGGGAGGGTGATTGCCTATGCTTCCAGGCAATTACGTCCTCATGAGAAGAATTACCCTACCCACGATTTGGAGTTGGCAGCGGTCATCTTTGCTCTTAAGTTGTGGAAACACTATTTATACGGAGAGCGTGTGGAGATCTTCACAGACCACAAGAGCTTGAAGTATGTGTTTACCCAAAAAGAGCTGAACATGAGGCAGAGGAGATGGTTGGAGTTGATGAAAGACTTCGACATATCATTGCAGTACCATCCAGGGAAGGCGAACGTAGTTGCGGATGCATTGAGCAGGTATCCGGTAGCTATGTGCCTGACTACAGATCGTTATCTTCTGGCAGATCTAGAGAGCTTGGGCATTGAGGTGATAGTGCCTGGAGTTGAGATGCAGATGTGGGGACTGCAGATTCAGTCAGAGTTGGTAGACCGGATCAGGGCTACACAGTTTGAGGATGAGTCCCTGAGGAGCATCAGGGAGCAGGTTCAGATGGGATTAGCAGATGACTTCACCATTGCTGATGATGGTTCCTTGCGGCACGGTACCAGGTTGTGTGTGCCTAGTGGGTCGTTGCGCGAGGAGGTTCTCCAGGAGGCGCATCGATCCCAGTACTCTATGCATCCAGGTGCCAACAAGATGTATAGAGATCTGAGACAGCATGTATGGTGGTACGGGATGAAGCGGGAGGTAGCACGCTTCGTATCCCGATGCTTAGTGTGCCAGCAGGTGAAGGCGGAGAGGCAGAGGCCAGGAGGTTTACTCCAGCCGTTACCCATTCCGGAGTGGAAATGGGAGCATGTGACCATGGATTTTGTTTCTGGACTTCCCCGTTCTCCAGGCGGGAAGGATGCGATTTGGGTCATCGTGGACAGGTTGACCAAATTGGCCCACTTTCTACCATTCAAAGTGGGTATGTCTACAGAGAGACTCGCAGAGATGTATGTGCGCCAGATAGTCAGACTGCATGGAGTTCCAGTGAACATAGTATCAGATCGGGATAGTCGCTTTACTTCGCATTTCTGGAGGAGTCTGCAGGCTAGCTTGGGCACCCAGCTCAAGTTTAGTAGTGCGTATCACCCGCAGACAGATGGTCAGTCAGAGAGGACCATTCAGACACTTGAGGACATGCTTCGCACTTGTGTTTTGGATTTCAGAGGCTCTTGGGAGGATCACTTGCACTTGGTAGAGTTTGCTTACAACAACAGCTACCAAGCCAGTATCGAGATATCACCTTTTGAGGTGTTGTATGGACGGAGGTGTCGCACTCCGTTGTCATGGGATGATGTAGGTGAGAGAGCTTTGCTTGGCCCGGAGATGGTGGTTGATGCAGCGGAGAAGGTCAAGCTCATTAGAGATAGACTTCGGGTGACGCAGGACAGGCAGCGGCATTGGGCCGATAGCCACCGGAGACCTTTGGAGTTCGAGGTATAGCTTAGAATCTAGATTTTGTTCTTGTGTTTGCTTGTGATTGCTTGTTTTAGACTAAGTGCAGAGACCTTGTTTGTGCTAGGTTGGAGATCTGGTGTTCCTGAGGATTTCTCCGACGCGGGGCACTATTCGCTTCGGTGGAGGCGGGAAGCTTAGCCCACGTTTCGTCGGACCCTTTCGTGTTCTTGAGAGGGTCGGCGCCGTGGCGTATAGGCTTGAGTTGCCGCCTACGCTGGAGGGAGTTCATGATGTGTTCCACGTGTCGCAGTTGAGACGGTACGTGGCGGATCCTAGTCACGTATTGGATCACTCAGAGATCGCAGTGGGCCCTACTCTTTGCTATCCAGAGCAGCCGGTGGAGATTCTGGATCGGCGAGAGAAGGTATTGAGGAACCAGACTATTCCCTTGGTTCGCGTCGCGTGGAGGCATCACTCTCCAGGAGAGTCGACCTGGGAGAGGGAGGATGAAATGCGCGAGCGATACCCCTATCTCTTCGAGCCCTGAGGTATGGTTCTTTCTTTGCATTCCTGTCCTAGTTTCGTCTTTTAATTTCGAGGACGAAATTATTTTAAGGAGGGTAGACTTGTCACTACCCAATTCTAGAAAATAGGGTATATTTTTTTTTTATTTTGATAAATAGTGTATTGTATTTAATTATTTATATTTATAATTAATTAGTGCTTGTCTTATTTTTATTTTGATTGTTTTAGGGTTTTGGCTAGCCTGGACCCATGTCAGACCCTAGTGGACCCATGTCCGACCCAGCCCACACCCTTGTGAGAATTATTTTGGGGCTTAGAATTATTATTTTATTTTTAGGAGGTTAGTTGGAGATATTTGGAACTAGTTTGAGTGCATTTGGAGACCCGAAACCCAAAACCGAGTTACGGGAGGGCATTTTGGTCATTTGGACTTAGTGGAACCCCCTTTATTACCCATGGCCGGACCCTACCTACCCATTTCTGTGAGAACACAGCAGCCCCCACCCGATCACAGCAAGCACAGCCCCCCTCTTCATATTCTTCACTTCTTCTTCTTCTCCACTTCTTCTTCCTTCTTCCTTCTTCTCCAAGGTGAGTTCCCTCTTCCATTTTTCTTCTTTCTTCTTCATTCCTTCTTCCTTAAGCTAACCCTAACCTTACATTTTCTCTAACCTAGGTGTGAGGAGCTTAGATCTAGTGTGAGAGCTAGAATTGGTGGCTTGGAGCTTGAGGGAGGTGAATTCTAGGGATTGTGAGACTTTGGCCTTGGGATTCCAACTCCCAAGAGGTAAAACCTAACTTTTCCCTTCCTAATTATTTTTGTGTAGTTTAATTAGTGTTGTAGAACCCTCCTAGACCCTAACCCTACCCGTAGGAGGAAGTTGGAACTAGTTTGGGTGAGTTTAGAAACTTTGACATTAGGTTTTGTGTCGAATTCGGGTGGAATCCGAATTTGGCCCAATTTTGGGTGATGCCCTAGGTTAGATGGACCTAGGTAGACGTTGTCGGGTGTCTAGAGGGTGAGTGCGTGTCTCCGTTTGGACACGGGAAGCCGCGTCGCGGAGAAACGGGCGTTTCGGGCGAAATTGGGGCTTTTCGTTGTCGCCGATTCTAAGTGCGTGTGCGTTTCCGCCACGGGCCTAGAATCGACACGGGAGCACATTTTCTAGGATCTAGACATCGTGTAGAGCGCGTGGGTAAATTTTGGGCCGATTCCGAGTTCGTTTGGTGTGCGTTTCAGGAGGTTTTCCGAGCCGCGCACCACGTGTTCGTCGAAATGACCGAACGGCCATTTCGACTTAGTTTCCTCGTTTTGGCTTTGTGCGTGCGTTGGGTTAGTATCGGGGAGTGTGTGCTAGAGTTTTCGGGCTATATTTTATATATTTTAGGGTATTGGTGAGTGTCGGGGTCGTTGGGCATGAGTAGGGCGTGTGGTTTGAGTGTTGTGTGCGTGGTTGTGTTTGTATTGATATGTGTCTATATATATATATATATTTATATATGTATGTGTGTTTATGTATATATATTTATATATATATGTGTGTATTTATATTTATGTACTTGTATATGTATATGTCTATGTGTATATATATATATGTATATGTGTAAGTGTGCTCGTGTGTATGTGTATATATATATTTGAATATGTGTGTGTGTGTATATATCTTAGAGTGTGTGTGTATTGATATATATATATATATTTATATGTGTGTTTATATATATATTTATAGCTATGTATATATTTGTATGTGTGTGTGTTTTAGTGTGTTTGTGAGTGTGTAGGTGTGTGTGTTAGTGAGTGTGTTAGAATAGATATAAGTGTATATATATATATCTAGTTATATATATATAGAGATATGTGTATATATATATATATAGTGGTATATATATATAAGTATATAGGCGTGTGTGTGTGTGTGCTTGTGAGAGCGAGGGGGGGGGGGGAGGCAGCAGCCAGCGTGCGGGGGCAGAACCTGCACAGCAGCAGCAGCGTGCAGTGTGCTGCGCACTGCACTGTGCAGCAGCCCAGCTGCAGCAGCAAGCAGCAATGCCAGCAGCAGCAAGCAGCAATGTAGCAGCAGCAGCGGCAATTCTTCAGCAGCAGCAGCAGCATTTTAAGTAAGCTAGCAGCAGCAGCAATGCCAGGAAGCAAGGGCAGCATGCAGTGAGGTAGTAGGGAGATAGATTGATAGGATGTATATATATATCTAGATAGTTAGATAAATAACTAGATAGATATTAGATAATGAATAAGATTGATAGATAGGTAGTTGGATAAATAGGTAAGATAAGTTATGGATAATTAGATAGATAGATAGATAGATATTGATAGATAGATAGCTAGGTATTTAGATAGATAGATAGATACTAGATAGGTAGATAACTAGATTCTTAGATATACCTATCTAAGAGATATAAATATCTATATGCCTAAGTTATATACATATATAGGTGTATAGGTAAGATATGGGTAATCGGGTAAATGTGTGTGGATATCTATATACATAGGTATATACATACTTAGATATATATAAATATAGTAGGTATCTATATTACCTAGCCTAGATTAATAACTAGGTATATAATTAGTAGCTAGATAGCTAGTTAGAGGGCCTTAGGGCGAAACTTCAATACCTTGAGATACCGAGGTATCTCGATACCTTGAGATATTCAAGGTATTGAGTTTCGAGCGGGGTATTTGAGCTTTAGCCTAGGAAATGCTTGGGAGTGATTTTTATATGTTTATATATATATAATTACGCGTGCTAGCATAGGTTTTAGCGGGTTTAGGCGGGGTGCGTGGCCTAGGGCGAGGTATCGGATACCGAGGGTATCTCGGTATCTCGATTAGGCGAGTTTGAAAGTTTAGTAGCTTAATGAGCTCGGTTTGACCTAGAATTTCAGGGGCACCCTAGTTTGACCTAGCTTTGACCATAATTGTCCCCGTTGACCGTAAAAGTCAACGTTTGACCTAGTTTTGACCTAGAGTTGACTTTTTGGACCCCGGGTTGACTTTTTGACCCAAATTTCACCGGTTTGACCCGTTCGACCTAGAATAGCCCTAGAAGCCTGTTTTTAATTATTTTATATCAGTTTAAATGCTTAGAACCCTGTTTAATTCTGCTTTTCGCAATAGGTTCTTGCGACACCGGTCCGGACCTCGATCCTCATCAGTTGCTCAGGACATCAGGCGAGTACCTACCTCTGATAGTTTCCATTTCGTGATAGCGTTTATATCACCTGTTCTAGAACTGTAATACTTGATTCTGACACTTTATTACACGAGCTGGTACTAGTGGATCCCGTCATGAGGTGCTATCCCCCTTACCGTGTTCAGCGGGTACTCTATCACGTGTATTTCATCATGTGCTTCGGGTATTGATTATCATGTGCTATCATGTGCTTCTTGTGCTCTCGCCTTCGTGTGCGCGAGCTATTATCATGTACATAGCGTGTTGTGGTTGGATTCAATGGTATTAGTGGGGGAGGGGAGTAGTGAGTTGGTTATATGATCAAAGCCAAAAAGTATTCATGTGTATGTCGGTTATGCAACTCACGCATAACGGAGTTATCGTAGTGCCTTTCATGTGCAACCTAAGCCGATCATATAACGAACTTGTGCTCAAGGCACTTAGCTAGTATTCATGTTTCTCACCTGCAGTTACTTTTCCACTACTTGTATTGTTCTCCAGTTTACATTGCAGCTACTTCTTGTGCTCCAGCATATATTTATTTCCTGTGCATCTTGATTACTTTTCTATTGCTCGTCATATACACCTTACCATGCATTTGGAGTTGCTTTCAGAGTTATGTACTTCGCTCCAGTCCTGACTGGGCATATTTTTTCCAGAGGATCCTGAGGACTATTGCCCTACGTTCTACGGGCCTGGTGTTGACGACTGTTGTGACTCCGAGGAGGAGTGCGCCGAGGAGACGCCGATAGCACCCTAGTTAGCTAGGTGGGTTTCCTGGGTTATTTTCAGTGGTTTGTATTTTGGATGACTGTACTTATTCTTTTGATGCTGTGATGTTGTAGCTTTTAGACCTGGACTGTATTATTTTGGATTGCCTTGCTCTCTTGGTTCTGTTTCTTGTTTATATCATATCGTGCTTATATTCTTCCTCTAGTTTTGTGATTGAGATTATTGTCATATATATATTGCGTGGTTGCCCTCCTGTTGGAGAGGATTTTATTCACATATATATATTGCGTGGTTTTGCCCTCCTTTTGGAGAGGTCATGCCGGATTTTTCTGTGAGTTATCTAGATAGTTGGTTGACCTAGAACGGACCTTTACAGCGTTCTACCGCCGATTCTGCGGCGTAGGCTGGACGTACCCACGGCTCATGCCCGATTTTCGGGTGCGGGTCGTGACATTCTCTGATAGTTTTTAATTCATAATAGTGTCTATATGCATGTTCTAGAATTGTATACTTGATTTTGACATAGTGATTTTATGGACTTGTACTACATGGATCCCGTTAGGAGATGTTATCCCCTACCGTGTTCAGCAGGTACTCCTGTACATATATTTTATCGTGTACATTGGGTATTGATTTATATATTGTGTTCACATACTGCTCATGTTAAGTGTGATTATTCGTGTACACACATTGCTCGTGTTCAGTGTGATTATATTCGTGTACACCTACTCCTCGTGTTCAGTGGTCATATTCTTATTCGTAGCGTGTCATGATTGGATCCATTGGTATTAGTTGGGAATGGGAGAGTAGGAGTTGATTATGTGATCAAAGTCCCATTGTTTATCGTATACATTCTGATTACATACCACACTTATAATCGTCTTACCTTATTGATCATGTTTACCCAAACTGATCATATAATAAACTTGTATTCTGAGGCACATTAGTTAGATTATAGTTATTTTATCATATTATAGATATTCATATTGTTGATCTATATTCTCGTACATTACCTGTATATTTATTATTCATTCATTCATAAGTTTAGTGATCTTGTATTTTATTTCTTTTATCTGTTTTATATGCTCGATTATGTTATTGAAAATGCTTTCAAAGGTATGTACTTTGCTCCAATCCTGACTGGAAATATTTTTCCCAGATGACTGGATTTTAGAGTAGTGTTCCACATTCTTTGGGCCGCAGGACGGTATACCTTTAGAGGATACTATTGTAGACCAGAAGGACTTAGTTGGAGAGCCCGAGGAGGTCTAGTTTTGTGTTGGCTTGTATTAGACTATATTTGTGGAGATTTATCGTTTGTATATTATTTTAGATTGTGAATTGTATCTTGATTTCTTTCCTTAGCTATTCCATACATGCTTTATCTTTCTTAGTTTGTTTTGTGATTGAGATTAGTTATAATTGTGAGATACCATATTGTTCCTCTATTTGGAGTTGAGATGATTGAAATATACCATATTATATTATTGAGATGTTAGATAGTTAGAAATAACTCCGACAGCATTCTATAGCCGATGTTGCGACGTAGGCTGGGCGTAACCACGTACTCGTGCCCGAATATCTGGGTGCGGGTCATGACACATCCTAAACCCTTACCCAATGTATCACTATATATAGAAAATCCTCATGTCCATGATGGCAATATCAACACTAGAGCTATAATCAACCTCTTCTTTAGCTCCTCAAAAGTAAACTGACCATCCTCAGTCCAGACGAACTCCACATCCTTCCTGGTTAGTCTAGTCCTAGGCTCTACAATCCTGGAAAAATCCTAAATAAATCTCCAATAATAGCCTGCCATTCCAAGAAAACTCCTAATCTCTGCTACTTAACTCGGGGTAGACCACGACTCAACTGCTGAAATCTTTTTCGGGTCTACTGAGATCCCGTCGCCTGTAATCACATACCCAAGGAACTCAACCTTATCAATGAAGAACTCACACTTCGAAATCTTTTCATATAGCTTCTCTTTCCTAAGGGTCTCTTGAACTATCCTTAGGTATTTCTCATGCTCCTCCGAGGTCTTCAAATAAATTAGTATATCATCAATGAATACTACCATAAACTGATCCAAGTACTGATGAAATACCTTATTCATCAGGTTGATGAATACCACTGGGGTATTGGTCAACCCAAACGGCATCACCAAGAACTTAAACTGCCTATACCGAGTCCTGGAAGCTGTCTTCGAAATATTTGCCTTTTTTACTTTTACCTAGTGGTACCCTGATATCAAGTGTATCTTTGAGAATACCTTTGCTCCGCTCAACTAATCAAATAAATTGTCAATCCGTGGCAACGGATATTTATTCTTGATAGTGAGGTTGTTGAGTACCCTATAGTCGATACACATGCGTACTGACCCATCCTTCTTCGATATAAATAATACCGGAGCACCCTATGGTGATGAACAAGAGCAAATGAAGCCCTTGTCCTGCAACTCATCCACCTGCTTCTTCAACTCTGCCAGTTCATTATTGTTCACTATGTAGATGTGCTAGAATATCAGTTCTGCACCTTGCACTAAGTCTATAGAGAACTCTATATCCCCGTCTGGTGGCAACCCCGGCAACTCCTTCGAAAAGACTTTTATATACTCAGCAATCAATGGATGTGTCGGCTCCTGCTCTTCTACCAAAGCTCTATAGAAATCTTCTTCGCTCTTCTTTGTTGCTCCTCTAATAAACTCGAACTATGGATCTCCTGGCGCCTGAAATAGAACTTTGCCTCCATGATAATCAATATTAGCATGGTGCCTACTCAACTAATCCATCCCGAGTACTATATCGTAGCTCAGAAGTGGTATTATGAGTAGACACATACTCAACTCTTAGCCTCCCAAAGAACTCTTCGGTCCTTGCAAACATCTTTAACCAGGATAATGCCACTCCCGGTCATGATCTTGCAAGTCCTCGCCAACAGTTCAGTCTCAGGGTAATATTTTAGAGCAAAATATATAGATACAAAACTTGGTAAAGCACCAAAATTAAATAAAGCATGAGCCAAAAAAGAATCAAGATAGAATAAACCTGAAATAACATCACCGACTGGCTCCTCCTCCTCGACGGTCAAGGCAAAAGCTTTCCCCTGTCACTGGGTATCTCTCTGCTACTACTGGTGCTGAGCGAACTGCTACTATTATGGTGGTAGATGAGGAACTCTTTGTTGTCCCGTTGTTGGTCTTGTGGGTGCTCTCTGTGCCTGAGCTCCATCTTGAGCTGGACAAGCTGGAGCTTTAGGACAAGCCCTCAACTGGTGATCTCCTAATCCATAAAATAAGTACTGGCCCAATCTCATTTTGCATGCATCCTATCCATGCCCCTGCTTCTAACAGAATTGGCAAGGAATAGCTGGCCTCTGGATCTGGTACATCTGATGTATCGGTGCTCTAGTTGGTCCTGATATGGCTACCTTGACTGTTGGAAATGCCTCTGATGCTGTTACTGAACATGAGACCGCTTTATTGGACCCGTGTTAGTACTGGATCCTCCTATATCTCTTGACCTCTTAGAGCCAAGCTCTAGATCATCCTCTGCCAGCTGTGCCTGTCTCAGAATTTTCTCAAAAGTAGCGGTGGGATCTCCATTTGTATATAATTTGATCTCCCTGTTCAAGCCCTTTCTGAACTTCCTGGCTCTTCCTCTAGGGTTTTGCCCCTCCACAAAGTGGCCTAATCTGTAATACTCTGCTGCATACTCATCCACCATCATACCTCCCTGAATGAGGTACTAAAACTGGCTCTCTAGAGATGTCAGAGCCACATCTGGAAAGAAATTTTCTTGAAGAGCTCCTTAAAAGCTTCCCAAGTAAGTTCGGTGCTGAGATCCTGGGATCCGTCCTGAGCCCAATCAATACGATATCGAACATCATGCTCCATGCGGCCTCTACTTGCAAACTCTTTGGAATCTTCTCCATTTGCAGGTTTCGCTCAATGACTTCTATCCAATCGGCAGCATAAATAATCCCTTCAATGCCTTTAAAGTCCTTCGGCCCCATCCTCTTGAAATCTATGATAGTCTCCAGCCTCGACTGCTATGGGGTAAACTGAGGTGGTACCGTCTGTGGCTGGAATAATATGACTCTCTTGACTGTTGTGAGCACAATCTGGTGAGCATTCTCAATGCCCTATCTCATAACCTCTGATTGGCGGTGCTACGCCTCCATTATCTGCTAAAATAGTGTGAACATTTGTGTCTGATCAACTGCGGATGGTGGGAGTGGAAGATCCCCTGAAATTATCGGTATTGCCCTCTGTACCAGAGGTGGAGCACCTCTGAAACTTGCTGCACAAATGACTACCTGGATCGGTGAAGCGGACCTCTGGAATGTAGCTGCTGGAACAGCGTCTGCTGGTGCTGCCCTCAGAGGCAATGAAGTGATCGACCTCGCTGACATTGCACTTGAGCGCTGGGAACGCATCTTTGGCAGCATCCTGAAGATAGATTGAACAAAGGAATCATTATTGAGTAAGATACAATGTCATCAATGAAGGACATATTTTATTCAAAGTAAAGAAAATATTCTAATAGAGAAGGATAGCAAAACTGATATTGGAAGTGTTTCCTAGTTGTGATTAAGTATACTCTCAGCCTAAATCATATTTCCTAAAGCAGGCTCGTAATAGTACACTAGGTGAGCACTACTACGATATTGCTTTAAATGCAACTCTAGACCTGTATGGACCACAACTAAAAATGTGTCATAATCCGTTACCGGGATAAGGGTACGAGTAGTGAGCAACGCCCAGCCTACGCTACGGTATCGACGGTAGAATATTGTCTGGGTCAACTCTACTATCTAAACATCTCATACAATATATATACATGGTACCTATCAATCATCTCAACTCTAAACGGAAGGACAATATGGTATCTGATAAATATAAAATATACTCAATCATAATGCAAACTAAATAAGATAAAGCACGAGATAGAATAACAAAAGAAAGAGTCAGGATACATCCACAAGCCTGAAATAATATATACATTCCATAAGCCTCAATAAAAGTCTAATACAAGTCTAAACAATAAGCTAAAACTTCTCAGACTCTGGTACTAAGTTCTCCTGCTCTAAATGAGTATCCTCTAATGGTACACCGTCCTACGGCCCGTAATAAGTAGGATATGGTCCATAAGCCAATCATCTAAAAAAAATATCCAGCCATGATTGGAGCAAAGTACATACCTCTGAAAACAGTTTTAAATACATAATCGAACATATATAACAGATAATAGAAAAGAATACATAATAACTAAACATTATAAAGAAATAAACTAGAATAAACATGTAATATATTATAAAGTAAAGAATAAACAATATGAATAACTGCAAGTGATGGGAATAGATAAACTAGCTAATGTGCCATAGAATATAAGTTCGTTATGTGATCGGTTTGGGTTGAACACGAAAACAATATGGTAACTCAATTATACTGTGATATGTAATCAATATGTACACGAATACACTGGGCTTGATCACATAACCAACTCCTATTCCTCCATCCCCAACCAATACCAATAGATATAATCATGACACGTTACGAACACGAATATAAGTACACTGAATACGTGCAGTATGTGAACATGAAGTACACTAAAATCAATACCTGATACACACGATGAAATACATGTGAAGGATACTCGCTGAACACGGTAAGGGATAATATCGCCTGACAGGATCCATGTAGTACCAGTCCGTAAAACTACTATGTCAGAATAAAGTATACAGTCCTAGAACATGCGATATATACACTATTATGAAATAAAACTAACATAGAAATATACTCCCCTGAGGTCCTGAGAAAGTGAAGTAGAATAATGGCTGAACCAGTATCATACAAACCTATATAGGAATTAACAGGTTACTAGATGTAATGAACGATAATTGAATTTAAATATGAAGAAATGGGTAATCTCAAGGTCGTACTGGGTCACTTTGGTCAAAAGGGGTTAAACTAGGTCAAGGGTTGACTTTTAAAGTTAAACTAGTCAATATTGGTCAACTCTAGTCAAATCTAGGCCAACCCTATAATTCTAAGTTAAACTATCTAAACTAGTCTATCTCCCAAGTGTATTAGCTATATATATATTAACACAAAGTATTGGTTAACACCAATATAAATACACTAGTTAAATATACTACTAACTAATTCCTTGGTTGACACCCATGACACTTAACCATTCCTAACACATAATATTAAGACATCAACTCTTATTCAATAACCATAATTAAACACCATATTAACTAGCACTAACTACCCTCACTAAACTCTAGTTTCCTTACATTGGTAACAGTGCATTAACCCTTACCTGATACTCATCAACTTGGTGTCTAATACAAATCACCCTGGTACCTGATATACTTCCTAACTTACATCTTGACACCTACAGATACACAAATTTGCTTGGCTCAAAGGTGTACTATGTTCACTACACAAGGGTGTACTACACATACATTTGAGTGATACCCCCTTTGGTGAAACTGAAGCCAACCTATATCAACTAATAAAATATCTCCACATACCCTTATGCCCATACTAGAGCTTCCCCTTAGTTCACAGTCACTGCTACTCGTGTGTAACACCTTCTCCTACATCTTGTTATTACAGTGCTGCTCTTCATGATAGTAAGTTGATGCTGCAACTTGCCTTCAATGTTGCTACTGCTGTTGTGTTGCACTACCTGATTACTGCTATTGCTGCTGCTGCACTGCTATTGCCCATATTGCTGTTGCAATTTCTACTGATACTAAGATTTCTGTTGCAACAACTGCTACTGATATTGCTTGCTGCTGCAGCAACTGCCACTGATACTGCTTGCTGCTACAGCAACTGCTACTGATACTGCTTGCACACTCAATGCTATACGCCAATTTCCTTCTTACTGCAAGCAGCAGGCAACCAACTACTAGCACCCTTACCCGACTAATAACAGCATACACACTCGCTCACACTTCACATCACTGGACACTCACACAGTGAACACTAATACATACACACACACACACACATAACTGTTATATATATATATGTATGTATATATGTTGAGGCATTTAAATAAATACCTATAGTGCACCAAATAGAATATCTATGATACTCAACCCATTGAGGTGCCAAACTCTTCATTCTTCATAATTAATTATTCCCACAAGTCATATATATATAATTAAAACTATTAGAAGTTATTACAATATATAATAAAGAAAATTTATGTAAATTACCCAAAATTGGTCATATATTACACCGTATCGCAAACTACCATGATACGGCCTATACGTATCCATATGTGGATACGTACTAAGTCCCATAATGTTACGCCCCAGTCCCAAAATACACGGGACCAAGCCACATGGCAATAGCCAGCTGTCACGTCTTCGAGGATATTCCAATTTAATGGATCCTAGCGAAGAGTGTTATGCTGTCCTAAAATACTAACATGTCCAATATCAGTCAACAAGAGGTAATCTAATCTCATCCACAATATAAACAGTAAGAAGTACTAAATAAACTGCTGAAAAATAAACACCAGTCTCAAGATATCATAGTACAACCAATAATGTCTGGTGGGAACAAACCCACTACTATGACAAAATAAAATACTGAAATGATAGATAAAGATAATGACTAGGGCATCGGCTGACTAGATAATGATGCTCCCAATCCTAAGCAGAAGGCCTACCAAGTGATCACGGGAACTCCGAAGGTAGAATCTCTAGCTTTTCTGCGGTAGCGAATCTCGTCTCCTGTCCTGGGCCGTATACTGTGGGGTAATATGCCTCGTCCAAATCTAGAAAGGTACCAGGTCCTCAGAGGGACGTAACAAGATACATAAAAATATGCCATATATAAATACTGAATAAAATAAATACAATAAAGGGTGTGCTAACTATCTAAGTGAATACAATATAAGGACAATGCTGGTACGTATGGGTAGGTATAGGCATAACGTCCATACTCCGAAGAGAGTGGCATCTGTACAGTATATCGTCTATATCGCTCCGAAGAACGTGGCATCAGTATAGTATATCGTCCATATCGCTCCGAAGAACGTGACATCAGTGTAAAGGAAGTCATTGGATCCGTGGTTTCTCCAAAATCATAACTCCAATGTGTGTACCCCATACGCCTACTAGTTGTCCTTTCACCCAATGTAAGTACACTAGTCGAATACTCGACGTGAATACCACGTATCTATATGCCAGTCTCTATAAATAAAATATCCTGAGTCACGTACTAACCGTGTTGCATGTCACACGCACCGATAGCTAGTCGAATACGCAGACCCGCATCCTAATATGAATGTTACAGTGAATACGTGTAAGTCTCAGGTCTTGGAAGATATCAACGTATCCTCCTAATTGGGGTGAGTCTGCTAACAACTAGGTCAAGAATACAAATCATCGACGCAACCGTCGACTGCACCCCAGTCAATCTCGGACGCACACAGTCATATGAAATAAAACAACGAGAATCATACAATATATGCATAATTTAAATTAAACAGTAAATATGGTAAGGTATCTTGCCTGGGTCCTGAAGCTGTGAATGCCAATAGCATATTCCTATAGCAACTCCTGGCTGATCCAAAGACCCTATACATACAATATAACATAACAAATACTGACATCAGACACTAAACATTAAATACACACGACTACAATACTATACTTGAATACTGTCGCAAGTTCATGGCTGCTCGAATACAGCGTCACGTGTGCATGTAGCTAGGGTGTACACGCATTCTGTCCTCAGTTAACGTGCGTCTTGAGACAATAATTCTATGTTATCGGTTTATGAAACTATATTACGCCTTGTTGAATTATACACCATTTATTTCCATATTAATTGCACTAGGTAACTGTCCATATTTCTGGTGAATTATAAGTGCTAGAAACAAGTGCGACTATTAGGGTAATTATTATCTATTAATTACTATTTTAAATCGAATTAGCATATGTACTCATCTCTAGGGTTCCACATAATTGGTTTGTGTCTACGTATGACGCACGACACAACTTGATGATACGACGACACGATCGTATGATGACATGATACAAGAAAAGGAGGCTGGTGGTCGAGTACCTGGTCGACAGGACGAAGGGGGTCTATCTGCTGGTTGACTATCCTCCGATGAGGGGAACTCCGGCGTCGTCGGCGGTGAGCAGCAGCGGCAGCGGCAGTACAATACTATAGTAGCCGCAACAGCAGCTGCAGTCCTGGGCGGCGATGGTCGTCGGGTCGAGGCGGTGCGGGGTTGGCCGTCAGGTTGAGGCGGCACAGGGGTGGCCGTTGGGTCGCAAGGAAAGGCAGCGCTCTGCCTGGCAACGGTGATCGGGTGCTGGAGTGGGGGGCTGGGGCAGTCGGGTTTGGATGGACGGTCGGTGGTGGTGCAGGCGTCCTGAGGGGGAGAGTCCGGGGTCAGGTAAGATGCGACGGCGGTCGGGCTTGTGCAGTCGGAGGAGGGGAGACTAGGGTTTGGTTAGACGGCTAGAGTATGAATAGGTGATGGTGATCTAGGGTTTCCCATGGAAGAATATGTATGTTTATATATATAGGGATTTGTGGGTTGCTCTTGGTACTTGGGCCTGTCCGGCCTTGTTGGGGTAGGGCTGGTCCACGTAGCAGAGTGCATGTGGGCTTGGTTAGGTTTATTTGAGGTAAAATTAGCCTTAAATTTAATTAAATTAATAAATGCAAGGCGTTCTCTTAAGGAATATTGCATAGCTAAGATGAGACGCAATAACGAGTATCTAAGGTTGCACAATGGTCAGAGGGGTAGTCTGGCATATCTAAAAGATGTTCGTAAATTCGGGTGGAAGATACTAATGGTGGGGTGCTCCAACCTCGAAGCAATGACAAGGTGTATTAAGACATAAAATTAACGCACATTAATCCTAATAAATTCTAATTTAATCCTGATCTCTTGATTTAATTCCAATTAACCCTGAATTAGTCGAGGATGGTTTACAATATACCCTCCTTAGAGCATTTTGTCCTCGAAATTAAAACATACGCATGGTAAGAAATCCTGATTGAAATTAAAATGCTAATACGTACCTATTCCTTCTAAGAGGTGGGGATAGCGCTGTCTAATATCCTTATCGCATTCCCAAGTTGACTCTCCTGGTGCATGATGTCTCCATACGATGTGGACTAGGAGGATAGTCTGACCTCGCAGTACCTTCTCGCTCCTGTCTAGGATCTCAATAGGCTCCTCTTGGTATGATAAACTCGGCCCAATGGTGATCTCTGAATGGTCAAGTATATGACTCGGATCTGGTATGTACCTTCTCAGCTGAGATATATGGAAGACGTCATGGACTCCTTCCATAGTCTACGGTAAGGCTAATCTGTAAGCAACCTCTCCGACGTGTTCTAACACATCAAATGGTCCGATGTGCCTCAGACTCAGCTTCCCTCTGCCTCCAAATCTGATAGTCCCTTGAGTAGGTGAGCCAACCTGGAACTCTACTGGTCGTCGATGTGTATTCGCCCAATGCTTCTGTCGGTCTTGTGCTGCTCGTAGGTGCCCTTGGATCTTCTTCACCTTCTCTACTGTACGAACAACCAACTCAGAGCCAAGAATCTGTCTCTCGCCTATATCGCTCCAATATACGGGAGAACGACACTTCCTGCCATACAACGCTTTATAGGGAGCCATCTGGATGCTCGTTTGATAGCTGTTGTTGTAGGAACTCGACCAAATGCAAATGGTCCTTCCATGATCCTCCGAAGTCAAGCATGCATGCTCTTAACATGTCTTCCAATGTCTGAATGGTGTACTCCGACTGGCCATCTGTTTATGGGTGATACACTGTGCTAAACTTCAGGCGAGTACTAGGACTCTCTTGCATACTCTGCCAGAAGTAAGATATGAACCTCGTATCCCTGTCAGACACTATCACGCCCCAGTCCCAAAAGTACACGGGACCAGGCCACGTGGCAATAGCCAGCTGACACGTCTTCAAGGATATCCTAATTTAATGGTTCCACGAAGAGTGCTACGCTGTCCTATAATACTAACAGGTGCAATATCATTCAATAATAGGTAATCTAATCTCATCCATAATATAAAGAGCAAGAAGTACTGCATAAACTGCTGTAAGATAAACACTAGTCTGAAATAACATAGTACAAACCCAGATGTCCGGTGGGAACAAACCCACTACTATGACGAACTAAAGTACTGAAATGAGATATAAAAGATAATGACTAGGGCATCGGCTCTAGATAATGATGCACCCAATCTAGGCTGAAGGCCTACCAACTGGTCACGAAAACTCTGACGGCTGCACCTCTAACTCCTCGGCTGTAGTGAATCTCGTCTCCTGTCCGGGGCCGTATACTGTCGGGTAGAAAGCCTCGTCTAAATCTGGAAAGGAACCAGGTCCTCAGAGGGACGTAACAAGATACATAGAAGCATGCTATATATAAATACTGAATAAGATAAAATATAATAAAGGGTGTGCTAGCCAATCTAAGTGCATGCAATATGAGAACAACTATAAGTATATAAGAAGGTGTAGGCTAGACATATGCTGACGTAATTCACCAGTCGTGACAATCGGCTAGTATATGCCACACATGCCCCCTCTAACACGGGCGCAGGAATACAGTAACGTCCAATATTCTATAGAGTGTGGTATCTACAATATCATCAAATAATGTCCCACACTCTACAGAACGTGGTATCAGTAATATATATATACGTTCGTATCACTCCGTCGAGTGCGGTATCAGTGTAAAGGAGTGTGGTGTCCCATATGCCTACCAGTCGTCCTCCACTCCCAATGTAGATATACCCGTCAAATAATCAACGCGCATATCCCTTATCTAAATGCCAAGTCTCTAAACTGAAGTTGTCCTAGATTTCTTGCTAACCGTGATGCACGTCATACGCGACGATAGCTAGTCGATCATGCAAACACGCATCCCAATATGAGATTTATCACTATGAATACGTATAAAAGTGTCAGGTCTTAGAAGAATACAGGATATCCTCCCATAGGGTGAGTCTACTAATGACTAAGTCAATGTATACCAATCTTCGACGTACCCATCGAAAGCACCCGAGACAATCTCGGACGCGCACAGTTGTATAAGACAGAACAACAAGCATACAATACAGTATTTACATAATTTAAATTAGACAGCAAAATATAGCAAGGTATCTTGCCTGAGTCTTCAAGAGATGAATGCCAAAAGCCTGTTCCGGTAGCGTCTCCTGGCTGATCTAAAGACCCTAGACAAACAATATAACACAATAATACAGGCATCAGACACTACGCAATAACTACATACGACTAAGACGCTATACTTGAATATTGTGGCGAGTTCCCTATTGCTTGAGTACAGCATTACGTGCGCACTTAGCTAGGGTGTACACGAGTGTTGTCTTCGGTTAACAGGCGTCTCGAGGTAATAATTATCCAGTTACGGTTATCCATGATTTCTGTTCTATACGAACACCTGTCTTTGGTTTCTATGCTCATTGCACGTGGTTTATGTCCAGACGTTCAAATAACTAAGGTCCTTGACGACAGGTATCGTGGTTAAGGAATTTTCTATTTAATAATTTCTTAATCTGGTTAATCATTAAGCCATCATTTAATTAATTAGGGTTAGAAGGGTTGTATTCCAACTATGATTCTCGATACTAAGACACAACAATCATGCATGGACATGATACGAGGGGATATGATTGGTACACAAGAATGGAACTGTTGGAGGACGAGTACCTGATCAATAGGAAGAGGGGGCGTCTCCTCCTTCGATGAGGGTGGCTCCGGCAGCATGGGCAGATTCGTCCAGCGGTGAAGGGCAGTCGGGATCGGCAGTACTCCGGTCGGGGAGCGGTCGGGCTGTGGGGTGCACCGATCGGGGAGCGGCTGGGGGGTGTGCAGTCGGTCGGGGAAGCGGCTGGGGGGTGTGCAGCTGGTCGGGGAAGCGGCTGGGGGGTGTGCAGCCGGTTGGGAAAGCGGCTGGGGGTGTACAGCCGGTCGGGGAAGCGGCTGGGGGTGTGCAGCCGGTCGGGGAAACGAGAGCGGGCTGGTGCAGCCGGTCGGGGAAGCGAGAGCGGGCTGGAGCAGTCGGCGCGGGAGGCTATAGGGGAGTCGATCGGGTGAGGCGGTCGGGAGCGGGCTAGCTGGAGGGCGGCCGGTTGGAGTAGTCGGGGTAGGGGGTCCGGCCGGCAGGGAGATTTGGTTTAGATGGGGGTCGGCTAGGGTTTGGAGAGGGTGGTGAGGGTTTTCTTAGGTTTTCAAAGGAGGAACTTCATATATATATATATATATATATATATATATATATATATATATGTGGGGAAGTTGTGGGCTAGCCTCGGCTTGGCCTGTCTGGTCTCATTGAGATGGGCTGGTCTAATGAGAAAGAGTATAGGTGGGCTGGTCTAAGTATTGCTTGAGGTGAAATTAGCCTTTATTAAATTAAACTAACAACTTAACTAGGTAATTCATAATGTATTTAAAATACTAGGAACTAGATTTTTAGTGGTACACAGGAGTCGTGGCATAACAGGTTTGGGGTAGACTGATACCCTAATTTGGGTACTTGGGATTTGGGTTGTGGTTGTTTTCAAGTTAAGATAATCAATTAAATCCTATATTTAAGACGAGGGGGTTTACAATCTACCCTCCTTAGAGCATTTCTTCCTCGAAATTAAACATACGTATGGGTAAGAACTAAAGACTAAAGAAAATACTGAAACGTACCTAGTCCTTCGAAGAGGTGGGGATAATGTTGTCTAATGTCCTCCTCGCTTTCCCAGGTTGACTCGCCTGGTACATGATGTCTCCATGCGACACGAACTAGGGGGATGGTCTATCTTCGCAATGCCTTCTCACTTCTGTCTAGAATCTCCACAGGCTCTTCTTCATATGATAGGCTCGGGCCGACTGTGATCTCTGAGTGGTCAAGCACGTGACTAGGATCCGGTATGTACCACCTCAATTAAGATACATATAAGATGTCGTAAACTCCTTCCAAGGTCTGCGGTAATGCTAATCTGTAAGCAACCTCTCCGACGCGTTCTAATATGTCGAATGGCCCGATGTACCTCGAACTCAGCTTCCCTCTGCCTCCGAATCTGATAGTCCCTCGAGTAGGCAAGATTTTTAGAAATACGTGATCTCCAACCTGAAACTCTAAGGGTCGACGATGCGCATTCGCCCAATGCTTCTGTCTGTCTTGTGTTGCTCTAAGGTGCCCTTGGATCTTCTTCACTTTTTCTACCGTACGAACAACCAACTCTGGTCTGAGAATCTGTCGCTCGCCTATATCACTCCAGCATACTGGAGAACGACATTTTCTTCCATACAATGCTTTATAGGGAGCCATCTGGATGCTCGCTTGATAGCTGTTGTTGTAGAAAAACTCGACCAGATGCAAATGGTCCTCCCATGATCCTCCGAAGTCAAGCATGCACGCTCTCAACAAGTCTTCAAGTGTCTGAATGGTGTATTCCGTCTGGCCATCTGTCTGTGGGTGATATGCTGTGCTAAACTTTAGGCGAGTACCAAGACTCTCTTGCATACTCCGCCAAAAGTAGGACATGAACCTCGTATCCTGTCAGACACGATACTAACTGGCACTCCATACAGGCATACAATTTTACTCATGTACATATCTGCTAAGGCCTCCATCGATTGCCCAACTCTAAAGGGTAAAAAGTGTGCGGACTTGGTGAGTCTATCTACGATTACCCATACTATATTGCGTCTACTAGGACTCCTCGGAAAGCCCGTAACAAAGTCCATAGTGATATGCTTCCATTTCTACTCTGGTATAGGAAGTGGTTGAAGCAATCCTGCAGATCTCTGATGCTCAGCCTTGACTTGCTGACACACCAGGCACTTGGCCACAAAGCGTGCTATCTCTCTCTTCATTCCATGCTACCAGTAGTACTGTCTTAAGTCCCTGTACATCTTCGTACCTCCTGGATTAATAGAGTAGGTCGAACTGTGTGCCTCTGTCATCAACTCCTGATGAAGTTCTCCATTTGGGACATAGAGACGATCTCCGCATCTCAAAGTCCCATCTTTATGCATTCTCAGTCATGTCTGTATTCCAGCCTCTGTCCTCTGTCTAAGCCTCTGAAATCTGGCATCTGGCGGCAATGCAGCCTTGATTCTCTCCACTAATGTCGATTGCAACTGGAAGCTCGACAACTGTCTATCTACTCTGGGCATATTAACCTCTATACCAATCTGCTCTAGCTCTCTCAACAGGTGTGGTTGGGTGGTCATAAAGAATGCCATGGGTCTTCTGCTCAACGCATCAGCTACTATGTTGGTCTTTCCCGGTGGTACTGTAGCTCGATCTCGAAGTCTGTCATCACCTCGAGCCAACGTCCCTGCCTCTGATTCAGATCCTTCTGGGTATAGACGTACTTTAGGCTCTTATGATCAGTAAATATCTCTACTCTCTCTCCATATAGATAGTGTCTCCAAAGCTTCAAGGCAAAGATTATCGCTGCAAGCTCCAAGTCGTGGGTGGGATAGTTCTTCTCGTGTGTCCTCAATTGTCTAGAAGCATAAGCTACAACCTTTCCGTGCTGCATCAGGACACATCCTAATCCTTTCCCGGATGCATCGCTATAGATCACAAATCCTCCGGGTCCAGAAGGTATGGTCAAGATAGGTGTTGTAGTCAAACGCTTCTTCAGTTCATCGAATGCCTTCTGACACTCCTCCGTCCAGGTGAACTCCTGCTCCTTACGGGTCAAGCGGTTCATTGGCTCTGCGATCTTCGCAAATTTTTCTACGAACCTCCTGTAATATCCGGTAAGTCCTAGGAAACTCCTGACCTCCGAGACATTAGTAGGGGTTGGCCATGTCTCTATTTATGAAATCTTTGCCAAATTTACTGAGATGCCATCTCCTGAGATAACGTGTCCAAGGAAAGCGACACGATCTAAAAGAAACTTACATTTGCTCAGTTTGGCATAAAGCCTCTCGCTCCTTAGTATCTCTAACACTAGCCTCAAATGCTCTTCGTGCTCCTCGTGGTTCTTTGAATACACCAAAATGTCGTCGATGAAGAATACCACGAAATGGTCTAAATATTTATGGAATACTCTGTTCATCAAGTTCATAAATACAGCTGGCGCATTCGTCAGCCTAAATGGCATTACTAAGAACTCGTAGTGACCATAATGAGTCCTGAATGCTGTCTTCTGAATGTCCTCTCTTCGCACCTTTACTTGATGATAACCCGATCTCAAGTCAATCTTGGTGAACACTACTGCTCCTGTCAATTGGTCAAATAAGTCATCAATCCGTGGTAGGGGATACTTGTTCTTGATAGTCAGAGCATTAAGGGTTATGTAATCAATGCACATGCGTACTGTTCCATCTTTCTTGGGTACGAACAACACTGGTGCTTCCCATGGTGATGCACTAGGACGAATAAACCCCTTGCTCTGTAACTCCTCTAATTGTAACTTGAGCTCATTTAGTTCCTTCTTTGCCAATCGGTATACATTAGAAGATACCGGTTCTGCTCCGGGTACTAGTTCGATGGTGAACTCTACGTCTCTATCCGGCGGTAAGCCTGGCAGTTCTTCTAGAAACACATCCTCGAATTCTACAACTATTGGCGGGGGTGCAATCTCCATAGCCATGCAAGTTTCCACTATCTGTCCTACTCTTTGTTCGACGGTCCCTCGCATGTACTCGAACTCCGGTTGTTCTGGCGGTCTAAAGGTGACGCTACCCTTTCGGCAGTTCAGCACGGAGTTATACTGGCTTAGCCAGTCCATGCCTAACACAACATTAAAGTATGGCATAGGCAATACCAACAATCGCGCTCTCATCTCTCTACCACATACAACTACCGAGCATGTTCTGATAGTGCTGGTAACCGGCACGATACCTCCTCCTGTAAGAATCTTCCAACTCTTAGGTAAGGGGAAAGTCGCTACTCTATGCATTGCTACAGGTCTACTAGATATAAATGACAATGTAGCTCCAGAAGCAAATAATGCAGTTGCAGATAATGATGCAACTAAAATGGTACCTGTGATAGCTTCTCCTTCTGTTTCTTCTTCAGTAGCTGCTAATGCAAAGGCTTGTCCCTGCCTCTGTCCTCCGGTCTGCTGATGAGCTCGCTCAAACTGTGCCAGCTGGGGGGCCAAAGATGGTCCCCTCTGAAATCCTCCGGGGGCTGGTGGACGCTGTCCTGCTGGTGGGGATAGTATCCTCTGTACTGGTGCTGCTGGCCTCTGGCCTGTCTGTAGTGCTGCTTCTCTGCGCTGCGGACAATCTCTGACAAGGTGCTGACTTGACCCACATATCATGCACAATCCTAACTTCTTTCGACAATCCTTAATGACGTGTCCCTTCTTGCCACAATGGTGACAAGTCGGAAGCTTCTGCTGTGGATATGGCGCTGCCCTCTGCTGTGTCTGTGCTCCTGGATGACGGATCGGTCCTCCTGCTCTGGGCTGTGCTCTGGCTGGTGCAGTCGTGCTGGTACGTCTAGCTCCTCTGATGATGGCCTCCTGGATTCTCGCTTCTGCAAGAACCTCTTCATAAGAAATCCTTGCCTGTGTAGTGGTATACCTCTGTAGCTCAAAATTTAGGCCGTGATGAAATCTTTGGGCTTTCTCGAGATCGGTGGGTATCAGGACTGTACCAAATCTACTAAGGCGGCTGAACTCCGCGTTATAGGCATCAATAGTCATATTTCCCTGTTCTAGATGTAGGAACTAGGAGTATAGGACATTTTTGACTGTAGCTGGGAAATACAAAGCATTGAAATATTCTAGGAACTGTTCCCAAGTCTGGTTCTTCCCTACACTGTGCTCAATGGAATCCCACCAGTGGTGGGCGTTGCCTTTTAGTTGGGCCCTCACTGCGGTCATCCAAAGGTCAGGGTGCAGTTATGAAACCTCTAATAGCATCTCCGTGTTGGCGACCCAATCATAGATCTGTTATGCAGTCTCATTGCCTGAGAAAGTATCTGGCCCCATCTGTCGGAACCATCTAACAGTACCACCAGTCTGGGCTGGTGGAGGTGCTGGTGCGGGTGCGGGGACAGGTATCCTCTCTAGTACTGCCATCAAACTCTGTCTCAATGTCTCTGTCTGATGCCACTGTGCTTGCATCATCGCCTGGAAGAACTGAAGCATCTGTGGTTGTCCATTTGGCTGTGGCATCTGGGGTGGATAAGGTGGAGGCAGTGGTAGTGGAATCTCTGGCTGTGCAGTAGGCGTTTCCTCAGATGTCGGCCTCGCAGTCTGCGACATCGGTGTAGCTCCTGAAGTCTGGCCCTCACAATGTTACGTGGGGATTGTCTGGGAAGTCTGTCCCTCAGGCTGCGGTATAGGATCGCCCTGCGATATCTCGTGCCAATGTATCAACGGGGTCTGTAGCGGGGGTTGCCCTTGGGGTACCTCCTCTCTTTGAGTGGTGTTATCTGGCACCGCGGCACGGGGTGCTCCTCGTCCACTGCACAAATTCATCTTGCTGCAAAAGATGGATTTCATTAAAAGAGTACGAGAACAAACAAACAAGATGCAGGTATTTAGAAGCAAATATGAAGGAAGTTCAAAGGCAAATCAGAAAGTGGATGAGACATAGTAATTTTTTATCCTATTGCAGGCTCGCTGGGCATGTTACCATACCACAAGCGAAAAAGGAAGACCTGCATGGGCCACCACTAAAACTATGTCATGACCCAGTCCCAAAAGTACACGGGACCAGGCCATGTGGCAATAGCCAACTGACACGTCTTCGAGGATATCCTAATTTAATGGTTCCACAAAGAGTGCTAGGCTGTCTTATAATACTAACAGGTGCAATAGCAGTCAATAACAGGTAATCTAATCTCATCCATAATATAAAGAGCAAGAAGTACTACATAAACTGCTGGAAGAAAAACACCAGTCTGAAATAACATAGTACAAACCCAGATGTTCGGTTGGAACAAACCCACTACTATGACGAACTAAAGTACTGAAATGAGATATAAAAGATAATGACTAGGACATCGGCTCTAGATAATGATGCACCCAATCTAGGCTGAAGGCCTACCAACTGGTCACGGAAACTCTGATGGCTGCACCTCTAACTCCTCGACTGTAGCGAATCTCGTCTCCTGTCCGGGGCCGTATACTGTAGGGTAGAAAGCCTCGTCTAAATCTGGAAAGGAACCAGGTCCTCAGAGGGACGTAACAAGATACATAGAAGCATGCTATATATAAATACTGAATAAGATAAAATACAATAAAGGGTGTGCTAGCCAATCTAAGTGCATGCAATGTGAGAACAACTGTGAGTATATGAGAAGGTGTAGGCTAGACATATGCTGACGTAATTTACCAGTCGTGACAACCGGCTAGTATATGCCACACATGCCCCCTATAACACTGGCGCAGGAATACAGTAACGTCCAATATTCTATATAGTGTGGTATCTACAATGTCATCAAGTAACGTCCCACACTCTACAGAACGTGATATCAGTAATATATATATACGTCCGTATCACTCCGTCGAGTGCTCGAGTGTGGTATCAGTGTAAAGGAGTGGGGTATCCCATATGCCTACCAGTCGTCCTCCCCACCCAATGTAGATATACCCGTTAAATAATCGACGCACATATCCCTTATCTAAATGCCAAGTCTCTAAACTGAAGTAGTCCTAGATTTCTTGCTAACCGTGATGCACGTCACACACGACGATAGCTAGTCGATCACGCGAACACGTATCCCAATATGAGATTTATCACTATGAATACGTATAAAAGTGTCAGGTCTTGGAAGAATACAGGATATCCTCCCATAGGGTGAGTCTACTAATGACTAAGTCAATGTATACCAATCTTCGACGTACCCGTCGAAAGCACACGAGACAATCTCGGACGCACACAATTGTATAAGACAGAACAACAAGCATACAATACAGTATTTGCATAATTTAAATTAGACAGCAAAATATAGCAAGGTATCTTGCCTGAGTCTTCAAGAGATGAATGCCAAAAGCCTATTCCGGTAGCGTCTCTTTGCTGATCCAAAGACCCTAGACAAACAATATAACACAATAATACAGGCATCAGACACTACACAATAACTACATACGACTAAAACGCTATACTTGAATAATGTCGCGAATTCCCTGTTGCTTGAGTACAGTATTATGTGCGCACTTAGATAGGGTGTACACGAGTGTTGTCTTCGGTTAACAGGCGTCTCGAGGCAATAATTATCCAGTTACGGTTATCCATGATTTCTGTTCTATACGAACACCTGTCTTTGGTTTCTATGCTCATTGCACGTGGTTTATGTCCAGACGTTCAAATAACTAAGGTCCTTGACGACAGGTATCGTGGTTAAGGAAATTTATATTTAAAATTTTTTTAATCTGGTTAATCATTAAGCCATCATTTAATTAATTAGGGTTAGAAGGGTTGTGTTCCAACTATGATTCTCGATACTAAGACACAACAATCATGCATGGACATGATACGAGGGGATATTATTGGGACACAAGAAAGGAACTGCTAGAGCACGAGTACCTGATTAATAGGACGAGGGGGCGTCTCCTCCTTCGACGAGGGTGGGTCCGGCAGCGTGGGCGGATCCGTCCAGCGGTGAAGGGCAGTCGGGATCGGCAGTACTCCGGTCGGGGAGCGGTCGGGCTGTGGGGTGCACCGATCGGGGAGCAGTTGGGAGGTGTACAGCCGGTCGGGGAAGCGGCTGGGGGGTGTGCAGCATGTCGGGGAAGCGGCTGGGGGTGTACAGCCGGTCGGGGAAGCGGCTGGGGGTGTGCAGCCAGTCGGGGAAGCAAGAGCGGGCTGGAGCAGCCGATCGGGGAAGCGAGAGCGGGCTGGAGCAGTCGGCGCGGGCGGCTATAGGGGGGTCGGTCGGGTTTGGTGGTAGGGTGCGGGCTGGCTGAAGGGCAGCCGGTTGGAGTAGTCGGGGTAGGGGGTCCGGCCTGCAGGGAGATTTGGTTTAGATGGGGGTCGACTAGGGTTTGGAGAGGGTGGTGAGGGTTTTCTTAGGGTTTCAAAGGAGGAACTTTATATATATATATATATATATATATATATATATATATATATATATATATATATGGGGAAGTTGTGGGCTAGCCTCGGCTTGGCCTGTCTGGTCTCATTGAGATGGGCTGGTCTAATGAGAAAGAGCATAGGTGGGCTGGTTTAAGTGTTGCTTGAGGTAAAATTAGCCTTAATTAAAATTAAACTAACAACTTAACTAGGTATTCATAATGTATTTAAAACATTAGGAACTAGATTTTGAGTGGTACACAGGAGTCGTGGCATAACAGGTTTGGGGTAGACTGATACCCTAATTTGGGTACTTGAGATTTGGGTTGTGGTTGTTTTCAAGTTAAGATAATCAATTAAATCCTACATTTAAGATGAGGGGGTTTACAGACACTATGCTAACTGGTACCCCATGTAGTCGCACAACCTCTCTTATGTACATATCTGCTAGGACCTCAGTAGATTTCCCAACTCTGAAGGGTAGAAAATGTGCGGACTTGGTGAGTCTATCTATAATTACCCATACTGTATTACGACCACTAGGACTCATCGGAAAGCCCGTAACAAAGTCCATAGTGATATGCTCCCATTTTCACTCTGGTATAGGGAGCGGTTGAAGTAATCATGCAGATCTCTGATATTCAGCCTTGACCTGCTGACACACCAAGCACTTGGCCATAAAGCGCACTATCTTTCTCTTCATTCCATGCCACCAGTAGTACTGTCTCAAGTCTCTGTATATTTTTGTGCCTCCTGGATGAATAGAGTATGTTGAATTGTGTACTTCTGTCATCAATTCCTGACGAAGTTCTCCATTTGGTACATAGAGACGATCTCCGCATCTCAAAGTTCCGTCTTCATATATTTACAGTCCCATCTTTAATCTAGCCTCTGTCCTTTGTGGAAGCCTATGAAATCTGGCATATGTCGGCAAAGTAGTCTTGATCCTTTCCAGATCTATGACTAGGGCATCGGCTGACTAGATAATGATGCTCCCAATCCTAAGCAGAAGGCCTACCAAGTGATCACGGGAACTCCGAAGGTAGAATCTCTAGCTCCTCTACGGTAGCGAATCTCGTCTCATGTCATGGGCCATATACTGTAGGGTAATATGCCTCGTCCAAATCTAGAAAGGTACCAGGTCCTCAGAGGGACGTAACAATATACATAGAAACATGTCATATATAAATACTGAATAAAATAAATACAATAAAGGGTGTTCTAACCATCTAAGTGAATGCAATGTGAGGACAATGCTAGTACGTATGGGTAGGTGTAGGCATAACGTCCATACTCTGAAGAGAGTGGCATCAGTACAGTATATCGTCCATATCGCTCCGAAGAATGTGACATCAGTATAGTATATCGTCCATATCGCTCCGAAGAACGTGGCATCAGTGTAAAAAAAGTCATTGGATCCGTGGTTTCTCTGAAATCACAGCTCCAATGTGTGTACCCTATACGCCTACTAGTTGTCCTCCCCGCCCAATGTAAGTACACTAGTCGAATACTCGACATGCATACCACGTATCTATATGCCAGTCTCTATAAATAAAATATAATAAGTTACATACTAACCGTGATAGCTAGTCGAATACGCGGACTTGCATCCTAATATAAATGTCACAGTGAATACGTATAAGTGTCAGGTCTTGGAAATATCAACGTATCCTCCTAGCTGCGGTGAGTCTGCTAACAACTAGATCAAGTATACAAATCATCGACGCAATCGTCGACTGCACCTGAGTCAATCTCGGACGCACACAGTCATATGAAATAAAATAACGAGAATCATACAACATATGCATAATTTAAATTAAACAGTAAATATGGCAAGGTATCTTGCCTAGGTCCTGAAACTGTGAATGCCAATAGCCTATTCCTGTAGCATCTCCTGGCTGATCCAAAGACCCTAGACATACAATATAACATAACAAATACTGACATCAGACACTAAATATTAAATACATACGACTACAATGCTATACTTGAATACTGTCGCAAGTTCACGGCTGCTCGAATACAGCGTCACGTGTGCATGTAGCTAGGGTGTACACGCGTTCTATCCTCAGTTAACGTGCATCTTGAGACAATAATTCTATGTTATCAATTTATGAAACTATATTACGCCTTGTTAAATTATACACCATTTCTTTCCATGTTAATTGCACTAGGTAACTGTCCACATTTCTGTGAATTATAAGTGCTAGTAACAAGTACGACTATTAGGGTAATTATTATCTATTAATACTATTTTAAATCGAATTAGCATACATACTCATCTCTAGGGTTCCACATAATTGGTTTGTGTCCACGTACGACGTGCGACACAACTTGACGATACGATGACACGATCGTATGATAACATGATACAAGAAAAGGAGGCTGGTGGTCGAGTACCTGGTAGACAGGACAAAGGGGGTCTATCTGCTGGTTGGCCATCCTTCGGTGAGGTGAACTCCAGCATCGTCGGCGGTAAGCAACAGCGACAGTGGCAATACAACACTGTAGTAGCCAAAGCAGCAGCTGCAGTCCTGGGGTGGCCGTCGGGTCAAGGCAGCACGGGGTGGCCGTCGGGTCGCGAGGAAAGGCTGCGCTCCACCTGGCAGCGGTGATCGGGTGCTGGAGTGGGGGGCCGGGGCAGTCGGGTTTGGATGGGCGATCGTTGGTGGTGCAGGCGGCCTGAGGGGGAGTGTCTGGGGTCAGGTAAGATGCGGCGGCGGTCGGGCTTGTGGAGTCGGAGGAGGGAAGACTAGGGTTTGGTTAGACGACTAGAGTATGAATAGGTGATGGTGATCTAGGGTTTCCCATGGAAGAATATGTGTGTTTATATATATAGGGATTTGTGGGTTGCTCTTAGGACTTGGGCCTGTCCGGCCTTGTTGGGGTAGGACTGGTCCACGTAGCAGAGTGCATGTGGGCTTGGTTAGGTTTGTTTGAGGTGAAATTGGCCTTAAATTTAATTAAATTAATAAATGCAAGGCATTCTCTTAAGGAATATTGCGTAGCTAAGATGAGACATAATAACGAGTATCTAAGGTTGCACAATGGTCAGAGGGTAGTCTGGCATGTCTAAAAGATGTTCGTGAATTCGGGTAGAAGATACTAATGGTGGGGTATTCCAACCTCGAAGCAACGACAAGGTATATTAAGACGTAAAATTGATGCACATTAATCCTAATAAATTCCAATTTAATCCTGGTCTCTTGATTTAATTCCAATTAACCCTGAATTGGTCGAGGAAGGTTTACACATAATCCCGATCTAAGTCCAAATAGATCTAATTGGTCTCATAAAACACAAATAATGTGTCAAATTCATAGTTCCCCTAACATATACACAAAATATCACATATAACTCATAATACATAGCCAATTAGCCTAGAACTTGTTCTTATAGGTAGTCCTATGCTATGTGATCATTTCTAATGGTTAAATGCATGATAAGAAACTATAATAAAAGAGAAATTCAGGAATTACCAATTGTGAGATAGATTTCTAATGAAAATATAATTGGACACGATCCAGACACGATCTCTAGCTCCAAAGTTCCTCCTCCTTGTGCTCCTTGCTTCTCCAAGGCTCCAAGAGTGATGAATTTGAGAAAAAATTGGTGGTGAATTATGTAGAAAATCAATTGAGAAAAAATGAGAAATTGGGGATCAAAAATTTGGATCAAAATAAAATACAAATGAGGAGAGAGAGAGAGAGAGAACCCCCTTCTATAGTAGCGGCCTATTCTCCCTTCCCCAAGCAAATTCAAATATCTATGTTGCCCCTACATATTATATTAAGAAGAATAAATAAGGATGGGTACTTTGGAAGTCTCTAACTAATTATAATTAAACTAATCCTCCTTAATTTAATTAGTATAATGAATAATGGGCTTGGGTCCAAGTTGGGCTCACAAATTATCATGACAAATCTAATTAGATCAATATGTGACAAGTCTAAATATTGTCTAGTCTCTCTCTAACTAACTAATTAATACAAGTCTCTAATGACTAATTAATACAAGTCCAATAATCATAGCTCAACTTAATTAAATAAATTTGTACAATCATCACACAATTATTTAATATTATACTCCTAAAATTAAATACTCATGTTAAATTACCAAACTATCCCTAGCTGAAAAAGTGAGAGTGACAGACAGAGATCAGGACCAACATAAGAAAGATGTATCTCTCGATGCCAATTTCAAAATATGAACATTACCCCACCAAGCTCTACTCGCAAGCTTCGCTTGACTCACCGACAATAATCCATGATTGGCAGCATTCCGCTATATAGTGTACAACAAATCTTCATTATTTATGAAGGTATTCCTATACAAATTCTACCTTCTCCTTCTACAACCATTAGAGTATCGATCTCGACTCAGGTGCATGAGGAGGATCGCCCCTAATTTTATCGACATATCCAACAATATGTACGCTTGATACAAAAAATAGGGTATAATTTATAAAAAGTTAAAGGTTTAAACTTTGGCAAGGGACGATGTATTCCTCTACAACTCTGAGTGTCACTACCATATTTTCTAAGAGAGAGTATTTTGGTAATTTCATAATTAATTAAATATTGTTCATATTAAATAATTATTTATTATATTATTTATTTACTATTAGATGCTAGTTTATTATTTTGGACTTGTATTAGTGGACCTAACTAGTTTAGTTTAGACTCATGGACCAACATTCATTATTAGTTAGAATTGAGCCCAATTAGAAGCCCATTCATTAGAAGGATGATTAATTTTATTAAACCATTAGACTAGAACCTTTTCTCCTTAATTATTTCTTCATGAGAGGCCCCAAGGGGTATAATGGACATTATACAGTAGCTTGATAGAGGGTGCAAAGGGGGTCAGCCTATATAAAAGAGGGAAAAAGTTTTTCTTTCCTCTTTTCATTTCAAATCTAGATTTATAATTTTTCTCAACTAAATTCCTTTATTTCCACATCAATTACCTACCAACTTTCTTTCCAATTCCTTCCTAAATCACCATTGGAGGCTAGTAGAGCAAGGATCAATAAGGAGAAAGCAAGTAACTAAAAAGAGGAGCAAAGATCTATAAGTTGGAGGCATATTTCATCAAATTGGGAGGTTGTATTGGGAATTCATCTCCCAATAAGTATAATTCAATTTTTTTCCTTTAATTAGGTTCTAAATCTAGAATTTAACCATGAGAAATCACCCCATACGCATAGGCTACCCATAGAAATTGGAATTAGGTTCATAGGAAGCGTATTGAGAAAGTTATGGTACTTTTTTTGTCAATTTTGGGAGAATTTTGATATTGACAATTGTTGTATCTGTCAATTGGTCATGTAAACCAAATTAACATGTATTTGCTTGTTTATGGCTAGTATCGTGTCCATAATTGGATACGTATAGGTCGTATCCCACCAATTTGGTGATACGTGTTGATTTGGAGATTTTTCTCCGACACGGGACTTTGTGCATGTCATATTTTGACATAGACACATAGATGTGTGTTTGACTCTTTCTATTATTTATAAATAGTAATTTAGACTTGCTCGTATCCTTCAGGGTATGTTTGAATGTGTGATGGACTCGTATCGTAAGCGTATCATAGATCTAGTATGATACGGGTGCGATGCACTCTACGTGTTTGTTGTATTGCATTTCTAGATCCAATTTTTATTGTGTTAGCTATTTGTAATATATGTATTCATATGTGTGTATATATATATATTATATATATATATATATATATATTATTATATAAATATATGTAGTTATATGTACTAGTGTATCAAATATCTATATGCATATGTGTTTTTATATATGTAGATATACATCTATATATATAGCTATTTGAATATTTATGTTATATGTATATATGCATGTTGTAAATATGTATTTATGTGTGTGATGCTACTATATCTATATGTATATATGAGAGAGAGTGATATATCTACCTAAGTGTATGTGTGTATCTATATGTATAAGTAGTGTGTATGTTGGATATATAAATATGAGAGGGGATAATATATCTACATATGTTTGTATATATATACATATATGTATAGATGAGAGGAGTGTTATATAAATAAATAAATAAATATATATATATATATATATATATATATATATATATATATATATATATATATATATATATATATATAAGTAGTGTGCTTGTGTGTGTGTGTTATTATGTTAAGAGAGAGAAGGGGGCTCGGGTATACAAAGACGATAAACAACAACAACAAACAGCAACAACGACGATAAAAAACGACAGCAGCAGCGAACAGCAACAACAACTGCGACAACAAATAGTGACAGCAGCAACAAACAGCAACATCGGACAGCAACAACGACAACAACAGCGACAACAGACAGCAACAGCGATAACAAACAGTAACCGCAGCAACAAACAGCAGCAGCAATGTGTATCTGGGCAGCTAGCTAGGTGAGTTGATTCGAGCTATATAGTTAGTTAATTAGTAGTAGTTAGCTAGTTTATTATGGTTAGTTAACTAGTTAATTAATTATCTAGTTATTAGTATATATTTAGTTAGTTATCTATACATATATACTTATGTATCTCTAAGTTATCTATATATGTAGATATGTGTACATGTGTATACGTATTAGTAGTTAGTGACTAGTTTGGTAGTTGGTATTTAATATTTATATTATGTATTAGTATATATAGTTAGTGGGGTAGTTAACTATATGCTAGAGTGACATCACCTTGAGATACCAAGGTAAGTGTCAAGGTATTGAGGATATTCAAGGTATTTTGGTTCGAGTATCAAGATTGGGGTTTAGTGGTGCGATACACGTTGGTTCAAAGCCAATTTATCCACTTAGCATTAGGTTAGTTAGAATATTATATTATTGATAATTATATATGCATATTGTGATATTCTCATATCTCTTATTTGCGTATCCTGAGATACGGTATCTTAGTGTGTTCTTAGTATCTTAGATTTAACTAGTGTGACCTAGTTTCATAGTGTATGGACCCAATATCCTAAAGATAGACTCATACAAACTAGAAATAGGTAGCTTGACCAATTTAACGTAGAGTTGACCTAGTTTGACTGTTTTGACTTAAAAATAATTTTATGACCTAGAAGTTGACTAGTTAACTTATTTTTATTTCTGAAACCTTGTATTGATATTATATTCTATACCTAGGTCTTTGAGGCACCGTACCAGACATCTGTGGTACTATTCACAGGACTTCAGGTGAGTATATTCTCTAATAGTTTTTTATTTATGATATCCTCTATGTTCATTATATCTAGTGTAGATATTCTTGATTTTTTGACACGATGGTTACACGGATTGGTATATCCGGATTTTATCATGAGATGTTATTCTTTGGTATATATGGTATATTTATGCAAGCCTTGTTTCCTTGTTTCTTGTATATGTACAGACACTGATTCTCGGAGAGACTAGCTACCTTCCTAGAGAATCCCTTGCCATAGCGTTCCATAGTTGGATCCCCTATACCAGTCGGGGGTGGAAAGTATTTTAATGTAGATATGTGATCATACCCTCCTTGTACATATCTTATTCCTTGTGAGTGTTTGTCATACACCACACGTATGACTAGCCAGGCCCTTATCCTTGTGCAAGTTTCTTGTGCAAGTTTCCAAGCCGATCACATGTTAAATCTAGTACTCACTCACTTAGTCATTAGTATTCTTGTTCATTGTCATATTGTTCATTCTTGTATTTATTCCAGTTTTTTCTTATTGTATATTCTTGTATCTATTATTGTATCTTATATATTCACATCTATTTACTGTTACATAGTTTATATCATTGATTAGAACTGCTGTTAGATATCTACTCTGCTCCTTTCCTGACCGGATATATTTTTTCTAGATGACACTAAGGAGTGGTACCCTACTCATTACGGACCTCAGGATATTGTAGACTTAGAGTCAGAGACCCTGGCTCAGGAGAGACTCATCCCGACTGAGACAGATGACCCAGGACTTATAGTATCTTAGTTATTCTCTTGTACTGGATTTGTCTCCAGCTTACTGTTTAGTATTTTTTCTCAGACACATTGATGTTATTATTTTGACTCATGAGTTATATTATGACTATTATATTCTGTTATCATATTTGTGCTCATTTCTATCTTCGATCTATGATTGAGTATATTGACATTGTTGGTGGCTTATTATATTGATCGATAGATTACCCAAACAGCGTTCTACCACAGATTCTATGGCGTAGGCTGGGCGTTGTTCCTGACTTATATTCCTACACTGGGTGGGGGTCGTGACACCGATGACAGTCTAATAAATCTCATAGTGGATTGGGCTACGATTGCACAGACTCACTCCAAGAAAGGTTATGATAAAAAAACTTAATTCCTATAACATGGTACTTCTTTCTCCGATGCCTGAAGGAGAAGCCATGACGTATACCAAGTCCGACAAATATTATCATTAAACTTATGAATCTGTCTTAAAAGATATTCCCGACAATCTTCCTAATTTGCCAACTCCTGTTGCTCCAGTCACAACCAAACCTGGTCCTACAAAGCCTACTACGGCAAAGAAAAAAAGCAAAAAGGAAGTACACTTCAACAAATATCTGAAGAAAAATATACCCTAAGAATATAAAAATGTCTATAATTTTGACATATTAGCAAAACTAGTCAATACCCCAGCCCGAATCTCCATATTCGAGTTGCTTTATTTGTCGAACGAGACTCGTGAAGCTTTGAGCGAAGCTCTGATACATGCAGACTCATGCTTAGATCAACTCAAGACTTCTGATAAAAAACTATTTATATGTCCTTAATGCCATAGCGTGATTGAGAAGATTCCTAACATCACCTTTATGCAAGATGACAAGCTACACAAAGATAATCAGTGTGACAAACCTCTGTATTATACCGATTACATCGGATTAGGGTGAACCAGATTTACATCGACCCTGGTTCTTCACTCAGCATCATTCCTAAAAGTCTACCGAGTGGATTGATATCACGACCCGCACCCGGTGTAAGGGTACAAGTCAAAAACAACGCCCAGCCTACGCCGCAGAATCGGCGGTAGAACACTGTCTAGATAATCTATCTAATAATATAATGAACCACCAATAATGATAATATACTCAATCACAGAACTAAGATAGAAATAAGCATGAATCAGATAAAGAATAGAATAGTCACAATACAACTCATGAGTCTAAAATAATACATCAATGAGTCTAAAGAAATAACAGGAATAAGCTGGAGACAAATCCAGTACAAAAGAATACTACGAAGCTACAACTCCTGGGTCAACTTTATCAGTTGGGATAAGTCCCTCCTGAGACAAGGTCTCAGAATCTAAACCCACAACATCCTGGGGTCCATAATAGGTAGGGTACCACTCCTCAGTGTCATCTAGAAAAATATATCCAGTCAGGAAAAGAGCAGAGCACATCTCTAACAACAGTTCTAATCAATGATAAAAACTATATAAAAGTAAATAGATGTGAATATACAAGATGCATAATAGATATAAGAGATATATATATACAATAAGAAAATACTGGAATAAATACAATAATGAACAATATGCCAATGAAACAAGAATACTAATGACTAAGTGTGTGAGTACTAGCTTAACATGTGATCGGCTTGGGCAAGATGTAATATGGCCTGGCTAATCATACGTGCGGTGTATGATCAACACTATTCAGTAATCAGTACTTGATATAATAGGGAGATTGATCACATATCTATACTAATACTCTCTACCCCTGACTGGTATAATAAATCCAACCATGGTATGTTATGGCACGAGATTTCCCAAGAAGATAGCTAGTCTTTCCGAGAATCGATGTCTGTACATGTATAAGATGACCAATAAAATAATATATTTTGGGTATGTAATATAAACGAGAAAAGATTTGATGAAATACGGAAAATGAGGTCTTGTACGAAGACCCGCCCTTCTTTTATGTTTACAAACAAGATTGTACAAATTTAATCCTACACGAGGATGTCTAAGTACAATTTATTTAATCTAGGTGAATATTGCTATAGGTGTTTGATCTGCAGTCGATCACTTTAGTCCTTGGACCACACGATGTTGAAGAAGTGCCGTGGAAGACATGTAGCAGCTTCGAGGGTTGCTGAAGAGGGTGGATGCCCGATGCCAAAGTCGTCGATCCCTTCTCTTTTGCCTGAACTCCGGATTTTCCTCTCTCTCTCTCTCTCTCGACCGTTGGATCTGGTACTGGATCTCTTGATCAGTTTTTAGACCTAACTTCTTTGACCCTCCAATTTGTCGACCTTCTTCCTCATTGATAGAGGTCTCTATTTATAGAGTTTTAGTGACAGTGACCACTCAATCGGTGTAAAAACCGAGTAGTGGAAAGTACAATACCCTTTTACACAACGGTTAAAATAACCAAAGCCTGCGTATAGATGATCCTTTGAATGAGCGTGTGATGCGGGTCCAACTAAGGGACAAAACGCGTATAATCGCTACAAAGATCATGGCGTAAAAGCCACGTAAGTAGGTATCCCTCGTGTAGAAGAGTTTGGCATAGAAGCCAATGTCTGTTACTATGGCATAGAAGCCAAATAGTTATCAAACCGGCATAGAAGCCGAATAGGCGTAGAAGCCGAGTGGTCATAAAGACCGAGTAGGCGTAGAAGCCGAGTGGTCATAGAGGCCGAGTGGGCGTAAAAGTCGAGTGGTCATAAAGGCCGAGTAGGCGTAGAAGCCCGAGAAGGCGCCGAAGCTGAACGGGCGTAGAAGCCGAGCAGGCACCGAAGCTGAATAGGCGTAGAAGCCGCTGCGTAACGTGCCAGAGTGATAATGTGGACGTTTTAGTCGGAATTACGGCTCTTGGAGATAATCAGATCTCTTGCATTAAATACAGAGATCTGTCCCCATCCTGTGCATTAAATGCAGATGCTTGTCTTTAAGATTTGCCATCATTCCTCGCCTTAAATGCAGATACGCACCTTGAACCATGTGGAATACCTCAACTCAATCTGTCATGGTGCACGGAAGATAGGATCTGCATAATTTAGGCAGGCCCAGTTCCGTATTCTCCCTCCATTTACCATTTTAGTCGGTTGCGGAAACTGACCAACTGCTGGAGGAGAGATGAAGAATCGATGCCCATGCAAGAACCTGGTAGAGCAGATTCTGGGGGGTGGCCTTCCGACGATGACGAGAGAAAAATCCTTTTGTAGACGGGATTTCCCTCATATGTAGTCATGAAAATGAAGAAAAATCCTTGTAGATTGGATTTCCCTCATATGTAATCATAACTTTAATTTTAATAAAATCGTCATTCTTCTTCATATGATCATCTTGCCATACTTTGTTGCTGTAAAGTCTGAATATATGTAGCTTCGACACGTCTGATTCTTTACGCCGACTCTTTTTTGAAAGAGTGCTGGGTCCTGTCCTGTCTTTTATGCATAACTAGGGATGCGTAGAAAGCCGCTTTAGCATTCGAGTGTTCGAACTGTCCTGCTTTTTTAGGAGTGAGAAACCACGTAGAATTCTGAACTGTTACTTCTGATAACAGAATTTCTTTGTTCAGACATCATCTTCAAGAATGATTTCTCGAAAATCCCTTGGAACAGGGCGAGAAATGGCTGTCAAACTGATTTGCCATCTTGGTAGATGAAATATTCAGACTGGAGTCTGGATGAACTTCGTATCGACCCGTGAAGAAGAGTAATTTTTTAATGTTAAACTCTGTATGCTTCGGGTACTTGGGATATCTTGAGGTCAAGAAGGAGTATCTTCTGTATGAACTCCTATAATTGACCGCTTTGAGGATCATTCAGATGTACGCGTACTCTGGCCTGCATATCTTTCAGATGTACGAGAAGTCATGGAGCGCGAAATCATAAGTTGGCAGCCTCTAAGCATAAACTAAACACCATCGAGCATAAAATCATAGACTTATGGTTCCTGAGCGTGAAGTGTAGGTTTGTAGCCTCTCGAGCATAAAAGCTACCGAGCACAAAGGCATCTGGGCGTAAAACCCAACTTGTAGCTGTCGAACGTAAAGTCGTAGATTCGTAGCTGTCGAGCGTAGAAAGCTCCTTAGCGTAAAACTATAGATTTGTTGCTTCTGAAAATAAAAGTCTTCCGAGCATGAAGTTGTGGATCCGTCGCCTCCGAGCGTAAACTAAGCGCCACCGAGCGTGAGATCATCGATTTGGTATCTGCTGAGCGTGAAGTCGTAGGTCTGTAGCCTCTAGAGCATAAAAGCTACCGAGCACAAAGGCATCCGGGCGTAAAACCATAGACTTATAGCTTGCGAGCGTAAACCGTAGATCTGTAGTTGTCGAGCGGAGAAGGCTCTTTAGCGTAGGAACCATGAACTTGCTTTGCGCGAAAAAACTTTTCGAATTCGCCGACTGTCCGCCTTCTCTGAATAATAGGCTAACGTGGGACCCAATCATAATCGAATATTATTTAGGAGATTTGGTTCGGGGTCCGAGGAGTCCATCCGAACTCTATATATATCCTAAGTTTTCTGAGGGGAAAAACTTTCCATCCGTCTTCTGCGAGAGAAAGCTTTCGACTGTTCGAGTTCTTCTCCTTTTCTTCTTCGAATCTTCAAAGTTTCCAGTAATGGCTTCGAAGCAAACTTCCTCCGCTAAGGGAAAGAAGGATGATTCTTCTTCTCGTTCTTCGGCCCAAGCAAGGGTGTCTCTGGTTGGACAAGGCGAACTTCATTCTGAGCGGAGCATCCCGCCGACGAGTAGTGCACCCGGCCTGGAAGGTAGAGTTCTTGGAAAAAAGAGAGAATGACTGAAAATACTTTGCACACGTTGAACGTGACCGCGCTAGGTCGTCTTCTGTGCTGATAGCCTCTTTGAGGAAGATGATGCACGGAGACGTTTCATCTTTTTACGCCCACATTCCTAATGTGTCCGCGTAAAAACTCTATTTTTTTCTGCAGTCAAGCGTAAAAGCTTTGACCGCCGAAAAATTGGTATATACTATTAAAATTTAAGTTTTATGCTTGTGGATGAAAATCCTGGCGTAATAACTCAATTTAATCAATCTGGCGTAAAGCACAGACCGTATTCTGCCAATTTTGAATTTTATGTTTAAGGAAATGGATTCCAGCGTAATAACTCAAGTTTCACAGTCTCGGCGTAGAGCACGGACCGTTGGTTTTTCCTTTTTGTGGATGCTGCAAGTCCCAAAATGTCTAGTTGGGAACTGACGTATTTCTTCTGTGCTTTTGCAGTTAACTTGCATGAGTCTTCGCTAGCTGAAGTGATGGGCTCTGCCGCCGGGATGCTGCACTCCAACTATTTGAAGGATTTGTCACACGTGACATTTTCTATCTCCGGGCCCCAGTATCCCGAAGGAAGGGCAATTTGATATCGGCTCAGGGCGAGCGAACGCTGCTAAATTTGATCAACGGGGATCCCCTAACGTACGTAGACGGGGAGCAATACCTAAAGCCGGCTTTCCTCTTCGGGGACATGATTGACAAACAGTCCCAGACAAAGCCTAAGAGAGAACTCTGGGTTTTCCCTGCCGTGGATTTGGTCTTGTATCTGCCCAATATGCCGAGAGACTACCCCATCTCGACCTTCTTCCATGCTACGCATCCCAGGAAGATGTCGTGGACACTGACTCCCGATCTTTACGGCAAGCCAGGAAAGATCTTTCATCTAAGAGGAGCTGACCAGGGGTCGTTTGTCAGCCGCCCTTCTGGCTCTGTGATGCTGTTCAGGGGGCTATACCCGGGCAGTGTCCCGAGTGAAGATAGTTTGGGGATCCAGCAGGTCCAGTTATCGACTTTCTGTAATGATTTTATGGGGCATGGGGGAGTATACCCTAAGGCGAACCCTCGGTGTGGCGGGTGGATCACTCCTTTGAATCTTCGATGGGCTCGCTTAGTTAATTGGGCCTTGAAGCATTTCCAGACCGAGTTGGAGAACATCGGTCTGTTTGCAGCTGTGAGTGCGACCAGTATTGGGTTATCTCCTAACCCTAACCTGTTTCTGGCACTGATAGAGAGATATATTTCGCTTACCGGGACCTTCGCCACTCCACTGGGGGAGTTGGGATTGGCCCTGCATGAGATGGCAGAGATCTCAAGACTATCGATGGGGGAACTCCAAACGAAGAGTATGTTCCCACGAACCGGGAGTTGGGGGGTTTAGACTCTCGAGTAGTGGAGGTTTATCAGGAGCTGATGTGCCACTACCTCGCCTGCACTGCTTTTTATGATGAGCCCTCAGGTTTGGCTCACATCAGCAAATGGACGTCCTATCTCTTCTTTCACCGGTCCAGGACTGCTAAGCCGAAGAAAGTATTGGAGGGCAAGAATCTGCTTGTGAATCCCCTGAGTGCGCTTAATGCTCAGGTAGTTGACGATCTCATTGTGGATGCTGGGGCTCCGGACCGGTTCCTCGACGAAGGGACAGGAAAGTATCCTGAAGGCACTAAGGCCTATAGCTATTTGAGGCGCTGTCGCAGGCCTCTGTCCAGGGAGGCTCAACTGGCTGGCTTCCTTTCTATATGGCTGCGCCGAGTAGTAGTGCCTGGCATCGCATCTGCGGACCGCATTTACCATAATACGCTATGGCCTGCAGTGCGTCTGGTATTCGGGGCAAGACTGGGCTTGCTCCCTGTCATGGTATGCCGTATACAAGCTGGCCTGAGGGCCATGATTGATGGGCTGCTCGTCGATGAAATTCGGCGTGATAGCTTTCCCAGGATAGAATTACCATACCTGTATTTGATGGGGTGGTTAATTCTCCATAACCCCCGGGTGATGTCTCCCGGTTCCGGCAATAGTTCGGGGGGTAGTTTCTTATTGAACTACCGGAAGTCTTCCAGGAACGTGAACACAGTTGTAGACTGTCGGCGGGCGCTAGGCTTCAGTCATAGTTGGAAGTTTTTCTGCACCGCCCCTCCTGTACATCGCAATCAATCGGGGATTAGGCTCGAGGATTCGGGTAGAGAGAAGACCATTCTTTCTCCCAAAGCTTTTAATTGGTTGGTCTGTATTAGACCATCCCATCTGTTGTACAGAAGCGAAGATCATTGCTTCTTGGAGCCCTACTTGCCCAGTCGGTTCTCCCGATAGTTTGGATATGATCAGTTGCACGTGGGCAATGCCGTCACTAGCTTCAGGTCCAGAGGTGGACTCATTGATGGAGCGAGGGGATGGCGATATTTTATCATGGGCTGTACTGGGGCAATTTTTATCGTGCCCGTCGTTACATTCTCCACGGAGTTGCGCATCCTGCATTTGTATGCCCAGTTCTATATGGCAACGAACACCTTCCATCGTGATTTTGATATGCATGAAAGCTTTAGGGTACCCTCTTCCAAGCCTGGGGTAAAAGTTGAAGTCCCCTCGGTTTCTTCCGATAAGGGTGAGTCCGTTACTCCGGATGAGCCTCTGGTGTCGGTCCCTAGGGGTGAAGTACCTCCGCCTACGGGGGCTTTGGTAGTTCTTGGGAAGCGAAGGCCTCCTGCTTCCAAGGAGACTTTCCCTCGTAAGAGGAAGAAGAAGTGTCACTACCACATTTTCTAGGAAAGGATATTTTGGTAATTTCCTATTTAAATAAATATTGTGCATGGTAAATAATTATTTGTTGTATTATTTAATTGTTGTTAGTTATTATTTAATTATTTTAGACTTATTTTAGTGGACCCAACTAGTTTAGTTTGGACCCATGGACCAACATGAATTAATTAGTTAGACTTGGCCCATTTAGAAAGCCCATAGTTAAGGAGATGGATTAAATTAATTAAATGATTAGACTAGAAGCTTCCTTCCTTAATTATTTCTTCATGAGAGGCCCCAAGGGGTACATTAGACATTTAACAATTGCTTGGGGAAGGGGCTATGGCCGGCCTATTAAAGAGGGGGGGAAATTTCTCTCTCCTCTCATCTCATTCCAAATCTAGATCTAGAATTCTCCCACTACCAAATTCCCTCCATTCCCAATCCAATTCCCTACCAAATTCATTCCAAATTCTTCCCAATTCACCATTAGAGAAGGAGGAAGCAAGGATCTAGAAGAAGGAAGAAAGGATCTACAAAGAGGAGCAAGGATCTACAATTTGGAAGCAAGTTCATCTCAATTGGAGGTTTCATTGGGAATCCATCTCCCAATAGGTATAATTCAGATTTTCCCATTTAAATAGCTTCTAAATCTGAGATTTAATCATGTAAAATCAACCTATATGTATGTAGTACCCATAGGACTTTGTTTTGTGTTCATAGGAGACCCATGGAGAAAGTTATGGTGCTTTTTGTGTCAATTTTGTTGGAATTCCGAATTTATATTTTGTTGTGTGTGTCAATTGATCCTATAGATCAATTGAACGTGAGATTTGTGTTTGAGGCTAGTGTCGTGTCCATATTGGGATACTTGTGGTTCGTATCCCAACTATTTGGTGATACGTATCATTTGGGGGTTTTCCTCCGACACGGGGCTTTGAACATGTCGTATTTTAACACGGACACATAGATCTACTTTTGACGCTTTGATATGTTCATAAATATTATTTGTGATTTGTTTGTGTCCTTCGGGGTGCATTTGGTTGTGTGTTGGACTCGTGTCGCATGCGTATCCTAGATCTAGTGGGATACGGTGAGATACTCTCCAATTGTGTGTATTTTTGCATAGATCTAATTAATTGTGGTTCAATTCTTCATTTATAATTATTATATATATATGGATATTAAATATTTATTTTGTGTATTTATTATAGTAATTAATGTAGCATAGATCTATATTTTGGGTGTGCTAATATAATGTACAATATAATATGTAGCTTTCTTGCATGCAAATATATATGTTACTACTTGTTAAATAATATAATTTATACATAAAATGTTTTATAAAATATATTTGTATGTTTAATTGTGTAATTATATTATTTATAATTATTATGTAATTATTTAGATATTAATGTAAATATTTTAGGTGTGCTTCTAGCCATGTAAATTATATGTTCTTTGTTAAATATTTGAAGGTATAAGTTTATGTGTATATTAATATATATATGTACATTTTTGTATTAATGGTTTATATATATATATATATATATATACTGTTTTATATATTCTGTTTATATATATATATATATATATTGTTTATATATTCTGTTTTTATATATATAATTATATATATACAACTTGTTTTAGTGACAGTGAATTAATGACAGTAAAAAAAAACTGTCATTAATTAGCCGACTAATAGCAGCCGCTGTAGCCTTCGGACAATTAATGACAAACCTGTCATTAATTGCAGCAGCGGGAAACTGCAGCTTTTCTGCGACGCTTTTCCGCGACAGTTTAACTGTCAGCGAAAACCAAAGCAGTGGCAGTTTATTATTTGGGTTTCGGTGACAGTCCTTCGGTGACAGTCCCGACTGTCACTATTTAAACTGTTTTGATTTAATCCTATTTTATTCACTGTTTTTCAATGACGCTTTGACAGATTTAATGTATATATTATATATTATAATTGTATATATATATGTATATATATATATGTTTTGTGAGGAATAATAATTGTAATAATATATTATGTTATTTATATAAATGTTGGGTTGTATATATATTATTTTAGGGTATATATTAATTATATTATTAGTATACTTTGTGTGAGTTCTTTTTGAATCTAATTTGATTCCTAAATTATTGTAGTTTATCTCTATATTATTTTATAGATGTCTTGTGAGGTTGACTTTGGGTTTGACCATGTTTGACTTTAGTGGACTTTAGAGTTGACCATAGTTGACTTTTGACTTAGAATTGACTTATTGACCTAGAAATTGCCTAGTTTGACTTGTTCTCTTTCCGGGACCTTGTATTAATGTGGTATTCCATATCTAGGTCTTCGAGGCACCGAGTCAGACATTTGTGAGACTGTTCATTGGACTTCAGGCGAGTACATTCTCTGATAGTTTCTCATTTATGATATCCTCTATGTTCGTTGTATCTAGTGTAGATATACATGTTCTCTTGACACTATGGTTACACGGATTGGTATATCCGGATCTCGTCATGAGATGTTATTCCTTGGTATATGGTGTATATGGTACAAGTATTGTTTCATTGGTTATCTTGTACATGTACAGACACCGATTCTCGGGGAGACTAGCTATCTTCTTGGGGAATCTAGTGCCATAACGTACCGTGGTTGGATCTATTATACCAGTCGGAGTGGGGAGTATTTTAGTGTAGATATGTGATCATACCCTCCTTATGCATGTCTTGTTCCTTGTGAGTGTTGATCATACACCGCACGTATAATCAGCCAGGCCATTATACTCTTGTGTAAGTTCCTAAGTCGATCACATGTTAAAGCTAGTACTCACACACTTAGTCATTAGTATTCTTGTTCTATCAGCATATTGTTTATTATTGTATTTCTTTCCAGTACTTCCTTATTGTCTATACATTTCTTGTATCTATTTATGCATCTTGTTTATCCACAGCTACTTACTGTTACATAGTTTTTATCATTATTTGAGAACTGCTGTTAGGGTTGTACTCTGCTCCTTTCCTGACTGGATATATTTTTTCAGATGACACTGAACAGTACCCTACCTATTATGGACCCCAGGATGTTGTGGGTTTAGATTCTGAGACCCTGGCTCAAGAGGGACTTATCCCAACTGAGACAGTTGACCCTGGAGTTGTAGCTTTATAGTTTTGTAGTATTCTTTTGTACTGGATTTGTCTCCAGCATATTTCTATTTTTTTCTTCAGACTCATTGATGTATTATTTTAGACTCATGAGTTGTATTGTGACTATTCTATTCTTATCTGATTCGTGTTCATTCTATCTTAGTTCTGTGATTGAGTACACTATCTTTTGGTGGTTCATTATATTAGATAGACTTTCTAGACAGCGTTCTACCGCCGATTCTGCGGCGTAGGCTGGGCGTTGTTTCCGACTAGTACCTTTACCCCGGGTGCGGGTCGTGACACGTTTTTGGTGGTGGCCCATGCAGATCTAGCTTCACAAGTATGTGATGTCGTGGTAGTGCGACAACTTAGTTGTACTACTGCGAGCCTGCGATAGGATATAGGATATAGGCTGAGATACTCAATCACATCTAGAAAAATTCTTTTGATTCAACTATTCTCCTTTGACGTTGATACTTGATCTCTTAAACTGTCCTTTCCTTGAATATCTTACATCTTGTGCCATATTGATTCTTTCTTTCGCTTTGTCTCAGGATGCCGCCTAAGACTAGATCACAGCAAGGGAGAGCAGTTTCTGAGAGGTCTGCGACATCCCGAGGGCCTGCACCAGTCATTTCTCCGGTGATTGGAGTGTCAGCTGCTTTCGGAGGTCTACCACCCACTCAGAGGACTGTGCCAGCTGTATCTGAGGGCCTTCCTCCACCTCCTGTGCCAGCAGAGGCGTCAAAGATGTTTACTCTGTTTTGTGAGATGCTCGAGGCACAGAGGGCTCAGTCGGAGGCACATCAGAGGCAGACCGACGTTCTACGGCAGGGCATCGAGAGTGCTCATCAGCTTGCTCGTGCTGTAGTTGAGAGAGGAGTTCCGGTCCAGCAGCAGGTTGTTCCTCAGGTTGCTCAGCTTCGGCCAGGCAACATTCAGGACTTCAAGAAACTGGAGCCTAGGGTTTTCAAAGGGACGGAGGGCATCGTCTATGCTGATGATTGGCTCGAGGACATTGAGCGTCTTATGAGGGTGTCCTGTCTTTCTGAAGATCTGAAGGTTGAGGCGGTAGGACTCCAACTGTTCGACGTCGCTCGTACTTGGTTCAGGAATGAGCCGGTTCTAGTTGACGCAGGACAATCTTGGGAGGTATTCAGGGACCTTTTCAAAAAGAAGTTTTTCGCCCGGATAGACAAGCTTGACTTGGGGAGACAATTTGAGAGTCTCATTCAGGGAAGCATGTCTGTGGAGGAATACGCTGCAGAGTTCGGTAGGCTGAGCCGATTTGCAGAGTATCTGGTGAGGGAGCCGGAGGTTCGAGCTATTCGTTTCCGAGAGGGTCTAAACTGGGAGGTGAAGATTCTCATTCCGTCTTTTTATGAGACATACTCGGAGATACTTGCGGAGGCACGCAAGGTTGAGCGGGATCTGGGTTTGAAGACCAAGAGAGACCGTGATTCTTTTCTGGAGGCCAACGGCAGTGCAGTATCTGCCAAACGTCCTCATTTACAGTCCAGACCTTTCCAGCAGCCACAGCAGAACCAGACTCCAGCTAGAGCGCCTTTTCACCAGGCACCTCAGCAGCAGAGGCAGTTACAGCAAGCTCTATGAAACTTCTGCAAGAAGCCCGGCCACATCTGAGAAGTTTGCAGAAAGAGGCTAGGAGTTTGTTTGTATTATGGTACTGAAGGGCATCAATTGAGGGAGTGTCCTCGTCGTATAGTTCAGGAAGCAGCTCCAGCTCCGAGGGCACAGATGAGACCACCTGCAGCACAACCGAGGGGACCACTTCCGACACAGCAGCAGCATTTTGTCCAGCATCAGCAGCAGGGAGGTGCTCGGCAGGGACGAGCATTTGCTATGACAGTCGAAGAGGAGGAACCCACCGGAGATGTCATCGCAGGTTCTATTCTTCTTGATTCCATTCCAGCTTTAGCTTTGTTTGATAGTGGTGCTTCCCATAGTTTTGTATCTGTTTCTTTTGCTCTAAAGCATGGTTTGGTAGCTGAGTCTTTGCTTAGGACTTGCAAGATCATGACCGGGGGAGGCATTATCCTGGTTAATGATATTTGCAAAGATCGGAGAGTTACTCTGGGAGGCCGGGAGTTGAGTGCGTGTCTACTTGTAATGCCACTTTCGAGCTACGACATTGTACTCGGGATGGATTGGTTGAGTAGGCACCGTACTAGCATAGATTGTAGAGGAGGTAGAGTTTTGTTTGGTCCGCCAGGAGAGCCAGAGTTCGAGTTTGCTAGAGGAGCTGCGGAGCAGGAAGAAGGCATTATTTGTGGAGCTATGGTGGAAGACAAGGAGTTGCCACATCCGTTGATAGCAGAATTTTTGGATGTGTTTCCTGAAGAATTGCCAGGATTGCCGCCAGATCGAGATGTTGAATTTTCTATAGACTTGGTGCCAGGTGCAGAACCAATTTTGCAGCATGTCTATAGAGTAAACAACAGCGAGCTGGTCCAGTTGAAGAAGCAGGTGGACGAATTGCAGGATAAGAGGTTTATCAGATCGAGTTCTTCACCATGGGGAGCCCCGGTATTGTTTGTACCGAAGAAGGATGGATCGGTGCGTATGTGCATTGATTACAGGGCTTTGAATAATCTCACTATCAAGAATAAGTATCCTTTGCCACGGATTGATGATCTGTTTGATCAGTTGAGTGGTGCGAAGGTGTTTTCTAAGATAGATTTGAGATCAGGCTACCATCAGGTAAAGGTGAAGCCGGAGGACATACCGAAGACTGCTTTTAGAACTAGGTATGGTCAGTTCGAGTTTATGGTGATGCCGTTTGGTTTGACTAATGCACCGGCGGTATTTATAAACTTGATGAACAAGGTGTTCCACCAGTACCTTGACAAGTTCGTGGTGGTGTTCATCGACGACATACTCATATACTCGAGGACACCGGAGGAGCATGAGGAGTATTTGAGGATTGTGTTGGATGTGCTGAGGAAGGAGAAGCTGTATGGAAAGTTGTCTAAATGTGAGTTTTTCTTGGACAAGGTGGAATTCTTGGGGCATGTTGTGACTGGTGATGGTATTTCAGTGGATCCGAAGAAGATTTCAGCAGTGGAATCTTGGAAAACTCCGAGTTCGGTAGCAGAGATCAGGAGTTTCTTGGGATTGGCAGGCTACTACAGAAAGTTTGTGCAAGATTTTTCGAGGATTGCCGAGCCGATGACCAGACTCACAAGGAAGGATATAGAGTTTGTTTGGACGGAAGATTGCCAGGCCGCTTTTGAGGAGTTGAAGAAGAGGTTGACGTCTGCTCCTATTTTGACATTGCCATCAGGGTCCGGAGGTTTCACTATTTATAGTGATGCATCGGAAAAGGGTTTAGGTTGTGTTCTTCAGCAGCATGGGAAAGTGATTGCCTATGCATCCAGGCAATTGCGTCCTCATGAAAAGAACTATCCTACCCATGATTTGGAGTTGGCAGCTGTTATATTCGCCCTGAAGTTGTGGAAACATTATTTGTACGGAGAGCGTGTGGAGATCTTCACAGACCACAAAAGCTTGAAGTACGTTTTCACGCAGAAGGAGTTGAACATGAGGCAGCATCGGTGGTTGGAACTGATGAAGGATTTTGATATCTCTTTGCAATATCATCCTGGGAAGGCCAATGTAGTTGCCGATGCTTTGAGCAGGTATCCGGTAGCTATGTTCTTGACGCAGGATCGATATTTGTTGGAGGACTTGGAGAGCTTGGGCATTGAGGTGATTGTTCCGGGTGGTGCTATGCAGATGTGGGGATTGCAGATACATTCAGATTTGATGGATAGGATCAAGGCAGCACAGTATGATGACGTATCTTTGAGGAGTATCAGAGCTCAGGTGAGAGCAGGATTGGAGGATGATTTTACTATTGCAGAGGATGGATCTTTGAGGCATGGAGTTAGATTGTGTGTGCCTAGTGGGGAGTTGCGAGAGGAGATATTGCAGGAAGCGCATCGCTCTCAGTATTCCATACATCCAGGTGCTAACAAGATGTATCGGGATATGCGAGAGAGTGTGTGGTGGTATGGCATGAAGAGGGAAGTGGCACAGTTTGTATCCAGATGCTTAGTGTGCCAGCAGGTGAAAGCCGAGAGGCAGAGGCCAGGAGGTTTACTTCAGCCATTACCCATTCCAGAGTGGAAGTGGGAACATATTACTATGGATTTTGTGTCCGGACTACCACGATCTCCAGGAGGGAAAGACGCAATTTGGGTCATTTTTGATAGATTGACCAAGTCGGCCCACTTTTTGCCTTTCAAGGTGGGTTTGTCTACGGAGAAGCTGGAAGAGATGTATGTGAGGCAGATCGTTAGGATACATGGAGTTCCCGTCAGCATAGTCTCAGATCGGGATAGTCGTTTCACTTCTCATTTCTGGAGGAGTTTGCAGGAGAGTTTGGGCACTCAGCTCAAGTTCAGTACTGCATATCATCCCCAGACAGATGGGCAGTCAGAGAGGACTATTCAGACTCTCGAGGATATGTTGCGCACTTGTGTACTAGATTTCGGGGGTTCTTGGGAGGACCATCTCCATTTGGTAGAGTTTGCTTACAACAACAGTTACCAGGCCAGTATAGAGATGTCACCTTTTGAAGCTCTATATGGTCGGAGGTGTCGTACTCCTTTGTCTTGGGACGATGTTGGAGAGAGAGTTTTGCTTGGGCCAGAGATGGTTGTGGATGCAGTAGAGAAGGTTCAGTTGATCATAGACAGACTTTGAGTGGCACAGGACAGACAACGGCATTGGGCCGATAGCCATCGAAGACCTTTGGAGTTTGAGGTATAGTTTAGATTTTATTTTGTGTGCTTGTTCTTGGTTGTTTGTTATAGATAAGTTCTTAAGGTGGTGTTTTGTTCTAGGTGGGTGGTTTGGTGTTTCTGAGGATTTCTCCGACACGAGGCACGATTCGCTTCGGTGGAGGCGGAAAGCTTAGTCCGCGATTCATTGGACCTTTCACTATTCTAGAGAGGGTCGGTGCAGTTGCTTATAGACTAGACTTGCCACCTGCATTGGAGGGAGTGCACAAGGTGTTTTATGTGTCGCAGTTGAGACGATACGTGGCAGATCCTAGTCATGTATTGGATCACTCAGAGATAGAGGTGGGCCCTACTCTTAGCTATCTAGAGCAGCCAGTTGGAATTCTGGATCGGAGAGAGAAGGTGCTGAGGAACCAGACTATTCCTTTGGTGTGCATCGCATGGAGGCATCACTCTCGTTGGGAGTCTACCTGGGAGAGAGAGGATGACATGCGAGAGCGTTATCCATATTTGTTTGTACCTTGAGGTATGTTATTTCTAGTTATGTTCTGTTCATTGTTATGTTCTGTTCATTAGTTAGTTATGATTTTTTAGTTCTGTTCTGTGATTTTCTGGGGGTAGTTTTCGTCTTTGAATTTCTAGGACGAAATTATTTTAAGGAGGGTAGACTTGTCATTACCACATTTTCTAGGAAAGGATATTTTGGTAATTTCCTATTTAAATAAATATTGTGCATGGTAAATAATTATTTGTTGTATTATTTAATTGTTGTTAGTTATTATTTAATTATTTTAGACTTATTTTAGTGGACCCAACTAGTTTAGTTTGGACCCATGGACCAACATGAATTAATTAGTTAGACTTGGCCCATTTAGAAAGCCCATAGTTAAGGAGATGGATTAAATTAATTAAATGATTAGACTAGAAGCTTCCTTCCTTAATTATTTCTTCATGAGAGGCCCCAAGGGGTACATTGGACATTTTACAATTGCTTGGGGGAGGGGCTATGGCCGGCCTATTAAAGAGGGGGGAGGAATTTCTCTCTCCTCATATCTCATTCCAAATCTAGATCTAGAATTCTCCCACTACCAAATTCCCTCCATTCCCAATCCAATTCTCTACCAAATTCATTCCAAATTCTTCCCAATTCACCATTAGAGAAGGAGGAAGCAAGGATCTAGAAGAAGGAAGCAAGGATCTACAAAGAGGAGCAAGGATCTACAATTTGGAAGCAAGTTCATCTCAATTGGAGGTTTCATTGGGAATCCATCTCCCAATAGGTATAATTCAGATTTTCCCATTTAAATAGCTTCTAAATCTGAGATTTAATCATGTAAAATCAACCTATATGTATGTAGTACCCATAGGACTTTGTTTTGTGTTCATAGAAAACCCATGGAGAAAGTTATGGTGCTTTTTGTGTCAATTTTGTTGGAATTCCGAATTTATATTTTGTTGTGTGTGTCAATTGATCCTATAGATCAATTGAACATGAGATTTGTGTTTGAGGCTAGTGTCGTGTCCATATTGGGATACTTGTGGTTCGTATCCCAACTATTTGGTGATACGTGTCATTTGGGGGTTTTTCTCCGACACGGGGCTTTGAACATGTCGTATTTTGACACGGACACATAGATCTACTTTTGACGCTTTGATATGTTCATAAATATTATTTGTGATTTGTTTGTGTCCTTCGGGGTGCATTTGGTTGTGTGTTGGACTCGTGTCGCATGCGTATCCTAGATCTAGTGGGATACGGTGAGATACTCTCCAATTGTGTGTATTTTTGCATAGATCTAATTAATTGTGGTTCAATTCTTCATTTATAATTAGTATATATATATGGATATTAAATATTTATTTTGTGTATTTATTATAGTAATTATTGTAGCATAGATCTATATTTTGGGTGTGCTAATATAATGTACAATATAATATGTAGCTTTCTTGCATGCAAATATATATGTTACTACTTGTTAAATAATATAATTTATACATAAAATATTTTATAAAATATATTTGTATGTTTAATTGTGTAATTATATTATTTATAATTATTATGTAATTATTTGGATATTAATGTAAATATTTTAGGTGTGCTTCTAGCCATGTAAATTATATGTTCTTTGTTAAATATTTGAAGGTATAAGTTTATGTGTATATTAATATATATATGTACATTTTTGTATTAATGGTTTATATATATATAGATATATAGTGTTTTATATATTCTGTTTATATATATATATATATATTGTTTATATATTCTATTTTTATATATATAATTATATATATACAACTTGTTTTAGTGACAGTGAATTAATGACAGTAAAAAAAAAATTGTCATTAATTAGCCGACTAATAGCAGCCGCTGTAGCCTTCGGGCAATTAATGACAAACCTGTCATTAATTGCAGCAGCGGGAAACAGCAGCTTTTCTGCGACGCTTTTTCGCGACAGTTTAACTGTCAACGAAAACCAAAGCAGTGGCTGTTTATTATTTGGGTTTCGGTGACAGTCCTTCAGTGACAGTCCCGACTGTCACTATTTAAACTGTTTTGATTTAATCTTATTTTATTCACTGTTTTTCAATGACGCTTTGACAGATTTAATGTATATATTATATATTATAATTGTATATATATATATGTATATATATATGTGTTTTGTGAGGAATAATAATTGTAATAATATATTATGTTATTTATATAAATGTTGGGTTGTATATATATTATTTTAGGGTATATATTAATTATATTATTAGTATACTTTGTGTGAGTTCTTTTTGAATCTAATTTGATTCCTAAATTATTGTAGTTTATCTCTATATTATTTTATAGATGTCTTGTGAGGTTGACTTTGGGTTTGACCATGTTTGACTTTAGTGGACTTTAGAGTTGACCATAGTTGACTTTTGACTTAGAATTGACTTATTGACCTAGAAATTGCCTAGTTTGACTTGTTCTCTTTCCGGGACCTTGTATTAATGTGGTATTCCATATCTAGGTCTTCGAGGCACCGAGTCAAACATTTGTGAGACTGTTCATTGGACTTCAGGCGAGTACATTCTCTGATAGTTTCTCATTTATGATATCCTCTATGTTCGTTGTATCTAGTGTAGATATACATGTTCTCTTGACACTATGGTTACACGGATTGGTATATCCGGATCTCGTCATGAGATGTTATTCCTTGGTATATGGTGTATATGGTGCAAGTATTGTTTCATTGGTTATCTTGTACATGTACAGACACCGATTCTCGGGGAGACTAGTTATCTTCTTGGGGAATCTAGTGCCATAACGTACCGTGGTTGGATCTATTATACCAGTCGGGGTGGGGAGTATTTTAGTGTAGATATGTGATCATACCCTCCTTGTGCATATCTTGTTCCTTGTGAGTGTTGATCATACACCGCACGTATAATCAGCCAGGCCATTATACTCTTGTGCAAGTTCCTAAGCCGATCACATGTTAAAGCTAGTACTCACACACTTAGTCATTAGTATTCTTGTTCTATCAGCATATTGTTCATTATTGTATTTCTTTCCAGTACTTCCTTATTGTCTATACATTTCTTGTATCTATTTATGCATCTTGTTTATCCACAGCTACTTACTGTTACATTGTTTTTATCATTATTTGAGAACTGCTGTTAGGGTTGTACTCTGCTCCTTTCCTGACTGGATATATTTTTCCAGATGACACTGAGGAGTACCCTACCTATTATGGACCCCAGGATGTTGTGGGTTTAGATTCTGAGACCCTGGCTCAAGAGGGACTTATCCCAACTGAGACAGTTGACCCTGGAGTTGTAGCTTTATAGTTTTGTAGTATTCTTTTGTACTGGATTTGTCTCCAGCATATTTCTGTTTTTTTCTTCAGACTCATTGATGTATTATTGTAGACTCATGAGTTGTATTATGACTATTCTATTCTTATCTGATTCGTGTTCATTCTATCTTAGTTCTGTGATTGAGTACACTATCTTTTGGTGGTTCATTATATTAGATAGACTTTCTAGACAGCGTTCTACCGCCGATTCTGCGGCGTAGGCTGGGCGTTGTTTCCGACTAGTACCCTTACCCCGGGTGTGGGTCGTGACAAGAAGACGGTAAATCGTCCTCTCCGGATTCCTGGTATTGATGCTCCTGGTGGTGAGCTTGCATCTTCCAGTGTTGGGGACGATTCTTTGATTGGAGATTCCTCGCCTTTTAGAAAGGGATCTTCCATAGTTCCGGCTGGTGATGCCGGAGAATCTCAGCTGGATGTCGCAGTCGCTGCTACTGCTTCAGGTAGTGGAACGAGGTCGCCTTCGGGGCTGAGTATAATAAAGTTCCGTATACCTCTAGCCGGATCGGCGTCGGGAGGGACTTCTGCCGTGCCTGCGAGCGCACCTAGCGCGATTCCAGCCGATGAGCCTCGGTTGGATTTTAAGAAGGACCTGGAGGACTACTTGCCAGTGTCAGTTCACAGACCCCTTTCTCTAGGTATAACAGCTCGCCTAGCATTATTAAGAAATAATTTAGCTGTACAGGCTGCAGATGCGACGTATATGCCATTGGCCAGGGGTAAATATCGTCTTTTATGCCTCTTCTTTGGGAAAATTAATATTGCGTTGATATTAACTTCCTTTTGTCTTCTTTTCAGGGGAAGACCTCTTCGGAGAGGGTGATGTAGACGCGCCCGTTGGCTCTGTATCAGGTCCTAGTGGTGACACGGAGGTACCTGATTTTGAAGAGGAGACCTCTTTGGGTGCTGGCTTGCCTGTCGACGAGGTTCCGATATCTCAAGAGGAGGACGAGCCTGTCATTGCGACAGTGCCTCTTTTGAGCATGCCGGTCACTTCGTCCGGTATTGGCAATTCTTCTTTCGTCGCACCTCTAGTTGGAGTGACGGCCGTGGTGACATCATCTGTGGTGACCCCGGGAGGGAAGTTGCCACGATCGCGGACACTCCCTGCGTTCATGCGGATCTAGTTGTGCTGACCGAGTAGTACACCGGGATCTTCTACACCACTTTGAGAACGCTAATATCAATGGTGTTGGTGAAGAAGCAGGACTTTGCGCAGCTGAAGAGGTCCTCTCAGTTTTTTATAAAGGTGATCCGGAAATTCGGTGACCCCGAGGTAGCTGATGCGGTGGAGGCGATGGTTAATAGTTTGGAGCAACCAGTTAACGAATACCAACAGCTAGCTCGAGGCAATATTGAAGCTCTGGTCCAGGCCAGATATGACTCCTTGACTGTGCATCTTATTGAAAAGAGGGAAGGTCTGAATAAATTCATCGAGACTAACCAGCAGGAGATGGATAAAGGGAAAGTCGTCTTGGAGGAGACTCTTGCCCTTCAAACGAAGTGCCAGGCCGAGCATGACGACAATGTAACGAGGGTCCACAAACTGGAGACAAAGCTCGCTCAGGCAAAGGAGTGGGCTTCTCAGTCGTCGGAAGGTCTAGATGTAGTGAATGGCCGACTGGTCACAGCACAACAGAACTTGGCGAGTGCAGGAGTCGCCCGTGCCGGTCTCCTTCGGGCTAGAGCCGAACTGTCCCTGCTGATAGATGACGAGGCACGGTTGGAGCGGGTTCGCACTGATGTCTTGGATTCTGGGGCTGAGAGGATGGCCGTACTGGCGCAGCAGCTTCGTGACCTGACATCTCCCCCTTTCTGATGTACTTTTGCTTTTTGCTTTTCAAATATACTCTTGCTCTTTTCTGGGAATAATAAAGAGGCTTTTTATCTGACTTTGTGGACCCATCATTTCGAAATGTAAATGACAGATTTGGGTGAAAGTAATATCAGAGGTAGTATGGACGTGATATGCTTTCGGTAAGTTTTAGCAGAGCAAATCTATTCAGAGGTCATATGGACATGACAGAATATGATCCAACTAGTTTCGTTTTGGAAGTGGTTTTGTCAGAATGAGATCACCCTATTCCACTTGAGAAGAGAAGGTTTAAGCATAGTACGTTTTCAGGAATTTGCCATTGATAGGAGCTATTAGCAGGTCTCCATTAGGCTGGGCTAACCTGTAAGCGCCGTTTGAGAACGTTGTCTCGATCACGTAAGGGCCTTCCCACTTGGGCTGGAATTTGCCTTTACTCCTGTGAGTAAGAATCATCGGCCTTCTTACAGCCAAGACCAGCTCACCGGCTTTGAACACTCTTTCCTTTACTTTTTGATTAAAAGTTCTGGAAATGTGTGCTTGGTAGAGTGCGATGTGCTGCTGAGCTTGGAGGCATTTCTCGTCTAATCCTTCTAGCTCTTGAAGCCTTAAAAGGTCTTTCTTTTCTTGAGTTAACTCGTTGGCCATGGCTATCCTGAGTGACAAAATTTGAATCTCGATGGGGAGAACGGTAAATGACGTGATGCTTGATGAAGCTGGTCATGTTAGATGTCTTTACCTCAGCAAGAGGGATCGCCTCTGCCCATTTAGAGAAGTAATCCGTGATGGCCAGTATGAACCGGTGACCTCTGGAAGAAGACGGGTGAATAGGGCCAATGATATCCATACCCCATGCTTCGAAAGGCCAGGATGCAACTGTGGGATGTAGATGTTCGGACGGTTGATGCATGAAGTCTGCATGGACCTGACAGGCCCTGCATCGTCTGGCATACTGGATTGCGTCTGCAATCATAGTGGGCCAGTAATAGCCCATTCTCCTGATATGATCCTGTAGCTTAGGACCGGGTTGATGTGCGCTGCGCACGCCATCGTGAGCTTCACGGATAATCCGCTGTGCTTCATCACCAGAGAGACATCGTAATAATAGCCCGTCATAAGACTGACGATATAGGCATTGTGACGATGCATCGAAGTAGAAGCGTAATGATCGTCTTTTGACAGATATTGCTTCTTTAGGATCTTCTGGCAAGATTTCGTATGCTACAAAATCTATAAAGGGGCTTTTCCAGTCTCTCCTGGGCGGATCTGCGTTCACCGTGTAGCTGCGTTCTATGTGAAAGTTGTTTTTCACACAGAATAAGTCTCTGTTAAGAAGGATTACCGAATTCTGCCTTCTTACAGGGGTGGCTAAATCTGCAGCTAGACTGGCTAGGGCACCAGCTTCCAGATTCCGAGACCGAGGTACATGCTCAAGGAAGAATTCTTTGAATGTCATGGCTATCTCGACCGTTGCTCGATGATAGGGGATGAGGTCGGGATTTCGGACTTCATATATTCGTCTGACTTGATTGACGATCAGCAGAGAATCACCGAAGGCTTCCAGAGAATCGACCCCCAGCTCTTTAACGACTTGGAGCCCGATTAGTAGAGCGTTGTATTCCACCACATTGTTAGAACATGGCTCGCTAAGAGAATATGCTCGGTTGATAACGAGTTTATCAGGAGTGACTAGGACGATCCCTACTCCTGAAACCACGTTTCCCCTGGGACTAGTTCTGGAGGCGCCATCGAAGAATAGTTGCCATGCATCGCCTTCCGTTGCGGAATTACACTCTGTAACTTTGTCAGGAATGTCCTCGTATAGTTTGGAGGCCTCCGGGATGGGATGAGCAGCTAGAAAGTCGGCCAATGCTTGGCCTTTGACGGACTTCTGAGGGACGTACACCATGTCATATGGCGTTAATAACATCGCCCAAGTCGCAAGTCGGGAATTAAGAACACTTGGCTCGCTCATCAGTACCCGAAGAGGATTGATCCTGGAGATGATATGAATGGTTTGGCCCTTGACATAGTGTCGCATTTTCTGAATAGCGAACATCAGAGCCAGGCATTCTTTTTCCACAGGGTTGTACCGGTGTTCGGCTCCTGGTGCCTGAGTTTTATAGTTTTCTGGGAAGATTGTCGTCGTTGCATCATCTTCGAATCTTGGGAAAATTTTACCCCCGGCTTCGAAAGCCGCCTTGTTCTGTCGATATAAGTTATCTCCAGACATGCCGTGGCCTCCGGCCACAGAAACTGATTTAGCAGGAGCTGCCTTTGGTTGTACAGGATTAGATTTTGAAGTTTTGGGTCTTGCAAGAGATGCAGTATATCCCAACCCGAAACGAGCTTGTTGATGGTGAGAATTACCACGCACTGGTGTTCTTCTACCTTTTCCATAGTTGAGGCCTTGTTTCAGCTTTAAATCATAACCCATGCTTTGCATAATATTTAATGCCTGCGGGCTATATCTGTGGGTTTGTATCCTGCCAGTTTCAGACTCGCAAAATTCTTCCTATATGATCGGGGTGTTCCGTCTGCGACCGTAGATTATTGGATGCTGATCGTCACGAGTTGGTGGAATAATAAAGATGGAATCTTCGTGTGGTCCACCTGTTATGACAATATTAGACGTTGATGTATCTTCCCATAAGATCTTCCCGTGTTTGACCTTTAGGGGAACTGAAGTCTGTTTATGACTTTTGTCTTTGCATTTCTGGATCAGATAATCTCGCAGGTCAGGAGGAGTTGCAGAAGAAGAAGATGATGGCTTGTTCTTTCTGTTCCCATTGGTGGACATGCGGATGATGGGAACCATAGTCTTCCCGGTGCCACCCGTATACAATAGGTTGGCCATCTGGGTGGCGGATAATCCCCGAGGAGGGTGTCTTTCAGCAACTGGAGCCTTTTTTGCCCCTAGGGACTTCGCCTGGCATAATTTGGAGCTTTGCCCTGGTTGACGTAAAGCTGAGGATGTCCTCAATCGGCCATCAGCGTCTCGCATAATTCGGAGGGCGTGCAGATTGTTCCCTTGCTGGCGTAAATGCCGAGAAGTTGAGTAGTCTGTCGCTCGCTTTCCCTTACGGAGATCACAGGGATCATTTGGTTCTCCGTAGAGGTCAGATGTTGTTTTATGTGCGGAGCATGTCTTGTACTTCTGATTTGGCGCTGAGGCTTTATCAGAAGCTTTGTCTATTCCGCCAGGGACGGGAGACTGAATTTCATGCGCAGAGCGCAGAGTATACTTCTGGGTTAGCGCTGAGGCATTGCCCGAAGTTTTGTCTATTCCGCCAGGGACGGGAGACTGAATTTCACACGCAGAGAGCGGAGTATACTTCTGGGTTAGCGCTGAGGCATTGCCCGAAGTTTTGTCTATTCTGCCAAGGATAGGAGACTGAATTTCATGCGCAGAGCGCGAAGTATACTTCTGGGTTAGCGCTGAGGCATTGCCAGAAGTTTTGCCGGTTCTGTCAGAGACAGGCGACTAAATTTTACGCACAGGGCGCAGAGGGAGCAACGCTATAACCTCATTGGTCGGAGAGATTGGAGAGATCGGAGAGTCCACAGGAATGGTAGAGGATGTCTTGGGCATCCAGACCTTACGCAGCTTCTTGTTGTTTTGGTGAGAGAGAGAGTAAGAGCTGCCCTTTGTCCGGAGCATATCCTCGTAGGCAGATTGGTCGAACTAGACGACCAGTGTCTTCTTCATGGATCCCACGGATACCGTATCGTGTTGAGCAATAGCTTCCTCATCAGAAGAGAAAGATGTCCACAGCAGAGTCACCATATTATTTTGGGTATGAAATATAAACGAGAAAAGATTTGATGAAATGCGGAAAATGAGGTCTTGTACGAAGACCCGCCCTTCTTTAATGTTTACAAACAAGATTGTACAAATTTGATCCTACACGAGGATGTCTAAGTATAATTTATTTAATCTGGGTGAATATTGCTATAGGTGTCTGATCTGCAGTCGATCACTTTAGCCCTTGGACCACACGATTTTGAAGAAGTGCCGTGGAAGACAGGTAGTAGCTTCGAGGGTTGCTGAAGAGGGTGGATGCCCGATGCCAAAGTCGTCGATCCCTTCTCTTTTGCCTGAACTCCGGATTCTCCTCTCTCTCTCTCTCTCTCTCTCGACCATTGGATCTGGTACTGGATCTCTTGATCAGTTTTCAAACCTAACTTCTTTGACCCTCCAATTTGTCGACCTTCTTCCTCATTGATAGAGGTCTCTATTTATAGAGTTTTAGTGACAGTGACCACTCAATCGGTGTAAAAACCGAGTAGTGGAAAGTACAGCACCCTTTACACAACGGTTAAAATAACCAAAGCCTGTGTATAGATGATCCTTTGAATGAGCGTGTGACGCGGGTCCAACTAAGGGACAAAACGTGTATAATCGCTACGAAGATCACGGCGTAAAAGCCACGTAGGTAGGTATCCCTCGTGTAGAAGAGTTTGGTATAGAAGCCAATGTCTGTCACCATGGCATAGAAGCCAAATTGTTATCAAACCGGCATAGAAGCCGAATAGGCGTAGAAGCCGAGTGGTCATAAAAGCCGAGTAGGCGTAGAAGCCGAATGATCATAGAGGCCGAGTGGGCATAGAAGTCGAGTGGTCATAAAGGCCGAGTAGGCGTAGAAGTCCGAGCAGGCGCCGAAGCTGAACAGGGGTAGAAGCCGAGCAGGCACCGAAGCTGAATAGTCGTAGAAATCGCTGCATAATGTGCCAGAGTGATGATGTGGACATTTTAGCTGGAATTACGGCTCTTGGAGATAATCAGATCTCTTGCATTAAATGCAGAGATCTGCCCCCATCCTGTACATTAAATGCAGATGATTGTCTTTAAGATTTGCCATCATTCCTCGCCTTAAATGCAGATACGCACCTTGAACCCTGTACGGAGAGCAACCACTGTCGTGGCAGTCTGTTTGTCTTCTGCAGAGCGTAAGAAGCTCATGTTTGCCTGTGTAAAACTAGGCAGCGTATTCCCTTGTATGCGTAGGAGCAGCTCTCGCAAAGGGGATGTCACTAAACGACGGTTCGGTGACATTTAATCAAATCTCCTGCTTTAAATGTGGAGATCCGCCATCATCCTCTGCATTAAATGCAGAGGCATGTTTTGAAGGTCTGCCACCCTTCTGTGCATCAAATGCAGAGACGTGCCTTAGGCATCTGTCAGTATTCGGCACATTAATTGCAAAGACGTGCCTTGAGGGTCTGTCACCGCCCTGTGCATTAAATGCAAAGACGCGCCTCGAGTCCCGTATGGAGTGCAGCTTTTGACGTGGCAGGCGATTTGTCTTCCGTGGAGCGTAAGGAGCTCTCATCTGCCTATGTAAAACTAGGCAGCGTATTCCTCTGTGTTCGTAAAAGCGGTTTAACCAAGGGAAATGGCATTAAATGACAGCCTGGGTTGCAGTACCTCGCAATCATTATAGCCGTCGCCTGGGTAGTCGAGCAGTATCCCTTTGTCAGAAGTCGAGACGTCAGGTTTATTGCAAGATCTGACAGGTTCATTGCAGAGAATACGAACGTCCCTCGTACACTTCAATGCCGCATTGAAAGAGGATGAATTTTACGCCATAAAGGCGATGAAGCACCCTGTTTACGCCGAAGCAGCCTGGGCATACCGCCCTACGCGGATGGTCCTCGAGTCTGTATTTCTCACTGTGCTTTGGCGGAGAAGCTCTGTTTGCACGTTTGAAGGCTCTGAAGTCCTCTGTTTATGCTGCTTTGCATCAATATGCTGCGTAGAGCTATCCAGCGTATTTTTTATGCTTCAACACAATACTTGTACTATATATACCATATACCAAGAAATAATATCTCATGACAAGATCCGGATATACCAATCCGTGTAACCATAGTGTCAAGAGAACATGGATATCTACACTAGATACCATAAACATAGAAGATATCATATGTATTGACTTGTATATATATATAAATCAATATTTGTATATCTAAAACTTAAATATCCTATGATACGGCCCTTTTTTGTGTCTTATAGTATCTTAGATGAGTTAGTGTGGCCTTAGTTTTATAGTATATTGATCTAGTATCCTATAGTTAGACTCATACAACCTAGAAATAATCGGTTTGACATAGAAATGGCTTTATGACCTAGAATTGCATCAGTTTTACTTATTTTCATTCCAGAACCTTGTGTTGATGCAACGTACTATATTTAGGTCTGTATGACACCAGCTTGGGCATCGAAGGACACACCATGCTCAGGACGTCAGGCGAGTACATTTTTTTGTTAGTTTTTAATTTATAATAGTGTATATATTTATGTTCTAGAACCGTATAATTGATTTTGATACAGTAATTTTATGGACTGGTACTACATGGATCCCGTTAGGAGATGTTATCCCCAATCGTGTTCAGTCGGTACACCTGCACATATATTTTATCGTGTGTAAGTGGTATTGATCTATATTTTGTGTTCACACACTGCTCGTGTTCAGTGTGCTTATTCATATACACATACTTCTCTTGTTCAGTGTGACTATATTTGTGTACACCCATTGCTCGTATTCAGTGGTCATATTCGTGTTCATAATGTGTCATGATTGGATCCATTGGTATTAGTTGGGGATGGGAGAGTAGAAGTTGATTATGTGATTAAAGTCTCATTGTTATTCGTGTATATACCGATTACATACCACACTTGTAATTGACTTACCTTATTGATCATGTTCAACCTAAACTAATCACATAATAAACTTATATTCTGAGGCACATTAGTTAGATTATAGTTATCTTTTTTATATTACAGATATTCATATTATTTATTCTCTATTCCAGTATATTACCTATTTTCTCTTGTTCATTCATTCAGATGTTTAGTTATCTTGTATTCATTTCTATTATCTTTTTTTTATGCTCGATTATGTTATTAAAACTGCTTTCAGAGGTATGTACTTTTCTCCAATCCTGACTGGATATATTTTTTCAGATGTTTGGCTCATAGATAAGTGTCCTACATTCTACGGACCACAAGAAGGACTACCTATTGAGGATACTCCTATAGACCAGGAGGACATAGTTGCATAGCATGAGGAGGTTTAGTTTATGTTGTGTTGGAATTGTATTAGACTATTTTTTAGATTCATTACTTGTATATTATTTCAGACTTGAGGGTTATACCGTATTTCTTTCCTTCTCTATTCCATTCGAGCTTTATCTTTCTTAGTTTGCATTGTGATTGAGTTTAGTTAAATTTGTGAGATACCATATTGTTCCTCCGTTTGGAGTTGAGATGATCAACAGGTACCATATTATATTGTTGAGATGTTAGTTAGTTAGAATTATCACAAACATCGTTCTACTGCCGATGCTGCGACGTAGGCTGGAACGTACCCACGTACTCGTACCCGAATATCCGAGTGCGGGTCATGACCAGGAATATATTAGGAAGCTTCTAATTTAATAAAAATTAATTCTAATCTCCTTAATTAACTATAGGAAATGAGTCTAATGGGCCTAGTCCAATGTTGTGCTCAATGATTAATGACAAGTTCTAATTAGGTCCACTAATGTCAAGTCCAAATAATTAGGCTAGCCTACTAAATATTAAATAAATAACATAACACATAATAAATAATTAGTAGCACAATATATAAATATCAAATTATAAAAAATAAAATATGCTAAATGACAAAAATACCCTCATGTAGAAATGTGATTGTGACAAAGTCTACCCACCTTAGAAAAATTATATTAAGAAAGAAAGAAACCTCACGGCTCAAAGAGATAAGGTTATCGCTCGTGCATATCGGCTTTTTTCTCCCAGCTAGACTCTCCCAGAGAGTGATGCCTCCACGTAACGCATAGCAAGGAATCATCTTTTTTTGCAGTACCTTCTTCCTGCGATCTAGAATCTCCACTGGCTGCTCTGGATAGCTGAGAGTCGGATCTACCTCGATCTCTGAGTGATCCAATACGTGACTTGGAACTCCCACGTACCGTCTCAGCTGTGACACATGGAACACGTTATGCACTCTCTCTAGTGTTGGCGGCAAGTCTAGTCTATAGGCTAATGCACCGACCCTCTTAAGAACACAGAAGAATCTGATATACGGTGGACTAAGCTTCCCGTCTCCACCAAAGCAAATCATTTTTTGTGTCAAAAAAATCTGCAAGAACACCAGATTACCAACCTAGAACAAATATAGACTTAACACTCAATCTAAAATAAAGTCATTATAAGAAATATAAATAAAACCTATACCTCAAACTCCAAGGGTCTCCGGTGGCTATCAGCCTAATGTTGCTATCTGTCTTGTGCCACCCGAAGTCTATCTCTAATAAGCTTTACCTTTTCAACTGTATCAATAATCATCTCTGGCCCCAGCAAGGCTCTCTCACCAACATCATCCCAAGATAAAGGAGTACGATATCTCCTTCCATATAAAGCCTCGAATGGTGATATCTCAAAGCTGGCCTGGTAAATATTATTTTAAGCCAACTCTACCAGGTGAAGATGATCCTCCCAAGAGCCTCTAAATTTTAATATATAGATACGAAGCATATCCCCGAGAGTCTGAATAGTCCTCTTCAATTTTTCGTCTGTCTAGGGGTGATATGCGGTACTGAACTTGAGTTGGGTGCCCAAGCTAACCTAAAAATCCTCCATAAGTGGAATATGAAGCAAGTATCCTAATTCGAGATGATGCTCATAGGAACTCTATGCAATCTGATAATATATTGCACATACATCTTTGCTAGCTTCTCCGTAGACAAACCCACTTTGAATGACAAAAAGTGAGCCAACTTGGTCAACCTGTCTACGATGACCCAAATCGCGTCTTTACCTCCTGGAGAATGTAGAAGCCCCGAATTAAAATTCATAGTAACATGCTCCCATTTCCACTCTGGAATGGATAAAGGCTGAAGTAAACCACCTGGCCTCTCCCTCTCTGCCTTTACCTGCTGGAACACTAAATATCTGGATACGAAATGTTCAACCTCCCGCTTTATACCATACCACAATATATGCTCCCTCAGATCTCCGTATATCTTGTTGGCACCTAGATGCATAGAGTACTGCGATCGATGAACCTCATGAAGAACCTACTCGTGCAATGTCCTAATTGGTACACACAATCTGGTACCGTGCTGCAATAATCCATCATCTGCAATAGTGAAGTCCTATGATAATCCTATCCGAATATGTGCTCTAATACTCCTCAGAGACTCATCATCCTAGTATGTAGCTTTGATCTTGTCCATCAGCTCAAACTGTATCTGCAATCCCTACATCTGTATCTCGACACTAGTTACCAGCACCTCAATACCCAAGTCTTCAAGATTGGCCAATAAGTATCTGTCCTCGTCAAGTACATGGTCACTATATACATGCTCAAGGTATTAGAGAATACGTTGGACTTTCCTGGATAGTACTGCAATGATATATCAAATTCCTACAACAACTCCAACTACTACCACTGTATCATGTTCAGCTCTTTCTATATAAATATACTGCAATGATATATCAAATTCCTACAACAACTCCAACTACTACCACTGTATCATGTTCAGCTCTTTCTATATAAATATGTACTTCAAGATCTTATGGTTCGTAAAGATCTCTACATGTCTAAGAAATTCAACCTTATCAAGAAAGAACTCACACTTTCAGAGCTTGCCATAAAGCTTCTCCTTTCTGAGAGTCTCCAAAACTATCCTCAGGTGCACCTCATGCTCTTCGAATATACAAGAATATCATCAATAAATACCACCACAAACTTATCAAGATACTGGTGGAATACCTTATTCATCAGATTCATAAATATCGCCAGGATATTGGTCAACCCAAACGGCATCACCAAAAACTCAAACTGGCCATACCGAGTCCGAAAAGCTATCTTCGGAATATCCTCCTTCTTCATTTTCATCTAGTGGTAACTTGACCTCAAGTCTATCTTTGAAAATACCTTTGCTTCACTCAACTGATCAAAGAGATCATCTATCTTTGAGAACAAATATTTGTTCTTGATAATGAGGTTGTTCAAAGCCCTATAGTCGATACAGATGCGTACCGACCCATCATTATTCGGTACAAACAATATTGGAGCATCCCACGATGATAAACTAGATCTGATGAAGGCTTTATCCTGTAATTCATCCACTTGCTTCTTCAATTCTGCCAGTTTGCTGTTGTTGATCCTATAAACGTACTGAGATATTGGCTCTATGCCTAGAACCAAGTCTATAGAGAATTCCATATCTCGATCTGGCGGCAAGCACGTCAACTTCTCTGGGAAAACATCCATAAACTCTGCTATCAACGGATGTGGCAACTCCTTCTCTTCCACCATAGCTCCACAGATGACATACTTTTTCTGCTTCGCTGCACCTCTAGCAATCTCAAACTCTGGCTCTTCTGGCGATCTAAATAAAACTCTGCCTCTACGATAATCTATACTAGCATGGTGCATACTCAACCAATCCATCCCGAGTACAATAATATAAATCGAAAGTGGCATTACGAGTAAACACACACTCAACTCTCGGCCTTCCAGTGTAACTCTTTGATCCTTGCAAACATCACTGACCAGGATAATTCTATCCCCAGTCGTGATCTTGTAAGTACAAGCCAAAGGTTCAGCCTCTAAAAGATGCTTAAGAGCAAAATATATACATACAAAACTATGGGAAGCACTGGAATCAAATAAAATATAAGCTGGAATAGAAACAAGGAGAACTGAACCTGATGTCACATCTCTGATCGGCTCCTCCTTCTCAACTATCATGACAAAATCTCACCCTCACTATGTTTCTTTTTGCTACTGTTGGTGTTGGACGAACTACTCCAGTTGGGTCGGTAAAGGAGGTCCCCTCTGCTGCCCCGCAGGTGGCCTCACTAGTGTTGTTTGTGCCGGTGCTGCACCCTGAGCTGCTCGTATATGAGCCACTATACACTTCCTCAATTGGTGGCCTGGCTCTCCATAATAAAGGCACACTCTAAGCCTCTTTCTGTAGACCTCCCATGTATACCCAATCTTTCCATATTGAGTGCACTGTGGGGCCTACTGTGCTGGCCTCGGAGACTGGTGTACCTGCTGTACTGGTGCCCGGAATGGTACATGAAACTGCTATCTCTACGGCTGGAAGGTCCTCTGCTGCTATAAATGGGGTCTCTTAGCTGGACCCACACTACTGCTAGCTCCCCCTGATGTATCTCTCATCCTTTTCGAATTTAGCTCTAAGTCATCCTCAACCATCTGTGCATCCATCAGGATCTCCTTGAATGTAGCTGTGCGGTATCCCCTAGCGAGGGATTTGCCTCCCTGATCAAACCCTTTCAGAACTTCCTAGCCTTTCCTAGGGGATTTACCCCTCCACAAACTTGTCCAATCTATAAAACTCTGCGGCGTACTCGTCCACTATTATACTCCATTGGACGAGGTCCTAGAACTGGCTCTCTAGGGCACTCGGAGCCACGTCCGAAAAGAACTTCTCCTTGAAAAGCCCTTTAAAAGTTTTCTAAGTCAATCCTGGCGCATGTAGAAGCTTAAAAAGTGGGCCATAGGTAGATGGCACAGTTTTCTATAAATAAACCCAACAATAGAAGAATGTCACACTTTCTACTTGTCCTAGAAGAAATATGCACATTTTCTTATTTTGGCGCACTTTCTATTAATTTTAGAGGATGGTGCACTATTCAGAGGGTAGAAAAGTGGCACATTTTCTTAATGCTACGAAAGATGATGCACAAATGATCTTCTCTCTCTCTCAATATTTAATGCAGTAGACTGACAACTGACAACTAACAAAGACAGAAAATGAAGAGTCAGAGGTCATCATTACAGCGAAGATACGACACGCAGACCTAGGTTTTTGTTTAATGACCCAACTGTAATGACATTCTCTTCAAAAGTGTGCCTCAGTGCTATTCTTCTCAAAAGTGCCCGCAGTGCCATTTTCTTTAAAAGTGCGCGATAGTGTTATTTTCTTCAAAAATGTGCCATAGTGTCATTTTTTTCAAAAGTGCGTAGTAGTGCCATTCTCTTCAAAAGTTTGCATCAGTGCCATTCTTCTCAAAAGTGTGCCACAGTGCCATTTCTTTCAAAAGTGTGCTATAGTACCAATTCTCCTCAAAGGTGTGCCACAGTGCCATTTTCCTCAGAAGTGTGTCGAAGTGCCAATCTTACTAAAAATGCGCCAGTCTCCAGATGACTTCAAAAGTGCACATACTATCCTAACTGATAGTGAGCCGTTACGAATGCGTATCTTACATGGGGTACTTCTCGTGAATGGTGTAAAGATAACTGTCCCCCACGACCTATGCTTTCTTCGTATAGGAAGCTACGTGTCAAGCATGCAATAAGTTGTGTACCCACACATGCAGAATATGGGGTGTTAATCCACCAAAAGTGCATGCATAATAGTAAACAGTGTTAACCGCTCCTAAACTCTATAAAAATATATAAAGAGGGACACACAGACAGACAAATAGAGAGAAAGGGGCTAGAATTCTCAAGTCTTTAAAATTCAAGAGTAGAGTGAGATAAATATAAGCTTCTCATGCCATTGTGCTAGAGCTTTCTTATTGTTCAACTCTTCAAGTTGTTCGCATCAATCTTCAAATCTTTAAAATTTAAGAGTAGAGCGAGAGAAATAGAAGCTTCTCGTTCCGTTGTGCCAGAGCTTTCTTATTATTTAACTATCCAAGTTATTCGTAGCATTCCCTATATTTCTCTGTCGTCATGTGCATTTCTTCATCGTCGAGTGGTCCAAGGAGTAAAGTGATCATTTGTAGTTCAGATCTCTACAGCTATACTTTTATAGAATTAATTGTACTTAGATTCCTGTTTAGGATCTTTTTTTGTACTTTTTAACAGTTTAAAACACAAAAGTTTCGTAGAAACTTTTTCTCGCAAACAAAGATGGCAAATCTGCTGGGGACTTTCTTCTTCTCTGACCAGAAGGCGATAGCTTAACTCGACACTGCTTCTATCGGCTCAATGCAAAAGACCTTGGTCATGAAGTTCTATTAACAGGCATATGAAGAAATGCTCTATCTGGGGGTAGTATTCACCCCTCATCTGCACTCAAGTTAAGGAAAACTCGTAAAGTATAGGTGTCCAAACCTCATCAAGCATATCCCAAAGTTGTTGCCAACTAGGGAAAGAGCATTCTGATTGACGAGATTTCTTCTGTCAATTTTGTTCAGATTAATGACTTAGTGGACAATTTCCTTGTATTAAACAAGGGATACAATTCGTACAACTTACGCAATTTTAAGAAAAGGGTGATCCACACCCAAGCTTCAGAATCCCCTATGTTAAACAAGGGTTATAATTAGCATAACTCGCACAATTTCGAGCAAAGGGTGATCAACTCCCAATCTCCTCAACCCGCGTATATTTACCGTAATATGCGAGGCAAGCAAGGCATGGACACCGTTGTCCAAACCAACCAGCACACAAATAAAGTGTTGGCCAGGGAGAATCATTCTTCTAACATCTTGATTACGCACAAAATTAAGGGAAAATTATGCACCACCCGTACGCCAGGTTAAGACCTCCGTGCAAAATTAAATGCATATAAACAAACTGTGCCAATTTTATCTGCGCTACTGAATGTGCGCCAAACAGGAACAATCTCTACACAACATTGTGATTGTGCATATGTAAATAAAAGTATTATTAGAGACAACTTTCTTTCCTCCCTGAAGAGAAAAAACTCGACATATAATGAATTACTTGCCAATCAAGCCAGCACATCACTCTATACACAAGGGACCAAAAATGTGCACATAAGATTCAATATTTCTCATATAAAGAGGAACAATCTGCCCTCTTCCTCCTCTTTTCTTCCCTTCCCTCTTTTAATTTATGTGAGCTTATTATACAAAAACGTAAAAAGAGGGGACCTTCTGACATTATAACGATATTTCCTAATAAACATCATTGAAATTATCATAGAGTTATAATCGAATGTTGTTGTGCATCAGCAAAATGGTTCGCGTTTGGCCGATTGACTTATACTATATCTCCTAAGCCTCAACATAAAAGGTAAGTTGATAACCAGGAGCACGATGATGAACCACTTTTTGCTTCAGCATATATGTCTTCACATCTTCCCCATAGTAGGAGACAATCAAGAATAAGTTCTTCAAGAACACCCAGTCAGAGGAGATTTGACCAACTCAAAAACTTCTTTGAAGGAGTATACCAAAATATTCGTTCTCGAATATGGGAGCTCGTTCGTCACAAGAATCCCCATTCCTCAGAATCCAAGACTAGGGGTAGCAATTCCCTTGATTCTGAAACTGACAGTCTAGACTCCAACTATATGATTCTTTCTACCAATTCCTCTATCATATACAGGGATGTTAGCATTTAAGCCGTCGGTGATGAACAAGACGCTTCTCCATCAGAAGCTACTGAATAATGCCTCAACTCACTACAGTCCACTTTCAAGGATATGTACACTATGATGCAAAATATGCATCAAATGATGACAACCCAATATTCTGCTACACCAGCACCCGTCCAAGTGGATTCATTCATACCTGCGTAGCCTAATCCTGGAACAACACCTCTATAGGATAAAATAAATCTAGAAGCGGTCATAAATTAAGAGTCAATGGCACCAACTCTTAATCCTTTCAATATTGGGGGTAGATCTCTGCCGGTGATGATTCATATTTAACCAGGATCCTATCAGTCAGCCGCACCACTTCGACCAGAAGATCCTCTTGAAGCTATCCAAGATTGCATGTACAGGTCAATATTTTAAAGAACAAAGACTAACTCCGTAAGCTAGGGTTAAAACAGCTTCATCCTTCGTATTAGGATAATATTTTTTTCTCTACTAAATACAAACCCCAATCGATAGTCTTGTTTGAAGGCATGACATCACCGAGCTAATTTATTAATTATTTTACTATGATGATGGCTTATCTAGAGAAAGATTATGCTCTCCTTACCAGATTATTTAAAAGATTCTTGGCCGGCATAGCCTACGATTGGTATCGTAGTTTACCTAATAACTGTATATCGTCGTTTAATGACATAAAGTATCTTTCTTCTCACGATTCTATGAGGGAGGCATGGATATGACGATGTCTTCACTCATCGATATCAAACAGAAGAAGAAGAAATCCGCTCATGAATTTGTTGAGTATTTCAGGTAGACAACTTCGAAGTTTCCCCCCAGTATTGCAGAATTTGCATTCATTAATATCTGCAAAAGAATCTACTCCTTATATTAAGGCTCTAGACAGGTCCAACTCAATTTTAAGACTGGACAACGTTCATCATCGTGGCCGAAGCTGCTGAAAGCAATACGAAAATGGCACACAATTTAGGGTTATAAATGACCAGTGCTAAAGGGAAGCGTCACTCCAATAGCGCAAATAATCGCAACAGCAAAGGAAATGAGGCCTTAGCGATAACTCTGTCAAAGCGACCCACCTCTCCTCCAACACAAAGTCTTCTAGGCATAAGGAAGAATATTCCTTTAACGTGAGCGATATCCCCAGCATTTTTGAATGCTTGATAAAAAGATAAGTTGTAGTTGCCTGATGTCAAGGGACCAAATGAGGCTTAGGCTGGTAAAACAGACGACCCAAAGTACTGATTGTACCACCGATACATAAATTACCTTAGCAAGGCTTATTATGTCTTGAAAAGGAAGATACAACAGTTGATAGTTGCTAAAGCTATAACCCTTCACAATAAAGAAAAGATAGTCACTGCCAATATAATATCTTTTTAATGCGATAACTTTCCAGCAAAAGAAGTCTCGAATGGTGTCGTCCTAATACCTTGAGCTACGATGGAAGTGTTAAATCTTATGCCGCCTAGAAGTCAAACAGAGGAATTGGTGCCTCTTACCATAGATCATGGAGAGATTATGTAGATTCATCCCGATCTGCTGTCAGATTGGGACTAGGGAGCATCATCTTCCAAGTCAAAATCTAATAAGGGTAAGAAATATAAATCATGCAATATGATTTTCTCGGATCCTCATTTAGACTGTTTCATGACCCACACCTGGGATAAGGGCACGAGTAGTGAGTGAAGTTCATCCTACGCCACAGCATCAATGGTAGAACACTGTCTGGGTCATCTCTACTATATAATCATCTTATACAATATATATATATATATATATATATATATATATATATATATGATACCTGTTAATCATCTCAACTCTAAACGGAAGGACAATATGGTATCTGATAAATATAAACTATACTCAATCACAATGCAAACTAATGAAGATAAAGTACGAGATAGAATAACAAAAGAAAAAGTCAAGATACATCCACAAGCCTGAAATAATATATACATGCCATAAGCCTCAATAAAAGTCTAATACAAGTCTAAACAATAATCTAAACCTCCTCAAACTCTGGTACAAAGTCCTCCTCCTCTAAATGAGTATCATCTAATGGTATGCCATCCTGCGACCCATAGTAGATAAGACACTGGTCCACAAGCCAATCATCTGAAAAATATATCAAATCAGGATTGGAGCAAAGTACATACCTCTGAAGTCAGTTTCAAATACATAATCGAGCTTATATAACAGATAATAGAAAAGGATACACGATAGCTAAATATTAGAAAGAAATAAACTAGAGTGAACAGGTAATGTATTGGAAAGTAAAGAACAAATAATATGAATAACTACAAGTAATGAGAATAGATAAACTAGCTAATGTGCCATAAAATATAAGTTCGTTATGTGATCGGTTTGGGTTGAGCACGAATATAATATGGCAACTCGATTACACATGTAATATATAATCGACATGTACACGAATACACTGGGGCTTGATCATATAACCAACTTCTATTCCCCCATCCCCAACTAATACCAATCGATCCAATCATGACACGTTACAAACACGAATATAAGAATACTAAACACGAGCAATGTATGAACACAAAGTACACTTAAATTAATACCCGATACATACGATGAAATACTTATGAAGAATTATCCGCTGAATACGATAAGAGATAACATCTTCTGACAGTATCCATGTAGTACCAGTCCGTGAAACCACTGTGTCAGAATAAAGTAAACTGTCCTAGAACATGCGATATATACACTATTATGAAATAAAAACTAACAGAGAAATATACTCGCATGAGGTCCTGAGCAAGTAAAATGGAACAATGCCTGAACCGGTGTCACACGACCTATATAGGAATTTACAGGTTACTAGGTATAATAAAAGATAAATAAATTTAAATATGAAGAAATGGGTAATCTCTATGTCATACTAGGTCACTTTGGCCAAACGGGGTCAAACTAGGTCAAGGGTTAACTTTTAAAGTAGAACTAGTCAATATTGGTCAACTCTAGTCAAAGCTAGATCAACCCTATAATTCTAAGTAAAAACTATCTAAACTAGTCTATCTCCCAAGTGTATTAGCTATATATCTATTAACACTAAGTATTGGTTAACACCAATATAAATATACTAGTTAAATATACTATGAACTATATTACCTATGGATATCAACTAGTTAATACTTATCTAACTAATACCTTGGTTGACACCCATGACACTTAACCATTCCTAATACCTAATATTAAGACATCAACTCTTATTCAATAACCACACTTAAACACCATATTAACTAGCACTAACTACCCTCACTAAACTTCAGTCTTCCATATACTGTTAAATAGTGCATTAACCCCCACCTAATACTCATCAACTTGGTATCTAATATATATCACCCTGGTACTTGATATACTTCCCATCTTACATCTTGACACCTACAGATACACCAATTTCCTTTGCTCACAGGTGTACTATGTTCACTGCACAAGGGTGTACTACACATACACTTGAGTGATACCCCCTTTGGTGAAAATGAAGCCAACCTATATCAACTAACAAATCATCTCCATATACCCTCATGCCCATACTCGAGCTCCCCATTAGTTCACAGTAACTTCTACACGTGTGTAACCCCTTCCCCTATATCTTGTAGTTACAGTGTTGCTCTTCATGGTAGCAAGTTACTGTTGTAACTTGCCTTCAATGCTGTTGCTGCTATTGTGTTGCACTGCCTGATTGCTGCTATTGCTGTTGTTGTACTGCTATTGCTTATATTGTTGCTACAATTTCTACTAATACTGAGATTTCTGTTGCAGCAACTGCTACTGATACTGCTTGCTTCTACAGCAACTGCTACTGATACTGCTTGCACACTTAATGCCATATGCCAATTTTCTCCCCACTAAAACCAGTAGGCAACCAACTACCTGCACCCTTACCCGACTAATAACAGCATACACACTCACTTATACTGCACATCACTGGACACTCACACAGTGAACATTAATACACATACACATATAACTGTTATATCTATAAATAACTATACATACACACGCAAATTTCTCTCTCTCTCTCTCTCTCTCTCTCTCTCTATATATATATATATATATATATATATATATATATATATACATATATACATTTAAACAAATATCTATAGTGTACCAAATAGAATATCTATGATACTTAACCCATTGAGGTGCCAAACTCTTCATTCTCCAAAATTAAAAATTTCCCCAAGTTATATATATATAATTATAACTATTAGAAGTTATTACAACATATAATAAAGATAATTCATATAAATTATCCAAAAAAGGCCACATATCAAACTGTATCGTAAAATACTATGATACGTCCTATACGTATCCATAGGTTGACACATACCAAGTCCCATAACCCTGATCTAAGTCTAAATAGATCTAATTGGTCTCATGACACACAATTGATGTGTTAAATTCATAATTCCCCCAACATGCACACAAAATATCATATAGAACTTAGAACTCATAGTACATAGCCAAATAGCCTAAAACTTATTCCTATAGGTAGTCCTATGCCATGGGATTATTCTTAATGGCAAATACATGATTAAAAAACTATAGTGAAATGGAAATTCAGGAATTACTAATTAGAAGATGGATTCCCAAAGAATATATAATTGGACATGATCCAGACACGATCTCTAGCTCCAAAGTTTCTCCTCTTTATGCTCCTTGCTTATCCAAATTCTAAGGCTCCAAGAGTGGTGGATTTGAGAAGAAATTGATGGTGAATTATTTAGAATATAGAGGGAAAATAGAAAATTGGGGATCTAGAATTCAGATTAAAATAAAATACAAATAAGGAGAGAGAGAGAGAGAGAGAGAGAGAAGAACCCCCTTTATAGCGGCCGACTTATTCCCCCTTCCCCAATCAAATTCAAATGTCCAAGTTGCCCCTATATGTTGCATTATGAGAAATAATTAAGGATGAGGATTTTGGAATTGGAAGTCTCTAACTAATTGTAATTAAACTAATCCTGCTTAATTTAATTAGTGGAATGACTAATAGGCTTGGGTCCAAGTTGGGCTCCCTAATTGTCATGACAAATCTAGTTAGGTCCATATGTAACAAGTCTAAATATTGTCTAGTCTCTCTCTAACTAACTAATTAACACAAGCCTTTAATGACTAATCAATACAAGTGCAATAATCATGTCTCAACATAATTAAATAAATTTATACAATCATCACATAATTATTTAATATTATACTCCTAAAATTAAATACCTATATTAAATTACTACACTATCCCTAGCGAAAAAAAGTGAGGGTGACAATCCTACCCACCTTAAAAAAATTTATCCTCAAAATTAAGGAAGAAACTAACTAACAAAAACAATCAATACAAGCAAGAAAGAATTATACCTCACGGCTCAAACATATAAGGATATTGCTAACGCATCTTGGCCTCTCGTTCCAAGGTACTCTCTCTTGATGAGTGATGCCTCCATGCGACTCACACTAAAGGAATCGTCTGGTTTCACAATACCTTCTCCCTACGGTCCAAAATCTCTACGGACTGCTCTGGGTAGCTGAGTGTCGAACCAACCATGATCTCTGAGTGATCTAGTACATGGCTAGGATCTTTCATGTACCATCTCAGCTATGATACATGGAACACGTTGTGCACTCTCTCTAATACAGGTGACAAGTCTTATCTGTAGGCTACTACACAGACCCTCTTAAGAATACCGAAGGGTCCGATATATCTTGGACTAAGCTTTCCGCCTCCACCAAATCGAATCGTGTCCCACATCAAAGAAATCCCCAAGAAAAATAGATCGCCAGCCTAGCACAAAACACAGCCTTAGCACTATACCAAAAATAAGCAATCACAAGCAATACAAATAAAATCTATACCTCAAACTCTAATGGTCTCCGATGGCTATCGGTATAATACCGCTGTTTGTCCTGCACCACCCAAAGTCTTTCCCTAATGAGCTTCACTTTCTCAACTACATCCACGACCATCTCTTGTCTCAATAAAGCTCTTTTACCAACATTATCCCATAATAATGGAGTACGGCATCTTTGTCCATACAATGCCTCAAATGGTGATATCTCGATACTGGCCTGGTAGTTGTTGTTGTAAGAAAAGTCTACAAAGTGAAGATGATCCTCCTAAGAGCCTCCAAAATCTAAAAAATAGCTGCGTAGCATATCCTTGAGAGTCTGGATAGTCCTCTCCGACTGCTCATCTGTCTGAGGGTGATATATGATACTGAACTTGAGCTGAGTGTCCAAGCTAGCCTACAAATTCATTTAGAAGTATAACGCGAAGCGACTATCCTGATCTGAGACTATGCTTACAAGAAATTCATACAATCTAATTATCTAACACACATATATCTCTATGAGCTTCTCCGTAGATGTACCCACTTTGAATGGCAGAAAATGGGTTAATTTGGTCAACCTGTCTATGTGACCCAAATCACGTCTTTGTCTCCAGAAGATCATGGAAGCCCCGATACAAAATCTATCGTCACATTCTCTTATTTCTACTCTAGGATGGGTAAAGGCTAAAGCAATCCATCTAGCCTCTGTCTCTCTGCCTTTACCTGCTGACATACCAAACATCTGGATATGAAACTAGCTACCTCCCGCTTCATACCATACCATCAAACATGCTCTCTCATATTTCTATATATCTTGTTGGCACCTGGATGCATAGAGTACTGAGATCGATGCGTCTCCTGAAGAATCTTCTCGCATAATACTATACTTGGCACACACAACCTGGTATCGTGCCGCAATGATCCATTCTCTGCAATACTGAAGTCCTCTGCCAATCCTATCTGGACCTGTGCTCTGATGCTCCTCAGAGATTCATCCTCGAACTGTGCGGCCATGATCCGGTCCATCAACTCTAACTGTACCAGAAGTTCCCACATCTGTGCTACAATTTCAAAAAATAATACCTTAATACCCAAGCTATCAAGATCGGCCAATAAATATTTGTTCTTCGTCAAATACATAGCTACTGGATACCTGGTCAAGGAATCCGCGACTATGTTGGCCTTCCCTGGATGGTACTGCAAAGCAATGTCGAAGTCCTTCATCAACTCCAACTACCGCCTCTGCCTCATGTTGAGCTCCTTTTGTGTGAACATATACTTTAAGCTCTTATGATCTTTAAAGATCTCTACTCGCTCTCCATACAAGTAGTTCTTCCATAGTTTAAGACCAAAAATAATTGCTGCCAACTCCAAGTCATGGGTAGGATAATTCTTCTCATGCGGACATAATTGCCTGGAAGCATAGGTGATCACCTTTTCGTTCTACTGCAACACACATCCTGTCACCCTTATATTTTCAATCAAGGATAGTTTGATAATTGATATGGGTATTTTATTTTTAGAATTGATTGTATTTAAATATTATATATGTGTAATAAATTATTTATTATATTATTTAATTACTATTATATGCTAGATTATTTTAGACTTGAGTAGTGGAACTAACTAATTAAATGAGATGCATGAACCCAATATTTTAGTTTAGTTTAGATTGAGCCCATGAATTAGTCCCATGGATTAGGAGGATGGATTAATTAGTGAAACCATTAGACTAGAACCTTCCTCCTTTATTAATTTCTTCATGAGAGTCCCCAAGGAATATTTTGGAAATTTCACATGACTTGAGGAAGGGGTATATGGCCGGCCATTAGAGGAAGGAGAGGGAATATCGCTCATTTTATTTTTCTATTGCATTTAGATCTATATTTCCCCCTTTACAATTTTCTTTATTCCATCACCATTCTTTCACAAATTTCTTCCTAAATTCCTTCTTTATTCTTTACTTGAGGCTACTATAACAAGGATCTACAAGAAGGAAGCAAAGATCTACAAGGAGGAAGCCACGATCTACAAGGAGGAGCTACATTCAATATTTGGGGATTTTTATTAGGAATCCATCTCCCAATAGGTACATTTTAGTTTTCCATCTTTTAATAGGTTTTAAATATGATATTTAACCATAAAAAATTATCACACATGCATAGGCTACCCATAAGAATTGGTTTTAGGTTCATAGGAGACCTATGGTGGAAGTTATGTATGTTTTTGTGTCAATTTTTGGGAAATTTTGAGATTGGTACATGTGGTGTTTGTCAATTGGTCAAATAGATCAATATGATATATTATTACTTGTTTATGACTAGTGTCGTATCCATAATTGGGTATGTGTAGGCCGTATCACGTCAATTTGGTAATACATATTATTTTTGGGGGGTTTTCTCCGACACGAGAATTTGTGTATATTAATTATTGATACAGACACTTAGTTGTTATTATTATTGTACGTATAGTTCATAATTAGTATTCTAGACTTGCTCGTATCCTTCGAAATATATTTGGTTGTGGGGCAGAGCCGTGTCACAAGCGTATCATAGAATTAGTGTGATACGGGTACGGTGTACTCCACGTGTTTGATTTATTGCTCTTAATTCTATATGCACATATGTGTGTATGTGTATGTGTGTGTGTGTGTGTATATATATATATATATATATATATATGATATGATATGATATATATATATATATGCTTATGAGTTTATGTACATATATAGATATATGTATTGATATATATATTTATATGTGTATGTATGAGTATTATATAGATATATAAATATGTGTATGTAGGTGATGTTATATTTATATATTTACATATATGTATAGATGTGTTTGTGTTTGAGTATGTATATAGTTAAGTGTATATGTGTGTGTGTGTAAGTGTATATAGTTATGTGTATATATATATATATATATATATATATATATATATATATAAATATATATATATATATATATATATATATATATAAATATATATATATATATGTGATTGTATATATATATATGTGTGTGTGTGTGTGTATGAGTGATTATAATTCCATATATGAGTGTATATATATATATATATATATATATATATATATATATATATATAGAGAGAGAGAGAGAGAGAGTTATATTCATAGAGGTGTATGTATATATATATGTATATGAGCTATGTATTTGTGTTTGTGAGTGTGTGTCAGTAAGTAAGGGAGAGCAGCAGTAAGTGACAACAAGGGGGAGGTAGGATCAAGCTGAGAAGACTACAGCATCAGCAAGGCTCAACTGAGCCAATAGCAGCTACAACACAGTAGAATAGCAATTCAGTAATAGCTGATTCAGCCAACTGAGAGCAGTGTGCATAACTAGGGTGCACAACAGCTAACTATAACCCTAGTGCAGAGCATACAGCTATGTGTGCAGCTCATGCAGCTAATTGCATGGAGCATGCTGTGTAATGGAATTGTACAGTATCGGCATGAAGGGTCTGTAGTATCAACAGGGATGCAGTTCAGCAACTGCACAGTGGATGCAGTATACAGCAAGGTATAATTCGTGCATAGCTACTGAGTATAGGAAGCAAGTGGCAGCCAATGCATCAAGCACAACACAGTATCAGTACTGTATCATTTTAGCAACAAGGTATCAGTGTATCAGTCAATATCAGTACAGTGTAAGGTATGGGTAGTTAGTTAGTTAGTTAGTTAGGTGTGTTAGTAGTTGATTAGTTATTAATAGTAAGAATATTTAGTAAATATATATATATATATATATATATATATAATTTATGTGTATGTAGCTATATATATTAGTAAAGGAAATACATGTATATATTAATATAATTAGTACTTGAGGTATTATGTATATATATTAGCTATAATCAATAGGATTTGAATTACCTTGGGAGGCCAAGGTAATGGTTCGATACCAAGGTATTGGGTTTGGGTATCGAGATATGTGTGATATGTATTGGTGCAAGGCCAAGGTATCCTAATTTCAGTAATTAGATAAGTACTATAATTATTGACTTGTATACCTATATAAATTACTATTTTCCTATATTAAACTTGCGTATCCTGGGATGCGGCATTTTGGAGTGTTTCATAGTATCATAGATTATCTTGTATAGCTTAGTTTCATAGCGTATCGACCTAGTGTCTTAGTGTTAGACTCTTGTAACCTAGAATTAATCGGTTTGACTTTTAAATGGCTTTATGACCTAAAATTATATCAATTTAACTTATTTTCATTTCTAAACCTTGTATTGATACAACATACCATATATAGGCCTGTGTGACACTAGCTTGGACATCGAGAGATACACCTTGCTCCGGACTTCAGGAGAGTACGTTTTTCTGATAGTTTTTAATTCATAATAGTGTCTATATGCATGTTCTAGAATTGTATACTTGATTTTGACATAGTGATTTTATGGACTTGTACTACATGGATCCCGTCAGGAGATGTTATCCCCTACCGTGTTCATTAGGTACTCCTGTACATATATTTTATCGTGTACATTGGGTATTGATTTATATATTATGTTCACACACTGCTCATGTTAAATGTGATTATTCGTGTACACATATTGCTCGTGTTCAGTGTGATTATATTCGTGTACACCTACTCCTCGTGTTCAGTGGTCATATTCTTATTCGTAGCGTGTCATGATTGGATCCATTGGTATTAGTTGGGAATGGGAGAGTAGGAGTTGATTATGTGATCAAAGACCCATTATTCATCGTGTACATTCTGATTATATACCACACTTATAATCGTCTTACCTTATTGATCATGTTTACCCAAACTGATCACATAATAAACTTGTATTCTGAGGCACATTAGTTAGATTGTAGTTATTTTATAATATTATAAATATTCATATTGTTGATCTATATTCTCGTACATTACCTGTATATCTATTATTCATTCATTCATATGTTTAGTGATCTTGTATTTTATTTCTTTTATCTGTTTTATATGCTCGATTATGTTATTGAAACTACTTTCAAAGATATGTACTTTGCTACAATCCTGACTGGAAATATTTTTCCCAGATGACTGGATATTAGAGTAGTGTTCCACATTCTTTGGGCCGCAGGACGGTATACCTTTAGAGGATACTCTTGTAGACCAGAAGGACTTAGTTGCAGAGCCCGAGGAGGTCTAGTTTTGTGTTGGCTTGTATTAGACTATATTTGTGGAGATTTATCGTTTGTATATTATTTTAGATTGTGAATTGTATCTTGATTTCTTTCCTTAGCTATTCCATACATGCTTTATCTTTCTTAGTTTGTTTTGTGATTGAGATTAGTTATAATTGTGAGATACCATATTGTTCCTCTATTTGGAGTTAAGATTATTGAAATATACCATATTATATTATTGAGATGTTAGATAGTTAGAAATAACCCCGACAGCATTCTATAGCCGATGTTGCGACGCAGGTTGGGCGTAACAACGTACTCGTGCCCGAATATCTGGGTGCGGGTCATGACACATCCTAAACACTTACCCAATGTATCACAATATATAGAAAATCCTCATGTCCATGATGGCAATGTCAATACTAGAGCTATAGTCAACCTCTTCTTTAGCTCCTCAAAAGTAAACTGACCATCCTCAGTCCAGACGAACTCCACATCCTTCCTGGTTAGTCTAGTCCTAGGCTCTATAATCCTGGAAAAATCCTAAATAAATCTCCAATAATAGCCTGCCATTCCAAGAAAACTCCTGATCTCTGCTACTTAACTTGGGGTAGACCACGACTCAACTGCTGAAATCTTTTTCGGGTCTACTGAGATCCCGTCGCCTGTAATCACATACCCAAGGAACTCAACCTTATCAATGAAGAACTCACACTTCGAAATCTTTTCATATAGCTTCTCTTTCCTAAGGGTCTCTTGAACTATCCTTAGGTATTTCTCATGCTCCTCCGAGGTCTTCAAATAAATCAGTATATCATCAATGAATACTACCATAAACTGATCCAAGTATTGATAAAATACCTTATTCATCAGGTTGATGAATACCGCTGGGGCATTGGTCAACCCAAACGGCATCACCAAGAACTCAAACTACCTATACCGAGTCCTGGAAGCTGTCTTTGAAATATTTGCCTTCTTCACTTTTACCTGGTGGTACCCTGATATCAAGTGTATCTTTGAGAATACCTTTGCTCCGCTCAACTGATCAAATAAATTATCAATCCGTGGCAACGGATATTTATTCTTGATAGTGAGGTTGTTGAGTACCCTATAGTCGATACACATGCGTACTGACCCATCCTTCTTCGGTATAAATAATACCGGAGCACCCTATGGTGATGAACAAGAGCAAATGAAGTCCTTGTCCTGCAACTCATCCACCTGCTTCTTCAACTCTGCCAGTTCATTATTGTTCACTATGTAGATGTGCTCGAATATTAGTTCTGCACCTGGCACTAAGTCTATAGAGAACTCTATATCCCCGTCTGGTGGCAACCCCGGCAACTCCTTCGAAAAGACTTTTATATACTCAGCAATCAATGGATGTGTCGGCTCCTGCTCTTCTACCAAAGCTCTATAGAAATCTTCTTCGCTCTTCTTTGTTGCTCCTCGAATAAACTCGAACTATGGATCTCCTGGCGCCTGAAATAGAACTTTACCTCCATGATAATCAATATTAGCATGGTGCCTACTCAACTAATCCATCCCGAGTACTATATCGTAGCTCAGAAGTGGTATTATGAGTAAACACACGCTCAACTCTCAGCCCCCAAAGAACTCTTCGGTCCTTGCAAACATCTTTAACCAGGATAATGCCACTCCCGGTCATGATCTTGCAAGTCCTCGCCAACAGTTCAGTCTCAGGGTAATATTTTAGAGCAAAAGATATAGATACAAAACTTGGTAAAGCACCAAAATTAAATAAAGCATGAGCCGAAAAAGAATCAAGATAGAATAAACCTGAAATAACATCACCGACTGGCTTCTCCTCCTCGACGGTCAAGGCAAAAGCTTTCCCCTGTCACTGGGTATCTCTCTGCTACTACTGGTGCTGAGCGAACTGCTACTATTATAGTGGTAGATGAGGAACTCTTTGTTGTCCAGTTGTTGGTCTTGTGGGTGCTCTCTGTGCCTGAGCTACATCCTGAGCTGGACAAGTTGGAGCTTTAGGACAAGCCCTTAACTGGTGATCTTATAATCCACAAAATAAGTACTGGCCCAATCTTATTTTGCATGCATCCCATCCATGCCCCTGTTTTTACAGAATTGGCAAGGAATAGCTGGTCTCTAGATCTGGTACATCTGATGTATCGGTGCTCTAGTTGGTCCTGATATGGCTGCCTTGACTGTTGGAAGTGCCTCTGATGTTGTTACTGAACATGAGACCGCTTCATTGGACCCGTGTTAGTACTGGATCCTCCTATATCTCTTGACCTCTTAGAGCCAAGCTCTAGATCATCCTCTGCCAGCTGTGCCTATCTCAAAATTTTCTCAAAAGTAGCGGTGGGATCTCCATTCGTATATAATTTGATCTCCCTGTTCAAGCCCTTTCTGAACTTCCTGGCTCTTCCTCTAGGGTTTTGCCCCTCTACAAAGTGGCCTAATCTGTAATACTCTGCTGCATACTCATCCACCATCATACCTTCCTGAATGAGGTACTAAAACTGGCTCTCTAGAGATGTCAGAGCCACATTTGGAAAAAAAAAATTCTTGAAGAGCTCCTTAAAATCTTCCCAAGTAAGTTCGGTGTTGAGATCCTGGGATCCGTCCTGAGCCCAGTCAATACGATATCGAACATCATGCTCCATGCAGCCTCTACTTGCAAACTCTTTGGAATCTTCTCCATTCGCAGGTTTCGCTCAATGACTTCTATCCAATCGGCAGCATAAATAATCCCTTCAATGCCTTTAAAGTCCTTCGGCCCCATCCTCTTAAAATCTATGATAGTCTCCAACCTCGACTGCTGTGGGGTAAACTGAGGTGGTACCGTCTGTGGCAAGAATAATATGACTCTCTTGACTGTTGTGAGCACAATCTGGTGAGCATTCTCAATGCCCTATCTCATAACCTCTGATTGGCGGTGCTACGCCTCCATTATCTGCTAAAATAGTGTGAACATTTGTGTCTGATCGACTGCGGATGGTGGGAGTGGAAGATCCCCTGAAATTGTCGGTGTTGCCCTCTGTACCAGAGGTGGAGCACCTCTGAAACTTGCTGCACAAATGACTACCTGGATCGGTAAAGCAGACCTCTGGAATGTAGCTGCTGGAACAACATCTGCTGGTGCTGCCCTCAGAGGCAATGAAGTGATCGACCTCACTGACATTGCACTTGAGCGCTGGGAACGCATCTTTGGCAGCATCCTGAAGATAGATTGAACAAAGGAATCATTATTGAGTAAGATACAATGTCATCAATGAAGGACATATTTTATTCAAAGTAAAGAAAATATTCTAATAGAGAAGGATAGCAAAACTGATATTGGAAGTGTTTCCTAGTTGTGATTAAGTATACTCTCAGCCTAAATCATATTTCCTAAAGCAGGCTCATAACAGTACTCTAGGTGAGCACTACTACGATATTGCTCTAAATGCGACTCTAGACCTGTATGGACCACAACTAAAAATGTGTCATAATCCGTTACCGGGATAAGGGTACGAGTAGTGAGCAACGCCCAGCCTACGCTGCGGTATCGACGGTAGAATATTGTCTGGGTCAACTCTACTATCTAAACATCTCATACAATATATATACATGGTACCTATCAATCATCTCAACTCTAAACGGAAGGACAATATGGTATCTAATAAATATAAAATATACTCAATCATAATGCAAACTAAATAAGATAAAGCACGAGATAGAATAACAAAAGAAAGAGTCACGATACATCCACAAGCCTAAAATAATATATACATTCCATAAGCCTCAATAAAAGTCTAATACAAGTCTAAACAATAAACTAAAACTTCTCAGACTCTGGTACTAAGTTCTCCTGCTCTAAATGAGTATCCTCTAATGGTACTCCGTCCTACGGCCCGTAATAAGTAGGATATGGTCCATAAGCCAATCATCTAAAAAAAATATCCAGCCATGATTGGAGCAAAGTACATACCTCTGAAAACAATTTTAAATACATAATCGAACATATTTAACAGATAATAGAAAAGAATACATAATAACTAAACATTATAAAGAAATAAACTAGAATGAACATGTAATATATTATAAAGTAAAGAATAAACAATATGAATAACTGTCACGACCCACACCCGGAATTTGGGCATGAGTCGTGGGTACGTCCAGCCTACGCCGCAGCATCGGCGGTAGAACGCTGTCTAGGTCTAAACATAATATATCCTGTCAATAATCTCAACTCCGTACGGAGGACAATGATAAATAAACCACAGTTCTATGATATACTCAATCACAAGCTAATAGAAATCATAGCACGATGAGAATAGAAAAGAGTTCTAATAAAACCAACCACAATAATCCAACTCAAATCCTGGGTCTAAATGACCTCACAAAGTCACAAAATAAAAATACATCTCAGTCTCAGTCTAAAACAATAATGCAGAAAAAGTAGTCTAAGGGCAGCCATGTACGTTCTCCTCTAGGCTAGGCAACTCCTCTGGGGTTTCTGGAGTGAAATCACCCTCTAATCCTGGGCCGTAATGAGTGGGGCAAAGATCCTCCAGGTCCTCTGAAAAATGTTATCCAGTCAGGATTGGAGCGAAGCACAAGCACTAACAGCAGTTTCATTAAATTGACAAAATCTATAAACAGTGTAAGAGATACAAGATGGAAATAAATGCTAAAAATGAGAAGTACAGGAGAAATGAAATAGACAATAGAGCATCTAGCAATGAACAATAAACAGTGACTGCTAGAACAAGTAAATCTGAATAAAGATAACATCTAGCTAAGTGTTTGAAATATTAGTTTATCATGTGATCGGCTTGGGACTAGATCAGGCTGGTTATATATGATTAGCTATGATTCTTGGAGGTCAGGCTAATCATATATAACAGCTATGAAGCATGATGATGGTCAGGCCGCACCCGACGTGAGAAGTGGGGTGAGCTATGATGCATGGTAAGGATTTGGATATGATCACATAATCTACTAATAATTCCCCATCTCCAGCTAGCACGGTGGATTCCAATCACGACTCCTCATGATGGAGATCTAGGGTGCTAACTCGTGTATCCACAGTGTCGAAATCAAGTATGTAATACACTACCATTTATAGAAGTAATCAACAATGAAAACTGTCAGAGAATATACTCGCCTGTGGTCCTGAGCAAAAATGTGAGGATCGATGTCCAAAGTGGGATCACAATGACCTATATATAAGATATCAAAGTTAAAATGGTGTTTGGAATGATAAAAGTGATTAGCTAAGTTGAAATGGGGTGTTAGGCCATTTCTAGGTCTATACTAGGTGTTACTAAGTCAACTCTAGGTTTTTGGTCAAAACTAGTTAATACCTTGCTTCTAGGTTCATACTAGCTATTGTTAACTAATACTAGTTAAATACACTATATTATATGTTCTATACTTACAATATAGACTCTATATAATTACTATCTCTAATATCGTAGCTATACTTATTATATCACTCTAATATCTCTCCTAACCCAATTAATCTTGAATACCTTGACCAATACCTTGCACCATAACATATACCTTAGTATCTCATCAAACCTATACCAATACTATTACCCATATCTTATACTAAACTCCTACCTCATACACATACTGACACTCAATACCTCACTGCACACAACACATACTCACACTGATGTTCACACAGGTTGCCACTTACTGATACTCTAGACTAACACTGACTGGGAATTACCCACACTGGGAACTCTTGTACACACTGATATACTACACACCCACACTGTTAACCTTACTAAGAACACACAGCTATACATACTGACACAAATAACTCACCCAATCTAATACACATATACACAAGCACTTCACCAATACACAACCTACACAGAAACACACAGGGTGCATATGGATACACTCACACACATGTAGTATCTGCACAGTTTACACAGGTAATGCACAGGTAATGCACAGTTTATACATGTAATATCTGTAGTATCTGCACCTAACCAGCCATCTCACTCACACACTCATCCTGGCACAGTTTCTAAACCCATAACAGAACTGAAACTCACATAGGTATGTCTCTAACCTCACATACGCATATGCACAGCCGTAGGTTGACTTATACACACAGGTAATAACACATACAAGGATACTCACACACACAAACATCACATACACAGTCACTGCACACTGCTCCCTCTCTAACTCCCTCTCAAAATACACACAGGGTGTACACTCTACACAACATTATCTCACATGTTCTCTAGTCTTAAGGGAACTAGGATACACACAACTACAGTTCTCCCCAAATACCCAGCCACACACAGAGTTTCACCCTGACACACACAGAACTCACACTGCACCCTATAAACTAACAGATACCCTGTTCTTCTACACTGACACACAGGAAACTAGGTTCTATAGAACTCACACACACAAGTTCTGAACTGACACAGTACACACAGGATACATAAATTACTAATTCTGCTACGGTTCACACATTGGTTCATCACTACACACGAACTCATCTACACATTGATTCACCTAGGCTATACACACACTGTTCTGCACTGCAACACACACACATACTGATATCCTAAAGATACACAGTCAAATCACATAGGTTTCTAATACCCTAAGATTCACACAGCCACACTGTGATAGGTACCCAGGTTCACATAACACTACACCCAACCACAGAATCCTGGATGCACAATGGAAACCCAAAACATACAGTTGTACACCCGACTGAACAGTGAACTTCTCCCAACACACACAGAACCACAGTACCCTCCCCATCGATGCACACCACAGCCCACAACACTCGACTGCACAGGAAATCAAAACAATAACATATCTACTCCTATGCATATATATATATACATCAACATCATACATCAAATTAGATAAAATAGAGTAGGTTAGATAGGTGTTCATCCATCTTGGCATTTCCTCAAACACATGCAGTGCAGAAAAACAATTATACCTACAACCCATGAATCCTCAACCCAAAACCCTAGAAAATCGAGCTCAACCTACCCATATGAGATGAAATCAGTCTCCCTACAAATACCTAGGGTTAGGGCACCTGTTAATGGGGGAAAACCAAACGAAAATTCACCAAAACCCTAGATCTCCTAGGTGTTCATGTAGAATCCCTAAATTTCGAATTCTAAATCTTAGGGTGGGTTCCTAAAGGCCATTATCATCTGTAAACAGAATTTAAATGAATAAAACTAGGGTTTTACCTGCAGGGATGGTTTCTTCAACGAGGTTCTTCTTCTCCAAGGCTTCCTGACCCACGTTCCTTGCTTTGGAGGAGGAGAAAATGGAACCTAGGGTTAAATCTCGAATTTTGGAGTGGGGAGATGACTTCTCTTGTGGAGGCTAGGGTTTCCTGTTTTTCTATGTGAAGAATGAGAGGGTTCCTTTTTATATTAAACCTAATTAGGGTTTTAATGCATTGCTTAGGTTAAACCCTCTATGGTAGGTCATGTAAAACCTAATTGACTCAGGTTTAGGTCTGCTAGGGTTTGAGGGTTCACCCTAAAATTTGTATTCTAGGGTTTCACTAGAACTGGGTTTACAATTAGGGTTGACTCACTAGGGTCTGTCCTAATGAGTTCTAGGGTTAGACCTAAAACTAAACATTACTAACAACATATAATTAGTTTTAAAAACTCAGCAGATTAATTCAATACATAATTATTTAAAATAGTGAAATTACACAAATGCCCTTGCCTGGAAAAGTGGTAGTGACAAGTCTACCCTCCTAAAAGAAATTTTGTCCTCGAAATTGGACTGAACTCGAACAAGAGTGAAATCAGAAAAGGAATTACCTCAAGTCTAGAAGAGATACGGGTATTGCTCGCGCATTTCGTCCTCTCTCTCCCAGGTCGACTCCCCTGGAGAGTGATGTCTCCATGCAACCCGAACCAAAGGAATAGTTTGGTTCCGCAACACCTTCTCTCTGCGGTCCAAGATCTCTACGGGCTGCTCGGGGTAGCTAAGCGTCGGACCAACCTCAATCTCCGAGTAATCAAGTACGTGACTAGGGTCTGCCGCGTACCGTCTCAGCTGCGACACGTGGAACACATCATGCACTCCCTCCAATGCAGGCGGCAAGTCCAGTCTATATGCCACTGCACCTACCCTCGCGAGAATGCCAAAGGGTCCGATATAGCGTGGGCTAAGCTTCCCGCCTCCGCCAAAACGAATCGTTCCACGCGTCGGAGAAATTCGTAGGAAAACTAGATCGCCAACCTAAAAAAAAACAGTCTCAACACGCAGTCTAAACAAAAAAACGTAACCAGAAAATTAACAATCTATACCTGAAACTCAAGGGGTCTACGGTGGCTATCGGCCCAATGCCGCTGTCTGTCCTGCGCCACTCGCAGTCTGTCTCTGATGAGTTTCACCTTTTCTGCTGCATCCACGACCATTTCTGGTCCTAGCAAGGCTCTCTCTCCAACGTCGTCCCAAGATAACGGTGTACGATACCTTCGTCCATAAAGAGCCTCAAATGGTGACATCTCGATGCTGGCCTGGTAGCTGTTGTTGTAAGCGAACTCCACCAGGTGTAGATGATCCTCCCAAGAACCTCCGAGATCTAGAACACAAGTGCGTAGCATATCCTCGAGAGTCTGAATAGTCCGTTCAGACTGCCCATCTGTCTGGGGGTGGTATGCGGTACTGAACTTGAGCTGAGTGCCCAAACTAGCCTGCAGACTCCTCCAGAAGTGGAAAGTGAAACGACTATCCCGATCCGAGACGATGCTTACTGGAACTCCATGAAGTCTAACAATCTGTCACACGTACATCTCTGCTAGCCTCTCTGTCGACGTGTCCACCTTGAAAGGTAAGAAATGGGCTGATTTGGTCAACCTGTCCACGATGACCCAAATCGCGTCTTTCCCTCCTGGAGAACGTGGAAGCCCTGAAACGAAATCCATGGTCACGTGCTCCCATTTCCATTCTAGAATCGGTAAAGGTTGAAGCAAACCACCTGGCCTCTACCGGTCTGCCTTTACCTGCTGGCACACTAGACACCGAGATACGAAGCGTGCTACCTCGCGCTTCATTCCATACCACCATACGTGCTCCCTCAAGTCTCGATACATCTTGTTGGCACCGGGATGCATCGAGTACTGAGAGCGGTGCGCCTCCTGTAAAACCTCCTCGCGCAGCTCCCCGCTCGGCACACACATCCTCGTGCCGTGCCGTAAAGAACCGTCATCTGCGATAGTAAAGTCGTCCGACAATCCCATCCGAACCTGTGCCCTGATACTCCTCAGAGCCTCATCATCGTACTGCGCAGCTCTGATCCTGTCCATCAATTTGGACTGTATCTGCAATCCCCACATCTGAATCTCAGTACCGGGAACTAACACTTCAATCTCCAAGCTCTCCAAATCAGCTAATAAATGCCTATCTGTCGTCAAGTACATAGCCGTCGGATACCTACTCAAGGCATCGGCGACTACGTTAGCCTTCCCTGGGTGGTACTGCAATAAGATATCAAAGTCCTTCATCAACTCTAACCACCTCCTCTGCCTCATGTTCAGCTCCTTCTGTGTGAATACGTACTTCAAGCTCATGTGGTCTGTGAAGATCTCCACACGCTCTCCGTACAGGTAATATTTCCACAGCTTTAGAGCGAAGATAACTGCTGCCAACTCTAAATCGTGGATGGGGTAGTTCTTTTCATGAGGGCGTAACTGCCTGGAAGCATAGGTAATTACCTTCCCATGCTGCTGAAGAACACATCCCAAACCCTTCCCTGAAGCATCACTGTAGATGGTGAAACCACCTGTCCCTGCTGGCAACGTCAAAATTGGAGCTGTTGTCAACCTCTTCTTTAGTTCATCAAATGCAGCCTGGCACTCCTCCGTCCAGACAAAATCCACATCTTTCCTAGTCAATCTGGTCATCGGCGCTGCAATCTTGGAGAAGTCTTGTACAAACCTCCTGTAGTATCCTGCTAGCCCGAGAAAACTCCTGATCTCAGCTACCTAACTGGGGGTAGCCCACGACTCCACTGCCTCGATCTTCTTTGGGTTAACCGAGATTCCGTCACCCGACACCACATGCCCAAGAAATTCGACCTTGTCAAGGAAGAATTCACACTTAGAGAGTTTTCCGTACAGCTTCTCCCTCCTGAGAGTCTCTAAGACCAATCTCAGGTGCTCTTCGTGCTCCTCCGGTGTCTTGGAATACACCAGAATATCGTCGATGAACACCACCACGAACTTGTCAAGGTACTGGTGGAACACCTTGTTCATCAGGTTCATGAATACTGCCGGTGCATTGGTTAAACCAAATGGCATCACCAGGAACTCAAACTGGCCGTATCTGGTCCGAAAGGCTGTCTTCGGCGTGTCTTCTTTCTTCACCTTCACCTGGTGATAGCCTGACCTCAAATCTATCTTTGAAAATACCCTCGCCCCGCTCAACTGGTCGAAAAGATCATCTATCCTCGGCAGCGGGTACTTGTTCTTGATAGTGATATTGTTCAAAGCTCTATAATCAATGCACATGCGCACCGTGCCGTCCTTCTTCGGTACGAACAATACCGGAGCTCTCCATGGTGATGAACTGGATTCGATGAAGCCTTTGTCCTGCAACTCCTCAACTTGCTTCTTCAGTTCTGCCAGCTCGCTGTTGTTGACTCTATAGACATGTTGTGAAATGGGCTCCGCTCTTGGAACCAAGTCTATAGAGAATTCAACATCTCTGTCTGGCGGCAAGCCTGGCAACTCTTCTGGAAATACATCCAGGAACTCCGCTATCAGAGGATGTGGCAACTCCTCTTCTTCTTCCCTGGCTCCGCAAAACGTGCTCCTGCTCTGTTCCGCTGCTCTTCTGACGACCTCAAACTCCGGCTCTCCTGGTGGTCTAAATAATACTCTGCCTCTATGACAATCTATAGTAGCACGATGCCTACTCAACCAGTCCATTCCGAGCACAATATCGTACCCCGGAAGTGGCATGACGAGTAAACTCACGCTCAAGTCTCGGCCTCCTACTGACACTCTTCGGTCCTTGCAGTGATCACGGACTAGGATAATACCTCCACCAGTCATGATCTTGCAAGTCCTAGCTAATGGTTCTGTGTCTAAATGATGTCGAAGTGCATATGATACAGACACAAAACTATGGGAAGCGCCAGAGTCGAATAAGGTAAATGCGGGAATACAATCGAGAAGAACCGAACCTGTGATCAAGTCTCCTGCTGGCTCGATCTCCTCGACTGCCATGGCGTATGCTCGCCCCTGGGGTGCACCTCTCTGCTGCTGATGCTGGGCGAACTTCTGATGTTGTGGTGGAAGTGGTCCCCTCTGTTATTGGCCTCCTGGTGCGGTAGGCACCCTGTCTGATCCTCTCTGGGCGGCTGCTCCACCCTGACCTGGACGAAAGGTAGGACAATCCTTCAGCTGGTGTGTCGTCGATCCACAGGATAGACATGAGCCCAATCTCTTCCTACAGATATCTCTAGTATGTCCCATCTTCCCGTAGTAAGCACACTGGATGGCGGGCTGGTTCTGTCTCTGTTGCTGCTGCTGGACCTGCCCTCGGGCTGGTGCCTGATGCTGCTGCTGAAAGGGTCTCTGCTGTTGCTGCTGGAAGTGTGGACGCTTGCCCGGTCCCGTACTACTGTTTGCTCCTCCGGAACCATCGCGTCCCCTCTTGGGCCTGAGGCCCAAGTCGTCCTCAGCTACTTGGGCATCCATCAATATGCCCTCGTAGGTAGCTGTGCGACGTCCCGACGTGCGAGACTTGATCTCCCTTGTCAGCCCCTTTCTGAATTTCCGGGCCCTGTCCCCCGGATCTCTAATCATCGATGGCGCGAAGCGGCTCAGGCGGGAAAACTCCGCGGCATACTCGTCGACGGACGAGCTTCCCTGGGCTAAGTCATGGAACTGACTCTCCAAAGCTCCCAGGGCGACATCAGGAAAGAACTTTTCTTTGAAGAGTTCCTTGAAATCCTCCCAAGTGAGTCCCCTGCACAAGAGTCTCGGCTCCGTGCGAAACCACGTCAAGGCAATATCGAACATCTGGCTGCCAGCGGCCTCGATCTGGAGCGCCTCTGGAAGCTGCGCCAAGCGCAAGTTCCTCTCGATGTCCTCTAGCCAATCATCGGCGTAGAGTATCCCTTCTGTCCCCTTGAACTCCCGAGGCATCATCCTCTTGAAGTCCACAATGGTGCCCGGCCTCTGTTGTTGCTGGCCAGGATGCTGCTGCTGCTGAGTGACTCTCTCCACAGCCTGTAGAGCCACTTGGTGAGCATTCTCCATGTTCACCCTCATCATCTCTGTCTGGGCCTGATGTGCCTCAGCCTGCACTCTCTGGGCCTCTGTCGACATCCTCTGGGCGTCGACCATGCCCTGAATCAAAGCGAACATCTGTGCCCCATCAGCGGGCACACCTCCTGGATACTGAACTGGTGGTGGTGGTGGTAGAGGCCCCATCGTAGCTGCTGGAACCCTCTGAACAGGCGGTGGAGGACCCCCGAATGCTGCAGATACCCCCACATGTACTGGAGATGTAGGAGGTGCTGCTGATGTCTGTCCGGCAGCGCGAGAGGTGGCAGACCTCTCCGACTCTGCTGCTCCTAGTCTCTGGGACCTTCTCGGCGGCATCCTGAAGACAGATCGAAAGATTCAATTAAGGCAATAGATATGATATCAAGGAAGGACAGAAAATTTCTAAAGGAATTAATCATTAAGAATAGTATCATAAGAATCAGAATTCCCTAATTGTGATTGAGCATATCCTTGGCCTAATTCCTATTTCCTAAAACAGGCTCGTAGTAATACTCCAAGCGAGCACCACTACGATATGGCTCTAATGTGAATCTAAGACTACTGGACTGTTAGACCTGCATGGGCCACCACTAAAAACGTGTCACGACCCGCACCCAGAATTTAGGCATGAGTCGTGGGTACGTCCAGCCTACGCTGCAGCATCGGCGGTAGAACGCTGTCTAGGTCTAAACATAATATATCCTGTCAATAATCTCAACTCCGTACGGAGGACAATGATAAATAAACCACAGTTCTATGATATACTCAATCACAAGCTAATAGAAATCATAGCACGATGAGAATAGAAAAGAGTTCTAATAAAACCAACCACAATAATCCAACTCAAATCCTGGGTCTAAATGACCTCACAAAGTCACAAAATAAAAATACATCTCAGTCTCAGTCTAAAACAATAATGCAGAAAAAGTAGTCTAAGGGCAGCCAGGTACGTTCTCCTCTAGGCTAGGCAACTCCTCTGGGGTTTCTGGAGTGAAATCACCCTCTAATCCTGGGCCGTAATGAGTGGGGCAAAGATCCTCCAGGTCCTCTGAAAAATGTTATCCAGTCAGGATTGGAGCGAAGCACAAGCACTAACAGCAGTTTCATTAAATTGACAAAATCTATAAACAGTGTAAGAGATACAAGATAGAAATAAATGCTGAAAATGAGAAGTACAGGAGAAATGAAATAGACAATAGAGCATCTAGCAATGAACAATAAACAGTGACTGCTAGAACAAGTAAATCTGAATAAAGATAACATCTAGCTAAGTGTTTGAAATATTAGTTTATCATGTGATCGGCTTGGGACTAGATCAGGCTGGTTATATATGATTAGCTATGATTCTTGGAGGTCAAGCTAATCATATATAACAGCTATGAAGCATGATGATGGTCAGGCCGCACCCGACGTGAGAAGTAGGGTGAGCTATGATGCATGGTAAGGATTTGGATATGATCACATAATCTACTAATAATTCCCCATCCCCAGCTAGCACGGTGGATTCCAATCACGATTCCTCATGATGGGGATCTAGGGTGCTAACTCGTGTATCCACAGTGTCGGAATCAAGTATGTAATACACTACCATTTATAGAAGTAATCAACAATGAAAACTGTCAGAGAATGTACTCGCCTGTGGTCCTGAGCAAAAATATGAGGATCGATGCCCAAAGTGGGATCACAATGACCTATATATAAGATATCAAAGTTAAAATGGTGTTTGGAATGATAAAAGTGATTAGCTAAGTTGAAATGGGGTGTTAGGCCATTTCTAGGTCTATACTAGGTGTTACTAAGTCAACTCTAGGTTTTTGGTCAAAACTAGTTAATACCTTGCTTCTAGGTTCATACTAGCTATTGTTAACTAATACTAGTTAAATACACTATATTATATGTTCTATACTTACAATATAGACTCTATATAATTACTATCTCTAATATCGTAGCTATACTTATTATATCACTCTAATATCTCTCCTAACCCAATTAATCTTGAATACCTTGACCAATACCTTGCACCATAACATATACCTTAGTATCTCATCAAACCTATACCAATACTATTACCCATATCTTATACTAAACTCCTATCTCATACACATACTGACACTCAATACCTCACTGCACACAACACATACTCACACTGATGTTCACACAGGTTGCCACTTACTGATACTCTAGACTAACACTGACTGGGAATTACCCACACTGGGAACTCTTGTACACACTGATATACTACACACCCACACTGTTAACCTTACTAAGAACACACAGCTATACATACTGACACAAATAACTCACCCAATCTAATACACATATACACAAGCACTTCACCAATACACAACCTACACAGAAACACACAGGGTGCATATGGATACACTCACACACATGTAGTATCTGCACACTTTACACAGGTAATGCACAGGTAATGCACAGTTTACACATGTAATATCTGTAGTATCTGCACCTAACCAGCCATCTCACTCACACACTCATCCTGGCACAGTTTCTAAACCCATAACAGAACTGAAACTCACATAGGTATGTCTCTAACCTCACATACACATATGCACAGCCGTAGGTTGACTTATACACACAGGTAATAACACATACAAGGATACTCACACACACAGACATCATATACACAGTCACTGCACACTGCTTCCTCTCTAACTCCCTCTCAAAATACACACAGGGTGCACACTCTATACAACATTATCTCACATGTTTTCTAGTCTTAAGGGAACTAGGATACACACAACCACAGTTCTCCCCAAATACCCAGCCACACACAGAGTTTCACCCTGACACACACAGAACTCACACTGCACCCTATAAACTAACAGATACCCTATTCTTCTACACTGACACACAGGAAACTAGGTTCTATAGAACTCACACACACAAGTTCTGAACTGACACAGTACACACAGGATACATAAATTACTAATTCTGCTACGGTTCACATATTGGTTCATCACTACACACGAACTCATCTACATATTGATTCACCTAGGCTATACACACACTGTTCTGCACTGCAACACACACACACACTGATATCCTAAAGATACACAGTCAAATCACATAGGTTTCTAATACCCTAAGATTCACACAGCCACACTGTGATAGGTACCCAGGTTCACATAACACTACACCCAACCACAGAATCCTGGATGCACAATGGAAACCCAAAACATACAGTTGTACACCCGACTGAACAGTGAACTTCTCCCAACACATACAGAACCACAGTACCCTCCCCATCGATGCACACACAGCCCACAACACTCGACTGCACAGGAAATCAAAACAATAACACATCTACTCCTATGCATATATATATATATACATCAACATCATACATCAAATTAGATAAAATAGAGTAGGTTAGATAGGTGTTCATCCATCTTGGCATTTCCTCAAACACATGCAGTGCAGAAAAACAATTATACCTACAACCCATGAATCCTCAACCCAAAACCCTAGAAAATCGAGCTTAACCTACCCATATGAGATAAAATCAGTCTCCCTACAAATACCTAGGGTTAGGGTACCTGTTAATTGGGGAAAACCAAACGAAAATTCACCAAAACCCTAGATCTCCTAGGTGTTCATGTAGAATCCCTAAATTTCGAATTCTAAACCTTAGGGTGGGTTCCTAAAGGCCATTATCATCTGTAAACAGAATTTAAATGAATAAAACTAGGGTTTTACCTGCAGGGATGGTTTCTTCAACGAGGTTCTTCTTCTCCAAGGCTTCCTGACCCACGTTCCTTGCTTTGGAGGAGGAGAAAATGGAACCTAGGGTTAAATCTCGAATTTTGGAGTGGGGAGATGACTTCTCTTGTGGAGGCTAGGGTTTCCTGTTTTTTTATGTGAAGAATGAGAGGGTTTCTTTTTATATTAAACCTAATTAGGGTTTCAATGCATTGCTTAGGTTAAACCCTCTATGGTAGGTCATGTAAAACCTAATTGACTCAGGTTTAGGTCTGCTAGGGTTTGAGGGTTCACCCTAAAATTTGTATTCTAGGGTTTCACTAGAACTGGGTTTACAATTAGGGTTGACTCACTAGATTCTGTCCTAATGAGTTCTAGGGTTAGACCTAAAACTAAACATTACTAACAACATATAATTAGTTTTAAAAACTCAGCAGATTAATTCAATACATAATTATTTAAAATAGTGAAATTACACAAATGCCCTTGCCTGGAAAAGTGGTAGTGACAATAACTGCAAGTGATGGGAATAGATAAACTAGCTAATGTGCCATAGAATATAAGTTCGTTATGTGATCGGTTTGGGTTGAACACGAAAACAATATGGTAACTCAATTATACTGTGATATGTAATCAATATGTACACGAATACACTGGGCTTGATCACATAACCAACTCCTATTCCTCCATCCCTAACCAATACCAATAGATATAATCATGACACGTTACGAACACGAATATAAGCACACTGAATACGTGCAGTATGTGAACATGAAGTACACTAAAATCAATACCTGATACACACGATAAAATATATGTGAAGGAGTACTCGCTGAACACGGTAAGGGTTAATATCGCCTGACAGGATCCATGTAGTACCAGTCCATGAAACTACTATGTCAGAATAAAGTATACAGTCCTAGAACATGCGATATATACACTATTATGAAATACAACTAACAGAGAAATATACTCCCCTGAGGTCCTGAGAAAGTGAAGTAGAATAATGGCTGAACCAGTATCATACAAACCTATATAGGAATTAACAGGTTACTAGATGTAATGAACGATAATTGAATTTAAATATGAAGAAATGGGTAATCTCAAGGTCGTACTGGGTCACTTTGGTCAAAAGGGGTCAAACTAGGTCAAGGGTTGACTTTTAAAGTTAAACTAGTCAATATTGGTCAACTCTAGTCAAATCTAGGCCAACCCTATAATTCTAAGTTAAACTATCTAAACTAGTCTATCTCCCAAGTGTATTAGCTATATATATATTAACACAAAGTATTGGTTAACACCAATATAAATATACTAGTTAAATATACTACTAACTAATTCCTTGGTTGACACCCATGACACTTAACCATTCCTAACACATAATATTAAGACATCAACTCTTATTCAATAACCATAATTAAACACCATATTAACTAGCACTAACTACCCTCACTAAACTCCAGTTTCCTTACATTGGTAATAGTACATTAACCCTCACCTGATACTCATTAACTTGGTTTCTAATACAAATCACCGTGGTACCTGATATACTTTCTACCTTACATCTTGACACCTACAGATACACCAATTTGCTTGGCTCAAAGGTGTACTATGTTCACTACACAAGGGTGTACTACACATACATTTGAGTGATACCCCCTTTGGTGAAACTGAAGCCAACCTATATCAACTAATAAAATATCTCCACATACCCTCATGCCCATACTAGAGCTTCCCCTTAGTTCACAGTCACTGCTACTCGTGTGTAACACCTTCTCCTACATCTTGTTATTACAGTGCTGCTCTTCATGATAGTAAGTTGATGCTGCAACTTGCCTTCAATGTTGCTACTGCTGTTGTGTTGCACTACCTGATTGCTGCCATTGCTGCTGCTGCACTGCTATTGCTCATATTGCTGTTGCAATTGCTACTGATACTAAGATTTTTGTTGCAACAATTGCTACTGATTTGCTTGCTGCTGCAGCAACTACCACTGATACTGCTTGCTGCTACAGCAACTGCTACTGATACTGCTTGCACACTCAATGCTATACGCCAATTTCCTTCCTACTGCAAGCAGCAGGCAACCAACTACCAGCACCCTTACCCGACTAATAACAGCATACACACTCGCTCACACTTCACATCACTGGACACTCACACAGTGAACACTAATACACACACACACACACATAACTGTTATATATATATATATGTATATATGTTGAGGCATTTAAATAAATACCTATAGTGCACCAAATAGAATATCTATGATACTCAACCCATTGAGGTGCCAAACTCTTCATTCTTCATAATTAATTATTCCCACAAGTCATATATATATAATTAAAACTATTAGAAGTTATTACAATATATAATGAAGAAAATTCATATAAATTATCCAAAATTGGTCATATATCACACCGTATCGCAAACTACCATGATACGGCCTATACGTATCCATATGTGGATACGTACTACGTCCCATAATGTTACGCCCCAGTCCCAAAATATACGGGACCAAGCCACATGGCAATAGCCAGCTGTCACGTCTCCGAGGATATTCCAATTTAATGGATCCTAGCGAAGAGTGTTATGCTGTCCTAAAATACTAACATGTCCAATATCAGTCAACAAGAGGTAATCTAATCTCATCCACAATATAAACAGTAAGAAGTACTAAATAAACTGCTGAAAAATAAATACCAGTCTCAAGATATCATAGTACAACCAATAATGTCTGGTGGGAATAAACCCACCACTATGACAAAATAAAATACTAAAATGATAGATAAAGATAATGACTAGGGCATCGGCTGACTAGATAATGATGCTTCCAATCCTAAGCAGAAGGCCTACCAAGTGATCACGGGAACTCCGAAGGTAGAATCTCTAGCTTTTCTGCGGTAGCGAAGCTCGTCTCCTGTCCTGGGCCGTATACTGTGGGGTAATATGCCTCGTCCAAATCTAGAAAGGTACCAGGTCCTCAGAGGGACGTAACAAGATACATAAAAACATGCCATATATAAATACTGAATAAAATAAATACAATAAAGGGTGTGCTAACTATCTAAGTGAATACAATATAAAGATAATGCTGGTACGTATGGGTAGGTATAGGCATAACGTCCATACTCCGAAGAGAGTGGCATCAGTACAGTATATCGTCTATATCGCTTCGAAGAACGTGGCATCAGTATAGTATATCGTCTATATCACTCCGAAGAATATGACATCAGTGTAAAGGAAGTCATTGGATCTGTGGTTTCTCCAAAATCATAACTCCAATGTGTGTACCCCATACGCCTACTAGTTGTCTTTCCACCCAATGTAAGTACACTAGTCGAATACTCGACGTGAATACCACGTATCTATATGCCAGTCTCTATAAATAAAATATCCTGAGTCACGTACTAACCGTGATGTATGTCACACGCACCGATAGCTAGTCGAATACGTGGACCCGCATCCCAATATGAATGTCACAGTGAATACGTGTAAGTCTCAGGTCTTGGAAGATATCAATGTATCCTCCTAATTGGGGTGAGTCTGCTAACAACTAGGTCAAGAATACAAATCATCGACGCAACCGTCGACTGCACCCCAGTCAATCTCGGACGCACACAGTCATATGAAATAAAACAACGAGAATCATACAATATATGCATAATTTAAATTAAACAGTAAATATGGCAAGATATCTTGCCTGGGTCCTGAAGCTGTGAATGCCAATAGCATATTCCTATAGCATCTCCTGGCTGATCCAAAGACCCTATACATACAATATAATATAACAAATACTGACATCAGACACTAAACATTAAATACACACGACTACAATGCTATACTTGAATACTGTCGCAAGTTTACGGCTGCTCGAATACAGCATCACGTGTGCATGTAGCTAGGGTGTACACGCGTTCTGTCCTCAGTTAACGTGCGTCTTGAGACAATAATTCTATGTTATCGGTTTATGAAACTATATTACGCCTTGTTGAATTACACACCATTTATTTCCATGTTAATTGCACTAGGTAACTGTCCATATTTCTGGTGAATTATAAGTGCTAGTAACAAGTACGACTATTAGGGTAATTATTATCTATTAATTACTATTTTAAATTGAATTAGCATATGTACTCATCTCTAGGGTTCCACATAATTGGTTTGTGTCTACGTACGACGTACGACACAACTTGATGATACGATGACCCGATCGTATGATGACATGATACAAGAAAAGAAGGTGGGTGGTCGAGTACCTGTCTCTCTCTTCATTCCATGCCCCCAGTAGTACTGTCTCAAGTCCCTGTACATCTTCGTACCTCCTGGATTAATAGAGTAGGTCGAACTGTGTGCCTCTGTCATCAACACCTGATGAAGTTCTCCATTTGGGACATAGAGACGATCTCCGCATCTCAAAGTCTCATCTTCATGCATTCTCAGTCATGTCTGCATTCCAGCCTCTGTCCTCTGTCTAAGCCTCTGAAATCTGGCATCTGGCGGCAATACAGCCTTGATTCTCTCCACTAATGTCGATTACAACTGGAAGCTCGACAACTGTCCATCTACTCTGGGCATAATGACCTTTATACCCATCTGCTCTAGCTCTCTCAACAGGTGTGGTTGGGTGGTCATGAAGAATGCCATGGGTCTTCTGCTCAACGCGTCAGCTACTATGTTGGCCTTTCCCGGTGGTACTGTAGCTCGATCTCGAAGTCTGTCATCACCTCGAGCCAACGTCCCTGCCTCTGATTCAGATCCTTCTGGGTATAGACGTACTTTAGGCTCTTATGATCATTAAATATCTCTACTCTCTCTCCATATAGATAGTGTCTCCAAAGCTTTAAGGCAAAGATTACCACTGCAAGCTCCAAGTCGTGGGTGGGATAGTTTTTCTCGTGTGTCCTCAATTGTCTAGAAGCATAAGCTACAACCTTTCCGTGCTGCATCAGGACACATCCTAATCCTTTTTCGGATGCATCGCTATAGATCACGAATCCTCCGGTTCCAGAAGGTATGGTCAAGATAGGTGTTGTAGTCAAACGCTTCTTCAGTTCATCGAATGCCTTCTGACACTCCTCCGTCCAGGTGAACTCCTGCTCCTTACGGATCAAGCGGGTCATTGGCTCTACGATCTTCGTAAATTTTTCTACGAACCTCCAGTAATATCCGGCAAGTCCTAGGAAACTCCTGACCTCCGAGACATTAGTAGGGGTTGGCCATATCTCTATTGATGAAATCTTTGCCGAATTTACTGAGATACCATCTCCTGAGATAACGTGTCCAAGGAAAGCGACACGATCTAGAAGAAACTTACATTTTCTCAGTTTGGCATAAAGCCTCTCGCTCCTTAGTATCTCTAACACTAGCCTCAAATGCTCTTCGTGCTCCTCGTGGTTCTTTGAATACACCAAAATGTCGTCGATGAAGAATACCACGAACTAGTCTAAATATTTGTGGAATACTCTGTTCATCAAGTTCATAAATACAGTTGGCGCATTCGTCAGCCCAAATGGCATTACTAAGAACTTGTAGTGACCATAACGAGTCCTGAATGCTGTCTTATGAATGTCCTCTCTTCGCACCTTTACTTGATGATAACCCGATCTCAAGTCAATCTTGGTGAACACTACTGCTCCTGTCAATTGGTCAAATAAGTCATCAATCCACGGCAGGGGATACTTGTTCTTGATAGTCAGAGCATTAAGGGTTCTGTAATCAATGTACATGCGTACTGTTCCATCTTTCTTGGGTACGAACAACACTGGTGCTTCCCATGGTGATGCACTAGGACGAATAAACCCCTTGCTCTGCAACTCCTCTAATTGTAACTTGAGCTCATTTAGTTCCTTCTTTGCCAATCGGTATATATTAGAAGATACCGGTGCTGCTCCGGGTACTAGTTCGATGGTGAACTCTACGTCTCTATCCGGCGGTAAGCCTGGCAGTTCTTCTAGAAACACATCCTCGAATTCTGTAACTATTGGCAGGGGTGCAATCTCCATAGCCATGCAAGTTCCCACTATCTGTCCTACTCGTTGTTCGATGGTCCCTCGCATGTACTCGAACTCCGTTGATCTGGCGGTCTAAAGGTGACGCTACCCTTTCGGCAGTTCAGCACGGAGTTATACTGGCTTAGCCGGTCCATGCCTAACACAACATTAAAGTATGGCATAGGCAATACCAACAATCGCGCTCTCATCTCTCTACCACATACAACTACCGAGCACGTTCTGATAGTGCTGGTAACCGGCACGATACCTCCTCCTGTAAGAATCTTCCAACTCTTAGGTAAGGGGAAAGTCGCTACTCTATGCATTGCTACAGGTCTACTAGATATAAATGACAATATAGCTCCAAAAGCAAATAATGCAGTTGCAGATAATGATGCAACTAAAATGGTACCTGTGATAGCTTCTTCTTCTATTTCTTCTTCAGTAGCTGCTAATGCAAAGGCTTGTCCCTGCCTCTGTCCTCCGGTCTGCTGATGAGCTTGCTCAAACTGTGCCAGCTGGGGGGCCAAGGGTGGTCCTCTCTGAAATCCTCCGGGGGCTGGTGGACGTTGTCCTGCTGGTGGGGATAGTATCCTCTGTACTGGTGCTGCTGGCCTCTGGCCTGTCTGTAGTGCTGCTTCTCTGCGCTACGGGCAATCTCTGACAAGGTGCTGACTTGACCCACATATCATGCACAATCCTAACTTCTTCCGACAATCCTTAATGACGTGTCTCTTCTTGCCACATGGTGACAAGTCGGAAGCTTCTGCTGTGGATATGGCGCTGCCTTCTGCTGTGTCTGTGCTCCTGGATGACGGATCGGTCCTCCTGCTCTGGGCTGTGCTCTGGCTGGTGCAGTCGTGCTGGTACATCTAGCTCCTCTGACGATGGCCTCCTGGATTATCGCTTCTACAAGAACCTCTTCATAAGAAATCCTCGCCTGTGTAGTGGTATACCTCTGTAGCTCAAAATTTAGGCCGTGATAAAATCTTTGGGCTTTCTCGAGATCGGTGGGTATCAGGACTGTACCAAATCTACTAAGGCGGCTGAACTCCGCGTTATAGGCGTCAATAGTCATATTTCCCTGTTCTAGATGTAGGAACTGGGAGTATAGGACATTTTTGACTTTAGCTGGGAAATACAAAGCATTGAAATATTCTAGGAACTGTTCCCAAGTCTGGTTTTTCCCTACACTGTGCTCAATGGAATCCCACCAGTGGTGGGCGTTGCCTTTCAGCTGGGCCCTCACTGCGGTCATCCAAAGGTCGGGGTGCAGTTATGAAGCCCCTAATAGCATCTCCGTGTTGGCGACCCAATCGGAGATCTATTATGCAGTCTCATTGCCTGAGAAAGTATCTGGCCCCATCTGTCGAAACCATCTAACAGTGCCACCAGTCTGGGCTTGGAGGTGCTGGTGTTGGTACGGGGACAGGTATCCTCTCTAGTACTGCCATCAAACTCTGTCTCAATGTCTCTGTCTGATGCCACTGTGCTTGCATCATCGCCTGGAAGAACTGAAGCATCTGTGGTTGTCCATTTGGCTGTGGCATCTGGGGTGGATAAGGTGGAGGCAGTGGTAGTAGAATCTCTGGCTGTACAGTAGGCGTCTCCTCAGATGTCGGCCTCGCAATCTGTGGCATCGCTGTAGCTCCTGAAGTTTGGCCCTCACAATGTTGCGTGGGGATTGTCTGGGAAGTCTATCCCTCAGGCTGCGGTGTAGGATCGCCCTGCGATGTCTCGTGCCAATGTATCAACGGGGTCTGTAGCGGGGGTTGCCCTTGGGGTACCTCCTCACTTTGAGTGGTGTTATCTGGCACCACGGCACGGGGTGCTCCTCGTCCACTGCACAAATTTATCTTGCTGCAAAAGATGGATTTCATTAAAAGAGTACGAGAACAAACAAACAAGATGCAGGTATTTAGAAGCAAATATGAAGGAAGTTCAAAGGCAAATCAGAAAGTGGATGAGACCTAGTAATTTTTTATCCTATTGCAGGCTCGCTGGGCATGTTACCATACCACAAGCGAAAAAGGAAGACCTGCATGGGCCACCACTAAAACTATGTCACGACCCAGTCCCAAAAGTACACGGGACCAGGCCATGTGGCAATAGCCAACTGACACGTCTTCGAGGATATCCTAATTTAATAGTTCCACAAAGAGTGCTATGCTGTCCTATAATACTAACAGGTGCAATAGCAGTCAATAACAGGTAATCTAATCTCATCCATAATATAAAGAGCAAGAAGTACTACATAAACTGCTGGAAGAAAAACACCAGTCTGAAATAACATAGTACAAACCCAGATGTTCGGTTGGAACAAACCCACTACTATGACAAACTAAAGTACTAAAATGAGATATAAAAGATAATGACTAGGACATCGGCTCTAGATAATGATGCACCCAATCTAGGCTGAAGGCCTACCAACTGGTCACGAAAACTCTGACGGCTGCACCTCTAACTCCTCGGCTGTAACGAATCTCGTCTCCTGGTCACAGAAAGCCTCGCCTAAATCTGGAAAGGAACCAGGTCCTCAGAGGGACGTAACAAAATACATAGAAGCATGCTATATATAAATACTGAATAAGATAAAATGCAATAAAGGGTGTGCTAGCCAATCTAAGTGCATGTAATGTGAGAACAACTGTGAGTATATGAGAAGGTGTAGGCTAGACATATGCTGACATAATTTACCAGTCGTGACAACCGGCTAGTATATGCCACACATGCCCCCTATAACACTGGCGCAGGAATACAGTAACGTCCAATATTCTATAGAGTGTGGTATCTATAATGTCATCAAGTAACGTCCCACACTCTACAGAACATGATATCAGTAATATATATATACGTCCGTATCACTCCGTCGAGTGCGGTATCAGTGTAAAGGAGTGGGGTATCCCATATGCCTACCAGTCGTCCTCCCCTCCCATTGTAGATATACCCATTAAATAATCGACGCGCATATCCCTTATCTAAATGCCAAGTCTCTAAACTGAAGTAGTCCTAGATTTCTTGCTAACCGTGATGCACGTCACACGCGGCGATAGCTAGTCGATCATGCGAACGTGCATCCCAACATAAGATTTATCACTATGAATACGTGTAAAAGTGTCAGGTCTTGGAAGAATACAGGATATTCTCCCATAGGGTGAGTCTACTAATGACTAAGTCAATGTATACCAATCTTCGATGTACCCGTCGAAAGCACAGGAGACAATCTCGGACGCGCACAGTTGTATAAGACAGAACAACAAGCATACAATACAGTATTTGCATAATTTAAATTAGACAGCAAAATATAGCAAGGTATCTTGCCTGAGTCTTCAAGAGATGAATGCCAAAAGCCTGTTCCGGTAGCGTCTCTTTGCTGATCCAAAGACCCTAGACAAACAATATAACACAATAATATAGGCATCAGACACTACGCAATAACTACATACGACTAAGACGCTATACTTGAATACTGTCGCGAGTTCCCTATTGCTTGAGTACAGTATTATGTGCGCACTTAGATAGGGTGTACACGAGTGTTATCTTCGATTAACAGGCGTCTCGAGGCGATAATTATCCAGTTACGGTTATCCATGATTTCTGTTCTATACGAACACCTGTCTTTGGTTTCTATGCTCATTGCACGTGGTTTATGTCCAGACGTTCAAATAACTAAGGTCCTTGATGACAGGTATCATGGTTTAGGAAATTTATATTTAAAAATTTCTTAATCTGGTTAATCATTAAGCCATCATTTAATTAATTAGGGTTAGAAGGGTTGGGTTCCAACTATGATTCTCGATACTAAGACACAACAATCATGCATGGACACGATACGAGGGGATATGATTGGGACACAAGAAAGGAACTGCTGGAGGATGAGTACCTGATTAATAGGACGAGGGGGCGTCTCCTCCTTCGACGAGGGTAGCTCTGGCAGCATGGGCGGATCCGTCCAGCGGTGAAGGGCAGTCGGGATCGACAGTACTCCGGTCGGGGAGCGGTCGGGCTGTGGGGTGCACCGATCGGGGAGCGGCTGGGGGGTGTACAGCCGGTCGGGGAAGCGGCTGGGGGGTGTGCAGCATGTAGGGGAAGCGGCTGGGGGTGTACAGCCGGTCGGGGAAGCGGCTGGGGGTGTGCAGCCAGTCGGGGAAGCAAGAGCGGGCTGGAGCAGCCGGTCGGGGAAGCGAGAGCGGGGCGGCTATAGGGGGGTCGGTCGGGTTTGGTGGTAGGGAGCGGGCTGGCTGAAGGGCAGCCGGTTGGAGTAGTCGGGGTAGGGGGTCCGGCCTGCAGGAAGATTTGGTTTAGATGGGGGTCGACTAGGGTTTGGAGAGGGTGGTGAGGGTTTTCTTAGGGTTTCAAAGGAGGAACTTCATATATATATATATATATATATATATATATATATATATATATATATATATATATGTGTGTGTGGGGAAGTTGTGGGCTAGCCTCGGCTTGGCCTGTCTGGTCTCATTGAGATGGGCTGGTCTAATGAGAAAGAGTATAGGTGGGCTGGTTTAAGTGTTGCTTGAGGTAAAATTAGCCTTAATTAAAATTAAACTAACAACTTAACTAGGTATTCATAATGTATTTAAAACATTAGGAACTAGATTTTGAGTGGTACACAGGAGTAGTGGCATAACAGGTTTGGGGTAGACTGATACCCTAATTTGGGTACTTGGGATTTGGGTTGTGGTTGTTTTCAAGTTAAGATAATCAATTAAATCCTATATTTAAGACGAGGGGGTTTACAGACACTATGCTAACTGGTACCCCATGTAGTCGCACAACCTCTCTTATGTACATATCTGCTAGGACCTCAGTTGATTGCCCAACTCTGAAGGGTAGAAAATGTGCAGACTTGGTGAGTCTATCTATAATTACCCATACTATATTACGACCACTAGGACTCATCGGAAAGCCCGTAACAAAGTCCATAGTGATATGCTCCCATTTCCACTCTGGTATAGGGAGCGGTTGAAGTAATCATGCAGATCTCTGATATTCAGCCTTGACCTGCTGACACACCAAGCACTTTGCCATAAAGCGCACTATATTTCTCTTCATTCCATACCACCAGTAGTACTATCTCAAGTCTCTGTATATTTTCGTGCCTCCTGGATGAATAGAGTATGTTGAATTATGTACTTTTGTCATCAATTCCTGACGAAGTTCTCCATTTGGTACATAGAGACGATCTCCGCATCTCAAAGTTCCGTCTTCATATATTCACAGTCCCATCTTTAATCTAGCCTCTGTCCTTTGTGGAAGCCTATGAAATCTGGCATATGTCGGCAAAGTAGTCTTGATCCTTTCCAGATCTATGACTAGGGCATCGGCTGACTAGATAATGATGCTCCCAATCCTAAGCAGAAGGCCTACCAAGTGATCACGGGAACTCCGAAGGTAGAATCTCTAGCTCCTCTGTGGTAGCGAATCTCGTCTCCTGTCATGGGCCATATACTGTGGGGTAATATGCCTCGTCCAAATCTAGAAAGGTACCAGGTCCTCAGAGGGACGTAACAATATACATAGAAACATGTCATATATAAATACTGAATAAAATAAATACAATAAAGGGTGTGCTAACCATCTAAGTGAATGCAATATGAGGACAACGCTAGTACGTATGGGTAGGTGTAGGCATAACGTCCATACTTTGAAGAGAGTGGCATCAGTACAGTATATCGTCCATATCGCTCCGAAGAATGTGACATCAGTATAGTATATCGTCCATATCGCTCCGAAGAATGTGGCATCAGTGTAAAGGAAGTCATTGGATCCGTGGTTTCTCCGAAATCACAGCTCCAATGTGTGTACCCTATACGCCTACTAGTTGTCCTCCCTGCCCAATGTAAGTACACTAGTCGAATACTCGACATGCATACCACGTATCTATATGCCAGTCTCTATAAATAAAATATAGTAAGTTACATACTAACCGTGATAGCTAGTCGAATACGCGGACCTGCATCCTAATATGAATGTCACAGTAAATACGTATTAGTGTCAGGTCTTTGAAGATATCAACATATCCTCCTAGCTGCGGTGAGTCTGCTAACAACTAGATCAAGTATAAAAATTATCGACGCAATCGTCGACTACACCCGAGTCAATCTCGGACGCACACAGTCATATGAAATAAAATAACGAGAATCATACAATATATGCATAATTTAAATTAAACAGTAAATATGATAAGATATCTTGCCTAGGTCCTGAAGCTATGAATGCCAATAGCCTATTCCTGTAGCTTCTCCTGGCTGATCCAAAGACCCTAGAAATACAATATAACATAACAAATACTGACATCAGACACTAAACATTAAATACACACGACTACAATGCTATACTTGAATACTGTCGCAAGTTCATGGCTGCTCGAATACAGCATCACGTGTTCATGTAGCTAGGGTGTACACGCGTTCTGTCCTCAGTTAATGTGCATCTTGAGACAATAATTCTATGTTATCAATTTATGAAACTACATTACGCCTTGTTGAATTATACACCATTTATTTCTATGTTAATTGCACTAGGTAACTGTCCACATTTCTGGTGAATTATAAGTGCTAGTAACAAGTACGACTATTAGGGTAATTATTATCTATTAATACTATTTTAAATCGAATTAGCATACATACTCAACTCTAGGGTTCCATATAATTGGTTTGTGTCCACGTACGACGTGCGACACAACTTGACGATACGATGATACGATCGTATGATAACATGATACAAGGAAAGGAGGCTGGTGGTCGAGTACCAGGTAGACAGGACAAAGGGGGTCTATCTGCTGGTTGGCCATCCTTCGGTGAGGGGAACTTCGGCATCGTCGGCGGTGAGCAACAGCGACAGCGGCAGTACAACACTACAGTAGCCAAAGCAGCAGCTACAGTCCTGGTGTGGCCGTCAGGTCAAGGCGGCACGGAGTGGCCGTCGGGTCGCGAGGAAAGGCTGCGCTCCACCTGGCAGCGGTGATCGGGTGCTGGAGTGGGGGCCCAGGGCAGTCGGGTTTGGATGGGCGATCGTTGGTGGTGCAGGCGGCCTGAGGGGGAGTGTCTGGGGTCAGGTAAGATGCGGCGGCGGTCGGGCTTGTGGAGTCGGAGGATGGGAGACTAGGGTTTGGTTAGACGGCTAGAGTATGAATAGGTGATGGTGATCTAGGGTTTCCCATGGAAGAATATGTGTGTTTATATATATAGGGATTTGTGGGTTGCTCTTAGGACTTGGGCCTGTCCGGCCTTGTTGGGGTAGGACTGGTCCACGTAGCAGAGTGCATGTGGGCTTGGTTAGGTTTGTTTGAGGTGAAATTGGCCTTAAATTTAATTAAATTAATAAATGCAAGGCATTCTCTTAAGGAATATTGCGTAGCTAAGATGAGACATAATAACGAGTATCTAAGGTTGCACAATGGTCAGAGGGTAGTCTGGCATGTCTAAAAGATGTTCGTGAATTCGGGTAGAAGATACTAATGGTGGGGTATTCCAACCTCGAAGAAACGACAAGGTATATTAAGACGTAAAATTGATGCACATTAATCCTAATAAATTCCAATTTAATCCTGGTCTCTTGATTTAATTCCAATTAACCCTGAATTGGTCGAGGGAGGTTTACACATAATCCTGATCTAATTCCAAATAGATCTAATTGGTCTCATAAAACACAAATAATGTGTCAAATTCATAATTCCCCTAACATATACACAAAATATCACATATAACTCATAATACATAGCCAATTAGCCTAGAACTTGTTCTTATAGGTAGTCCTATGCTATGTGATCATTTCTAATGGTTAAATGCATGATAAGAAACTATAATAAAAGAGAAATTCAGGAATTACCAATTGTGAGATAGATTTCTAATGAAAATATAATTGGACACGATCCAGACACGATCTCTAGCTCCAAAGTTCCTCCTCCTTGTGCTCCTTGCTTCTCCAAGGCTCCAAGAGTGATGAATTTGAGAAGAAATTTGTGGTAAATTATGTAAAAAATCAATTGAGGAAAAATGAGAAATTGGGGATCAAAATTTTGGATCAAAATAAAATACAAATGAGGAGAGAGAGAGAGAACCCCCTTCTATAGTAGCGGCCTATTCTCCCTTCCCCAAGCAAATTCAAATATCTATGTTGCCCCTACATATTATATTAAGAAGAATAAATAAGGATGGATATTTTGGAAGTCTCTAACTAATTATAATTAAACTAATCCTCCTAAATTTAATTAGTATAATGACTAATGGGCTTGGGTCCAAGTTGGGCTCACAAATTATCATGACAAATCTAATTAGATCAATATGTGACAAGTCTAAATATTGTCTAGTCTCTCTCTAACTAACTAATTAATACAAGTCTCTAATGACTAATTAATACAAGTCCAATAATCATAGCTCAACTTAATTAAATAAATTTGTACAATCATCACACAATTATTCAATATTATACTCCTAAAATTAAATACTCATGTTAAATTACCAAACTATCCCTAGCTGAAAAAGTGAGAGTGACAGACAGAGATCAGGACCAACATAAGAAAGATGTATCTCTCGATGTCAATTTCAAAATATGAACATTACCCCACCAAGCTCTACTCGCAAGCTTCGCTTGACTCACCGACAATAATCCATGATTGGCAGCATTTCGCTATATAGTGTACAACAAATCTTTATTGTTTATGAAGGTATTCCTATACAAATTCTACCTTCTCCTTCTACAACCATTAGAGTATCGATCTCGACTCAGGTGCATGAGGAGGATCGCCCCTAATTTCATCGACATATCCAACAATATGTACGCTTGATGCAAAAAATAGGGTATAATTTACAGAAAGTTAAAGGTTTAAACTTTGGCAAGGGACGATGTATTCCTCTACAACTCTGAGTGTCACTACCACATTTTCTAAGAGAGGGTATTTTGGTAATTTCATAATTAATTAAATATTGTTCATATTAAATAATTATTTATTATATTATTTTTTTACTATTAGATGCTAGTTTATTATTTTGGACTTGTATTAGTGGACCTAACTAGTTTAGTTTAGACTCATGGACCAACATTCATTATTAGTTATAATTGAGCCCAATTAGAAGCCCATTCATTATAAGGATAATTAATTTAATTAAACCATTAGACTAGAACCTTTCCTCCTTAATTATTTCTTCATGAGAGGCCCCAAGGGGTATAATGGACATTATACAGTAGCTTGATAGAGGGTGCATAGGGGGTCAGCCTATATAAAAGAGGGGGAAAGTTTCTCTTTCCTCTTTTCATTTCAAATCTAGATTTAGAATTTTTCTCAACCAAATTTCTTTATTTCCACATCAATTTCCTACCAACTTTCTTTCCAATTCCTTCCTAAATCACCATTGGAGGCTAGTAGAGCAAGGATCAATAAGGAGGAAGCAAGTAACTAAAAAGTGGAGCAAAGATCTACAAGTTGGAGGCTTATTTCATCAAATTTGGAGGTTGTATTGGGAATTCATCTCCCAATAAGTATAATTCAATTTTTTTTCCTTTAATTAGGTTCTAAATCTAGAATTTAACCATGAGAAATTACCCCATATGCATAGGCTACCTATAGAAATTGGAATTAGGTTCATAGGAAGCCTATTGAGAAAGTTATGGTACTTTTTTTGTCAATTTTGGGAGAATTTTGATATTAACAATTATTGTATTTGTCAATTGGTCATGTAAACCAAATTAACATGTATTTGCTTGTTTATGGCTAGTATCGTGTCCATAATTGGATACGTATAGGTCGTATCCCACCAATTTGGTGATACGTGTTGATTTAGAGATTTTTCTCCGACACGGGACTTTGTGCATGTCAAATTTTGACATAGACACATAGATGTGTGTTTGACTCTTTCTATTATTTATAAATAGTAATTTAGACTTGCTCTTATCCTTCAGGATATGTTTGAATGTGTGATGGACTCGTATCGCAAGCGTATCATAGATCTATTATGATACGGGTGCGATGCACTCTACGTGTTTGTTGTGTTATATTTCTAGATCCAATTTTTATTGTGTTAGCTATTTGTAATATATGTATTCATATGTGTATATATATATATATTATATATATATATATATATTATTATTTAAATATATGTAGTTATATGTACTAGTGTATCAAATATCTATATGCATATGTGTTTTTATATATGTAGATATACATCTATATATATAGCTATTTGAATATTTATGTTATATGTATATATGCATGTTGTAAATATGTATTTATGTGTGTGATGCTACTATATCTATATGTATATATGAAAGAGAGTGATATATCTACCTAAGTGTATGTGTGTATCTTTATGTATAAGTAGTGTGTATGTTGGATATATAAATATGAGAGGGGATAATATATCTACATATGTTTGTATATATATACATATATGTATAGATGAGAGAAGTGTTATATATATATATATATATATATATATATATATATATATAAGTAGTGTGCTTGTGTGTGTGTGTTATTGTGTTAAGAGAGAGAAGGGGGCTCGGGTATACAAAGACGATAAACAACAACAACAGACAGCAACAACGACAGCAGCAGCGAACAACAACAACAACTGCGACAACAAATAGTGACAGCAGCAACAAACAGCAACATCGGACAGCAACAACGACAACAACAGCGACAACAGACAGCAACAGCGATAACAAACAGTGACCGCAGCAACAAACAGCAGCAGCAGTGTGTATCTGGGCAGCTAGCTAGGTGAGTTGATTCGAGCTATATAATTAGTTAATTAGTATTAGTTAGCTAGTTTATTATGGTTAGTTAACTAGTTAATTAATTATCTAGTTATTAGTATATATTTAGTTAGTTATCTATACATATATACTTATGTATCTCTAAGTTATCTATATATGTAGATATGTGTACATGTGTATACGTATTAGTAGTTAGTGACTAGTTTGGTAGTTGGTATTTAATATTTATATTATGTATTAGTATATATAGTTAGTGGGGTAGTTAACTATATGCTAGAGTGACATCACCTTGAGATACCAAGGTAAGTGTCAAGGTATTGAGGATATTCAAGGTATTTGGGTTCGAGTATCAAGATTGGGGTGTAGTTGTGCGATACACGTTGGTTCAAAGCCAATTTATCCACTTAGCATTAGGGTAGTTAGAATATTATATTATTGATAATTATATATGCATATTGTGATATTCTCATATCTCTTATTTGCGTATCCTGAGATACGGTATCTTAGTGTGTTCTTAGTATCTTAGATTTAACTAGTGTGACCTAGTTTCATAGTGTATAGACCCAATATCCTAAAGATAGACTCATGCAAACTAGAAATAGGTAGTTTGACCAATTTAACGTAGAGTTGACCTAGTTTGACTGTTTTGACTTAAAAATAATTTTATGACCTAGAAGTTGACTAGTTAACTTATTTTTATTTCTGAAACCTTGTATTGATATTATATTCTATACCTAGGTCTTTGAGGCACCGTACCAGACATCTGTGGTACTATTCACAGGACTTCAGGTGAGTATATTCTCTAATAGTTTTTTATTTATGATATCCTCTATGTTTATTATATCTAGTATAGATATTCTTGATTTTTTGACACGATGGTTACACGGATTGGTATATCCGGATTTTATCATGAGATATTATTCTTTGGTATATATGGTATATTTATGCAAGCCTCGTTTCCTTATTTCTTGTATATGTACAGACACTGATTCTCGGAGAGACTAGCTACCTTCCTAGAGAATTCCTTGCCATAGCGTTCCATAGTTGGATCCCCTATACCAGTCGTGGTGGAAAGTATTTTAATGTAGATATATGATCATACCCTCCTTGTACATATCTTATTCCTTGTGAGTGTTTGTCATACACCACACGTATGACTAGCCAGGCCCTTATCCTTGTGCAAGTTTTTTGTGCAAGTTTCCAAGCCGATCACATGTTAAATCTAGTATTCACTCAATTAGTCATTAGTATTCTTGTTCATTATCATATTGTTCATTCTTGTATTTATTCCAGTTTTTTCTTATTGTATATTCTTGTATCTATTATTGTATCTTATATATTTACATCTATTTACTGTTACATAGTTTATATCATTGATTAGAACTGTTGTTAGATATTACTCTGCTCCTTTCCTGACCGGATATATTTTTCTAGATGACACTAAGGAGTGGTAACCTACTCATTACGGACCTCAGGATATTGTAGACTTAGAGTCAGAGACCCTGGCTCAGGAGAGACTCATCCCGACTGAGACAGATGACCCAGGACTTATAGTATCTTAGTTATTCTCTTGTACTGGATTTGTCTCCAGCTTACTGTTTAGTATTTTTTCTCAGACTCATTGATGTTATTATTTTGACTCATGAGTTATATTATGACTATTATATTATGTTATCATATTTGTGCTTATTTCTATCTTCGATCTATGATTGAGTATATTGACATTGTTGGTGGCTTATTATATTGATCGATAGATTACCCAAACAGCGTTCTACCACTGATTCTATAGCGTAGGCTGGGCGTTGTTCCTGACTTGTATTCCTACACTGGGTGGGGGTCGTGACACCGATGACAGTCTAATAAATCTCATAGTGGATTGGGCTACGATTGCAAAGACTCACTCCAAGAAAGGTTATGATAAAAAAAAAACTTAATTCCTTTAACATGGTACTTCTTTCTCTGATGCCTGAAGGAGAAGCCATGACATATACCAAGTCCGAGAAATATTATCATTAAACTTATGAATCTGTCTTAAAAGATATTCCCGACAATCTTCCTAATTTGTCAACTCCTGTTGCTCCAGTCACAACCAAACCTGGTCCTACAAAGCCTACTACGGCAGAGAAAAAAAAGCAAAAAGGAAGTACACTTCAACAAATATCTGAAGAAAAATATACCCTAAGGATATAAAAATGCCTATAATTTTGACATATTAGCAAAACTAGTCAATACCCCAGCCCGACTCTCCATATTCGAGTTGCTTTATTTGTCGAACGAGACTCGTGAAGCTTTGAGCGAAGATCTGATACATACAGACTCATTCTTAGCTCAACTCAAGACTTGTGATAAAAAACTATTTATATGTCCTTAATGCCATAGCGTGATTGAGAAGATTCCTAACATCACCTTTACGCAAGATGACAAGCTACACAAAGATAATCATTGTGACAAACCTCTGTATTATACCGATTACATCGGATTAGGGTGAACCAGATTTACATCGATCCTGGTTCTTCACTCAGCATTATTCCTAAAAGTCTACCGAGTGGATTGATATCACGACCCGCACCCGGTGTAAGGGTACAAGTCGAAAACAACGCCCAGCCTACGCCGCAGAATCGGCGGTAGAACACTGTCTAGATAATCTATCTAATAATATAATGAACCACCAATAATGATAATATACTCAATCACAGAACTAAGATAGAAACAAGCACGAATCAGATAAAGAATAGAATAGTCACAATACAACTCATGAGTCTAAAATAATACATCAATGAGTCTAAAAAAATAACAGAAATAAGCTGGAGACAAATCCAGTACAAAAGAATACTACGAAGCTATAACTCCTGGGTCAACTTTATCAGTTGGGATAAGCCCCTCCTGAGCCAAGGTCTCAGAATCTAAACCCACAACATCCTGGGGTCCATAATAGGTAGGGTACCACTCCTCAGTGTCATCTAGAAAAATATATCCAGTCAGGAAAGGAGCAGAGCACATCTCTAACAACAGTTCTAATCAATGATAAAAACTATATAAAAGTAAATAGATGTGAATATACAAGATGCATAATAGATACAAGAGATATATATATACAATAAGAAAATACTGGAATAAATACAATAATGAACAATATGCCAATGAAACAAGAATACTAATGACTAAGTGTGTGAGTACTAGCTTAACATGTGATCGGCTTGGGCAAGATACAATGTGGCCTGGCTAATCATACGTGCGGTGTATGATCAACACTATTCAGTAATCAGTACTTGATATAATAGGAAGATTGATCACATATCTATACTAATACTCTCTACCCCTGACTGGTATAATAAATCCAACCATGGTATGTTATGGCACGAGATTCCCCAAGAAGATAGCTAGTCTTTCCGAGAATCGATGTCTGTACATGTACAAGATGACCAATAAAACAATATGTTTTGGGTATGTAATATAAACGAGAAAAGATTTGATGAAATGCGAAAAATGAGGTCTTGTACGAAAACCCGTCCTTCTTTTATGTTTACAAACAAGATTGTACAAATTTGATCCTACACGAGGATGTCTAAGTACAATTTATTTAATCTAGGTGAATATTGCTATAGGTGTCTGATCTGCAGTCGATCACTTTAGTCCTTGGACCACACGATGTTGAAGAAGTGTCGTGGAAGACAGGTAGCAGCTTCGAGGGTTGCTGAAGAGGGTGGATGCCCGATGCCAAAGTCGTCGATCCCTTCTCTTTTGCCTGAACTCCGGATTCTCCTCTCTCTCTCTCTCTCTCTCTCTCTCTCTCTCTCTCGATCGTTGGATCTGGTACTGGATCTCTTGATCAGTTTTTAGGCCTAACTTCTTTGACCCTCCAATTTGTCGACCTTCTTCCTCATTGATAGAGGTCTCTATTTATAGAGTTTTAGTGACAGTGACCACTCAATCGGTGTAAAAACTGAGTAGTGGAAAGTACAACACCCTTTTACACAACGGTTAAAATAACCAAAGCCTGCGTATAGATGATCCTTTGAATGAGCGTGTGATGCGGGTCCAACTAAGGGATAAAACGCGTATAATCGCTACGAAGATCACGGCGAAAAGCCACGTAGGTAGGTATCCCTCGTGTAGAAGAGTTTGGCATAGAAGCCAATGTCTGTCACTATGGCATAGAAGCCAAATAGTTATCAAACCGGCATAGAAGCCGAGTGGTCATAAAGACCGAGTAGGCGTAGAAGCCGAGTGGTCATAGAGGCCGAGTGGGCGTAGAAGCCGAGTGGTCATAAAGGCCGAGTAGGTGTAGAAGCCCGAGAAGGCGCCGAAGCTGAACGGGCGTAGAAGCCGAGCAGGCACCGAAGCTGAATAGGCGTAGAAGCCGCTGCGTAACGTGCTAGAGTGATAATGTGGACGTTTTAGCCGGAATTATGGCTCTTGGAGATAATCAGATCTCTTGCATTAAATACAGAGATCTGTCCCCATCCTGTGCATTAAATGCAGATGCTTGTCTTTAAGATTTGCCATCATTCCTCGCCTTAAATGTAGATACGCACCTTGAACCCTGTGCGGAGAGCAGCCGCTGTCGTGGCAGTCTGTTAGTCTTCTGCGAAGCGTAAGGAGCTCATATTTGCCTGTGTAAAACTAGGCAGCGTATTCCCTTGTATGCGTAGGAGCAGCTCTCACAAAGGGGATGTCACTAAACGACGGTTCGGTGACATTTAATCAAATCTTCTGCATTAAATGTGGAGATCCGCCATCATCCTGTGCATTAAATACAGAGGCATGTTTTGAAGGTCTGCCACCCTTCTGTGCATCAAACGCAGAGACGTGCCTTAGGCATTTGTCAGTATTCGGCGCATTAATTGCAGAGACGTGCCTTGAGGGCCTGTCACCGCCCTGTGCATTAAATACAGAGACGCACCTCGAGTCCAGTACGGAGTGCAGCTTTTGACATGGCAGACGGTTTGTCTTCCACGGAGCATAAGGAGCTGTCATCTACCTGTGTAAAACTAGGCAGCGTATTCCTCTGTGTACGTAAAAGTGGTTTACGCAAGGGAAATGGCAGTAAATGACAGCCTGGGTTGCAGTGCCTCGCCATCATTATAGCCGTCACCTGGGTTGTCGAGCAATACCCCTTTGTCAGAAGTCGAGACGTCAGGTTCATTGCAGGATCTGACAGGTTCATTGCAGAGAATACGAAGCGTCCCTCGTACACTTCAATGCCGCATTGAAAGAGGATGAGTTTTATGCCATAAAGGCGATGAAGCACCATGTTTACGCCGAAGCATCCTGGGCATACCGCCCTACGCGGATGGTCATCGAGTCTGTATTTCTTACTGTGCTTTGGCGGAGAAGCTCTGTTTGCACGTTTGAAGGCTCTGAATTCCTCTGTTTATGCTGCTTTGCATCAATATGCTGCGTAGAGCTATCCAGCGTATTTTTCATGCTTCAACAAGACCCCCTTCAAAGCTTTTAAATTTCTCATAATTTGAAACGCTTTGAATAAAGCATGAACCGCTCCTCGTAACTCGAAATGTTTCTGAATGGAGTTTTGAAACGGTCGAGGCTGACTTTATGGCAGATTTATTGGAGATCGGTACTCTCTCTCGCCTATAAAAAGGCTGAGGAGTTCTCCTGTTCTTCCCACACTTCCTTCATCATACAGAGATAATGGCCATAGTTCGTCGGGTTGACTTGAGGAAGAAGGAGATCATGCTCTTCCAGCATGTAAGGAGCCAAAAAAGATGGCATCCTCGAGCGAGTGTCCTCTGCAACGATGGATCATGGAAGGATATTATAGCCTCCTTTGCTCGGGATAATCAGCAACTTTGTATGGTGGTTCTTCGGGAGAGACGAAGAATCGTATTTCACCACGCTGCTTGCAAGCGGCACCTTCTCCCGTTATCTTCGGGGATGAGAGCAGCAACTAGCTCTGACCTCGGATATTGAGTTGGGTGGAATACCTCAACTCAATCTGTCATGGTGCACGGAATATGGGATCTGCATAATTTAGGCAGGCCCAGTTCCGTATTCTCCCTCTATTTACCATTTTAGTCGGTTGCAGAAACCGACCAACTGCTGGAGGAGAGATGAAGAATCGACGCCCATGCAAGAACCTGGTAGAGCAGATTCTGGGGGGTGGCCTTCCGACGATGACGAGAGAAAAATCCTTTTGTAGACGGGATTTCTCTCATATGTAGTCATGAAAATGAAGAAAAAACCCTTGTAGATTGGATTTCCCTCATATGTAATCATGACTTTAATTTTAATAAAATCGTCATTCTTCTTCATATGATCATCTTGCCATACTTTGTTGCTGTGAAGTCTGAATATGTGTAGCTTCGACACGTCTGATTCTTTACGCCGACTCTGTTTAGAAAGAGTGCTGGGTCCTGTCCTGTCTTATACGCATAACTAGGGATGCATAGAAAGCCGCTTTAGCATTCGAATGTTCGAACTGTCCTGCTTTTTTAGGAGTGAGGAACCGCATAAAATTCTGAACTGTTACTTCTGATAACAGAATTTTATTGTTCAGACATCATCTTCAAGAATGATTTCTCGAAAATCCCTTGGAACAGGGCGAGAAATGGCTGTCAAACTGATTTGCCATCTTGGTAGATGAAATATTCAGACTGGAGTCTAGATGAACTTCGTATCGACCCGTGAAGAAGAGTAATTTTTTAATGTTGAACTCTGTATGCTTCGGGTACTTGGAATATCTTGAGGTCAAGAAGGAGTATCTTCTGTGTGAACTCCTATAATTGACCGCTTTGAGGATCATTCAGATGTACGCGTACTCTGGCCTGCATATCTTTCAGATGTGCGAGAAGTCATGGAGTGCGAAATCATAAGTTGGCAGCCTCTGAGCATAAACTAAACACCATCGAGCATAAAATCATAGACTTGTTGTTCCTGAGCGTGAAGTGTAGGTTTGTAGCCTCTCGAGCATAAAAGCTACCGAGCACAAAGGCATCCGGGCGTAAAACCCAACTTGTAGCTGTCGAACGTAAAGTCGTAGATTCGTAGCTGTCGAGTGTAGAAAGCTCTTTAGCGTAGAACTGTAGATTTGTTGCTTCGGAAAATAAAAGTCTTCCGAGCGTGAAGTTGTGGATCCGTCGCCTCCGATCGTAAACTAAGCGCCACCGAGCATGAGATCATCGATTTGGTATCTGCTGAGCGTGAAGTCGTAGGTCTGTAGCCTCTAGAGCATAAAAGCTACCGAGCACAAAGGCATCCGGGCGTAAAACCATAGACTTATTGCTTGCGAGCGTAAACCGTAGATCTGTAGTTGTCGAGCGTAGAAAGCTCTTTAGCGTAGGAACCATGAACTTGCTTTGCGCGAAAAAACTTTTCAAATTCGCCGACTGTCCGCCTTCTCTGAATAATAGGCTGACGTGGGACCCAATCATAACCGAATATTAATTAGGAGATTTGGTTCGGGGTCCGAGGAGTCCATCCGAACTCTATATATATCCCAAGTTTTCTGAGGGGAAAAACTTTCCATCCGTCTTCTGCGAGAGAAAGCTTTCGACTGTTCGAGTTCTTCTCCTTTTCTTCTTCGAATCTTCAAAGTTTCCAGTAATGGCTTCGAAGCAAACTTCCTCCGCTAAGAGAAAGAAGGTTGATTCTTCTTCTCGTTCTTCGGTCCAATCAAGAGCGTCTCTGGTTGGACAAGGCGAACTTTATTCTGAGCGGAGCATCCCGCCGACGAGTAGTGCACCCGGCCTGGAAGGTAGAGTTCTTGGAGAAAAAAAAGAATGACTGAAAATACTTTGCACACGTTGAACGTGACCGCGCTAGGTCGTCTTCTGTGCTGTTAGCCTCTTTGAGGAAGATGATGCATGGAGACGTTTCATCTTTTTATGCCCACATTCCTAATGTGTCCGCGTAAAACCTCCATTTTTTTCCGCAGTCAAGCGTAAAAGCTTTGACCGCCGAAAACTTGGTGTATACTATTAAAATTTGAGTTTTATGCTTGTGGATGAAAATCCTGGCGTAATAACTCAATTTAATCAATCTGGCGTAAAGCACAGACCGTATACTGCCAATTTTGAATTTTACGTTTAAGGAAATGGATTCCAGCATAATAACTCAAGTTTTACAGTCTCGGCGTAGAGCACAGACCATTGATTTTTCTTTTTTGTGGATGCGACAAGTCCCAAAATGTCTAGTTAGGAACTGATGTATTTCTTCTGTGCTTTTGCAGTTAACTTGCATGAGTCTTCGCTAGCTGAAGTGATGGGCTCGGCCGCCGGGATGCTGCACTCCAACTATTTGGAGGATTTGTCACACGTGACATTTTCTATCTCCGGGCCCCAGTATCCCGAAGGAATGGCAATTTGATATCGACTCAGGGCGAGCGAACGCTGCTAAATTTGATCAACGGGAGCCCCTAACTTACGTAGACGGGGAGCAATACCTGAAGCCGGCTTTCCTCTTCGGGGACATGATTGACAAACAGTCCCAGACAAAGCCTAAGAAAGAACTCTGGGTTTTCTCTGCCGTGGATTTGGTCTTGTATCTGCCCAATATGCCGAGAGACTACCCCATCTCGGCCTTCTTCCATGCTACGCATCCCAGGAAGATGTCGTGGACGCTGACTCCCGATCTTTACGGTAAGCCAGGAAAGATCTTTCATCTGAAAGGAGCTGACCAGGGGTCGTTTGTCAGCCGCCCTTCTGGCTCTGTGACGCTGTTCAGGGGGCTGTACCCGGGCAGTGTCCCGAGTGAAGACAGTTTGGGGATCCAGCCGGTCCAGTTACCGACTTTCTGTAATGATTTTATGGGGCGTGGGGGAGTATACCCTAAGGCGAACCCTCGGTGTGGCGGGTGGATCACTCCTTTGAATCTTCGATGGGCTCGCTTAGTTGATTGGGCCTTGAAGCATTTCCAGACCGAGTTGGAGAACATCGGTCTGTTTGCAGCTGTGAGTGCGACCAGTGTTGGGTTACCTCCTAACCCTAACCTATTTCTGGAACTGATGGAGCGATATATTTAGCTTACCGGGACCTTCGCCACTCCACTGGGGGAGTTGGGATTGGCCCTGCATGAGATGGCAGAGATCTCAAGACTGTCGATGGAGGATACTCCAAACGAAGAGTATGTTCCCACGAACCGGGAGTTGGGGGGTTCAGACCCTCGAGTAGTGGAGGTTTATCATGAGTTGATGTGCCACTACCTCGCCTGCACTGCTTTTTATGATGAGCCCTCAGATTTGGCTCACATCAGCAAATGGACGTCCTATCTCTTCTTTCACCGGTCCAGGACTGCTAAGCCGGAGAAGGTATTGGAGGGAAAGGATCTGCTTATGAATTCACTGAGTGCGCTTAATGCTCAGGTAGTTGACGATCTCATTGTGGATGCTGGGGCTCCGGACCGGTTCCTCAACGAAGGGACAGGAAAGTATCCTGAAGGCACTAAGGCCTATAGCTATTTGAGGCGCTGTCGCAGGCCTCTGTCCAGGGAGGCTCAACTAGCTGGCTTCTTTTCCATATGGCTGCGCCGAGTAGTAGTGCCTAGCATCGCATCTGCGGACCGTATTTACCATAATATACTATGGCCTGCAGTGCGTCTGGTGTTCGGGGCAAGACTGGGCTTGCTCCCTGCCATGGTGTGTCGTATACAAGCTGGCCTGAGGGCCGTGATTGATGGGCTGCTCGTCGATGAAATTCGGCGTGATAGCTTTCCCAGGATAGAATTACCATACCTGTATTTGATGGGGTGGTTAATTCTCCATAACCCCCGGGTGATGTCTCCCGGTTCCGGCAATAGTTCGGGGGGTAGTTTGTTGTTGAACTACCGGAAGTCTTCCTGGAACGTGAACACAGTTGTAGACTGTCGGCGGGCGCTAGGCTTCAGTCATAGTTGGAAGCTTTTCTGCACCGCCCCTCTTGTACATCGCAATCAATCGGGGATTAGGCTCGAGGATTCGGGTAGAGAGAAGACCATTCTTTCTCCCAAAGCTTTTAATTGGTTGGTCTGTATTAGACCATCCCATCTGTTGTACAGAAGCGAAGATCATTGCTTCTTGGAGCCCTACTTGTCCAGTCGATTCGCTCGGCAGTTTGGATATGATCAGTTGCACATGGGCAATGCCGTCACCAGCTTCAGGTCCAGAGGTGGACTCATTGATAGAGCGAGGGGATGGCAATATTTTATCATGGGCTGTACTGGGGCAATTTTTATCGTGCCCGTCGTTACACTCTCCACGGAGTTGCGTATCCTGCATTCGTATGCCCAGTTCTATGTGGCAACGAACACCTTCCATCGTGATTTTGATATGCATGGAAGCTTTAGGGTGCCCTCTTCCAAGCCTGGAGGAAGAGTTGAAGTCCCCTCGGTTTCTTCCGATGAGGGTGAGTCCGTTACTCCGGATGAGCCTCTGGTGTCGGTCCCTAGGGGTGAAGTACCTCCGCCTGCGGGGGCTTTGGTAGTTCTTAGAAAGCGAAGGCCTCCTGCTTCCAAGGAGACTTCCCCTTGTAAGAGGAAGAAGAAGAAGACGGTAAATCATCCTCTTCGGATTCCTGGTATTGATGCTCCTGGAGGTGAGCTTGCATCTCCCCGTGTTGGGGACGATTCTTTGATTGGAGGTTCCTCGCCTTTTAGAAAGGGATCTTCCATAGTTCTGGTTGGTGATGTCGGAGAATCTCAGCTGGATGTCGCAGTCGCTGCTACTACTTCAGGTAGTGGAACGAGGTCGCCTTCGGGGCTGAGCATAATAAAGTTCCGTATACCTCTAGCCGGATCGGCGTCGGGAGGGACTTCTACCGTGCCTGCGAGCGCACCTAGCGCGATTCCAGCCGATGAGCCTCGGTTGGATTTTGAGGAGGACCTGGAGGACTACTTGCCAGTGTCAGTTCGTAGACCCCTTTCTCCAGGTATAACAGCTCGCCTAGCATTATTAAGAAATAATTTAGCTGTACAGGCTGCAGATGCGACGTATATTCCGTTGGCCAGGGGTAAATATCGTCTTTTATGCCTCTTCTTTGGAAAAATTAATATTGCGTTGATATTAACTTCCTTTTGTCTTCTTTTCAGGGGAAGACCTCTTCGGAGAGGGTGATGTAGACGCGCCCGTTGGCTCTGTGTCAGGTCCTAGTGGTGACACGGAGGTACCTGATTTTGAAGAGGAGACCTCTTTGGGTGCTTGCTTGCCTGTCAACGAGGTTCCGATATCTCAAGAGGAGGACGAGCCTGTCATTGCAACAGTGCCTCTTTTGAGCATGCCGGTCACTTCGTCCGGTGTTGGCGATTCTTCTTTCGTCGCACCTCCAGTTGAAGTGACGGCCGTGGTGACATCATCTGTGGTGACCCCGGGGGGGAAGTTGCCACGATCGCGGACACTCCCCGCGTTCATGCGGATCTAGTTGCGCTGACCGAGCAGTACACCGGGATCTTCTATACCACTTTGAGAACGCTAATATCAATGGTGTTGGTGAAGAAGCAGGACTTTGCGCAGCTGAAGAGGTCCTCTCGGTTTTCTATAAAGGCGATCCGGAAATTCTGTGACCCCGGGGTAGCTGATGCGGTGGAGGCGATGGTTAATAGTTTGGAGCAACCCGTTAACGAATACCTACAGCTAGCTCGAGGCAATATTGAAGCTCTGGTCTAGGCCAGATATGACTCCTTGACTGCGCATCTTGTTGAAAAGAGGGAAAGTCTGAATAAATTCATCGAGACTAACCAGCAGGAGATGGATAAAGGGAAAGTCGTCTTGGAGGAGACTATTTCCCTTCAAATGAAGTGCCAGGCCGAACATGACGGCAATGTAACGAGGGTCCACAAACTGGAGACAAAGCTCGCTCAGGCAAAGGAGTGGGCTTCTCAGTCGTCGGAAGGTCTAGATGTGGTAAATGGCCGACTGGTCGCAGCACAACAGAACTTGGCGAGTGCAGGAGTCGCCCGTGCCGGTCTCCTTCGGGCTAGAGCCGAACTGTCCCTGCTGATAGATGACGAGGCACGGTTGGAGCGGGTTCGTGCTGATGTCTTAGATTCCGGGGCTGAGAGGATGGCCGTACTGGCACAGCAGCTTCGTGACCTGACATCTCCCCCTTTCTGATATACTTTTGCTTTTTGCTTTTCAAATGTACTCTTGCTCTTTTCTGGGAATAATAAAGAGGCTTTTTATCTGACTTTGTGGACCCATCATTTCGGAATATAAATGACAAGTTTGGGTGAAAGTGATATCAGAGGTAGTATAGACGTGATATGCTTTCGGTAAGTTTTAGCAGAGCAAATCTATTCAGAGGTCATATGGACATGACATAATATGATCCAACTAGTTTCATTTTGGAAGTGGTTTTGTCAGAATGAGATCACCCTATTCCACTTGAGAAGAGGAGGTTTAAGCATAGTACCTTTTCAGGAATTTGCCATTCATAGGAGCCATTAGCAGGTCTCCATTAGGCTGGGCTAACCTGTAAGCGCCATTTGAGAACGTTGTCTCGATCACGTAAGGGCCTTCCCACTTGGGCTAAAATTTGCCTTTACCCCTGTGAGTAAGAATCATCGGCCTTCTTACAGCCAAGACCAGCTCATCGGCTTTGAACACTCTTTCCTTTACTTTTTGATTAAAAGTTCTGGAAATGTGTGCTTGGTAGAGTGCGATGCGCTGCTGAGCTTGGAGGCATTTCTCGTCTAATCCTTCTAGCTCTTGAAGCCTTAAAAGGTCATTCTTTTCTTGAGTTAACTCGTTGGCCACGGCTATCCTGAGTGACAGAATTTGAATCTCGATGGGGAGAACTGCTTCACTCCCATAGACCAATGAGAATGGCGTACAATATGTCGGTGCTCGTACCATTGTGCGGTATGCCCAGAGACATTCTCCTAGCTTCTCATTCCAATCCCTTTTGTTCGAAGAGACGAACTTCTTCAAGAGTTTGATAATGGTTTTGTTTAAGGCTTCCGCCAACCCATTAGCAGCTGGATAATATGCCGTGGAGGCCATATTTTGTATCCAATTTTTATCGCAGAATCGGTAAAACGCATGGCTGATGAACTGAGGCCCATTGTCATGGATTATCCTTCCGGGAACCCCGAATGTTAAATGACGTGATGCTTGACGAAACTGGTCATGTTAGATGTCTTTACCTCAACAAGAGGGATCGCCTCTGCCCATTTGGAGAAGTAATCCGTGATGGCCAGTATGAACCGGTGACCTCTGGAAGAAGACGGGTGAATAGGGCCAATGATATCCATACCCCATGCTTCGAAAGGCCAGGATGCAACTGTGGGATATAGATGTTCGGACGGTTGATGCATGAAGTCTGCATGGACCTGACAGGCCCTGTATCGTCTGGCATACTGGATTGTGTCTGCGATCATAGTGGGCCAGTAATAGCCCATTCTCCTGATATGATCCTGTAGCTTAGGACCGGGTTGATGTGCGCTGCACACGCCGTCGTGAGCTTCACAGATAATCCGCTGTGCTTCATCACCAGAGAGACATCGTAATAATAGCCCGTCATAAGACTGACGATATAGGCATTATGACGATGCGTCGAAGTAGAAGCGTAATGATCGTCTTTTGACAGATATTGCTTCTTTAGGATCTTCTGGCAAGATTTTGTATGCTACAAAATCTATAAAGGAGCTTTTCCAGTCTCTCCTGGGCGGATCTGCGTTCACCGTGTAGCTATGTTCTATTTGAAAGTTGTTTTTCACACAGAATAAGTCTCTGTTAAGAAGGATTACCGAATTCTGCCTTCTTACAGGGGTGGCTAAATCTGCAGCTAGACTGGCTAGGGCATCAGCTTCCAGATTCCGAGACCGAGGTACATGCTCAAGGAAGAATTCTTTGAATGTCATGGCTATCTCGACCGTTGCTCGGTGATAGGGAATGAGGTCAGGATTCCGGACTTCATATATTCGTCTGACTTGATTGACGATCAGCAGAGAATCACCGAAGGCTTCCAGAGAATCGACCCCCAGCTCTTTAGCGACTTGGAGCCCGATTAGTAGAGCGTTGTATTCCGCCACATTGTTAGAACAGGGCTCGCTAAGAGAATATACTCGGTAGATAATGAGTTTATCAAGAGTGACTAGGACGATCCCTACTCCTGAAACCACGTTTCCCCTGGGACCAGTTCTGGAGGCGCCATCAAAGAATAGTTGCCATGCATCGCCTTCCGTTGCAGAATTACACTCTACAACTTCATCAGGAATGTCCTCGTATAGTTTGGAGGCCTCCGGGATGGGATGAGCAGCTAGAAAGTCGGCCAATGCTTGGCCTTTGACGGACTTCTGAGGGACGTACACCATGTCATATGGCGTTAATAACATCGCCCAAGTCACAAGTCGGGAATTAAGAACACTTGGCTTGCTCATCAGTACCCGAAGAGGATTGATCCTGGAGATGATATGAATGGTTTGGCCCGTGACATAGTGTCGCATTTCTGAATAGCGAACATCAGAGCCAGGTATTCTTTTTCCACAGGGTTGTACCGGTGTTCGGCTCCTGGTGCCTGAGTTTTACAGTTTTCCGGAAAGATTGTCGTCGTTGCATCATCTTCGAATCTTGAGGAAATTTTACCCCCGGCTTCGAAAGCCGCCTTGTTCTGTCGATATAAGTTATCCCCAGACATGCCGTGGCCTCCGGCCACAGAAACTGATTTAGCAGGAGCTGCCTTTGGTTGTCCAGGATTAGATTTTAAAGTTTTGGTTCTTGCAAGAGATGTAGTATATCCCAACCCAAAACGAGCTTGTTGATGGTGAGAATTACCATGCACTGGTGTTCGTCTACCTTTTCCCTAGTTGAGGCCTTGTTTCAGCTTCAAATCATAACCCATGCTTTGCATAATATTTAATGCCTGCGGGCTATATCTGTGGGTTTGTATCCTGCCAGTTTCAGACTCGCGAAATTCTTCCTGTATGATTGGGGTGTTCCTTCTGCGACCGAAGATTATTGGATGCTGATCGTCACGAGTTGGTGGAATAATAAAGATAGAATCTTCGTGTGGTCCACCTGTTATGACAACATTAGACGTTGATGTATCTTCCTATAAGATCTCCCCGTGTTTGACCTTTAGGGGAACTGAAGTCTGTTTATCACTTTTGTTTTTGCGTTTCTGGATCAGATAATCTCGCAGGTCAGGATGAGTTGCAGAAGAAGAAGATGATGGCTTGTTCCTTCTGTTCCCATTGGTGGACATGCGGATGATGGGAACCATAGTCTTCCCTGTGCCACCCGTATACAGTAGGTTGGCCATCTGGGTGGCGGATAATCCCCGAGGAGGGTATCTTTCCGCAACTGGAGCCTTCTTTGCACCTAGGGACTTCGCCTGGCATAATTTAGAGCTTCGCCCTGGTTGGCGTAAAGCTGAGGATGTCCTCAATCGGCCATCAGCGTCTCGCGTAATTCGGAGGGCGTACAGATTGTTCCCTTGCTGGCATAAATGCCGAGAAGTTGAGTAGTCCGTCGCTCGCTTTCCCTTGCGGAGATCACAGGGATCATCTGGTTCTCCGTAGAGGTCAGATGTTGTTTTACGCGTGGAGTGTGTCTTGTACTTCTGATTTGGCGCTGAGGCTTTATCAGAAGCTTTGTCTATTCCGCCAGGGATGGGAGACTGAATTTCACGCGCAGAGCGCGGAGTATACTTCTGGGTTAGCGCTGAGACATTGCCCGAAGTTTTGTCTATTCCGCCAGGGACGGGAGACTGAATTTCACACGCAGAGCGCGGAGTATACTTCTGGGTTAGCACTGAGACATTGCCCGAAGTTTTGTCTATTCCGCCAGGGACAGGAGACTGAATTTTACGCGCAGAGCGCGGAGTATACTTCTGGGTTAGCGCTGAGGCATTGCCAGAAGTTTTGCCGGTTCTGTCAGAGATAGGCGACTGAATTTTACGTGCAGGGCGCGGAGGGAGCAACGCTACAACCTCATTGGCCGGAGAGATCGGAGAGTCCACAGGAATGGTAGAGGATGTCTTGGGCATCCAGACCTTACGCAGCTTCCTGTTGTTTTGGTGAGAGAGAGAGTAAGAGCTACCCTTTGTCCGGAGCATATCCTAGTAGGCAAATTGGTCGAACTGGACGACCAGTGTCTTCTTCATGGATCCCACGGATACCGTATCATGTTGAGCAATAGCTTCCTCATCAGAAGAGAAAGATGTCCACAGCAGAGTCGCCATATTATTTTGGGTATGTAATATAAACGAGAAAAGATTTGATGAAATACGAAAAACGAGGTCTTATACGAAGACCCGCCCTTCTTTAATGTTTACAAACAAGATTGTACAAATTTGATCCTACACGAGGATGTCTACGTATAATTTATTTAATCTGGGTGAATATTGCTATAGGTGTCTGATCTGCAGTCGATCACTTTAGCCCTTGGACCACACGATGTTGAAGAAGTATTGTGGAAGACAGGTAGCAGCTTCGAGGGTTGCTGAAGAGAGTGGATGCCCGATGCCAAAGTCGTCGATCCCTTCTCTTTTGTCTGAACTCCGGATTCTCCTCTCTCTCTCTCTCTCTCGACCGTTGGATCTGGTACTGGATCTCTTGATCAGTTTTCAAACCTAACTTCTTTGACCCTCCAATTTGTCGACCTTCTTCCTCATTGATAGAGGTCTCTATTTATAGAGTTTTAGTGACAGTGACCACTCAATCGGTGTAAAAACCGAGTAGTGGAAAGTACAGCACCCTTTACACAACGGTTAAAATAACCAAAGCCTGCGTATAGATGATCCTTTGAATGAGCGTGTGACACAGGTCCAACTAAGGGACAAAACGTGTATAATCGCTACGAAGATCACGGCGTAAAAGCCACGTAGGTAGGTATCCCTCGTGTAGAAGAGTTTGGCATAGAAGCCAATGTCTGTCACCATGGCATAGAAGCCAAATAGTTATCAAACCGGCATAGAAGGCGAATAGGCGTAGAAGCCGAGTGGTCATAAATGTCGAGTAGGCGTAGAAGCCGAGTGATCATAGAGGCCGAGTGGGCATAGAAGCCGAGTGGTCATAAAGGCCGAGTAGGCGTAGAAGCCCGAGCAGGCGTAGAAGCCCGAGCAGGTGCCGAAGCTGAACGGGCGTAGAAGCCGAGCAGGCACCGAAGCTGAATAGGCGTAGAAGCCGCTGCATAACGTGCCAGAGTGATGATGTAAATGTTTTAGCTGGAATTACGGCTCTTGGAGATAATCAGATCTCTTGCATTAAATGCAGAGATCTGCCCCCATCCTGTGCATTAAATGCAGATGCTTGTCTTTAAGATTTGCCATCATTCCTCGCCTTAAATGCAGATACGCACCTTGAACCCTGTGCGGAGAGCAACCGCTGTCGTGGCAGTCTGTTTGTCTTCTGCAGAGCGTAAGGAGCTCATGTTTGCCTGTGTAAAACTAGGCAGCGTATTCCCTTGTATGCGTAGGAGCAGCTCTCACCAAGGGGATGTCACTAAACGACGGTTCGGTGACATTTAATCAAATCTCCTGCATTAAATGTGGAGATCCGCCATCATCCTCTGTATTAAATGCAGAGGCGTATTTTGAAGGTCTGCCACCCTTCTGTGCATCAAATGCAGAGACGTGCCTTAGGCATCTGTCAGTATTCGGCGCATTAATTACAGAGACGTGCCTTGAGGGTCTGTCACCGCCCTGTGCATTAAATGCAGAGACGTGCCTCGAGTCCCGTACGGAGTGCAGCTTTTGACGTGGCAGGCGGTTTGTCTTCCGCGGAGCGTAAGGAGCTCTCATCTGCCTATGTAAAACTAGGCAGCGTATTCCTCTGTGTACGTAAAAGCGATTTAAGCAAGGGAAATGGCAGTAAATGACAGCCTGGGTTACAGTGCCTCGCCATCATTATAGCCGTCGCCTGGGTAGTCGAGCAGTATCCCTTTGTCAGAAGTCGAGACGTCAGGTTCATTGCAAGATCTTACAGGTTCATTGCAGGTAATACGAACGTCCCTCGTACACTTCAATGCCGCATTGAAAGAGGATGAATTTTACGCCATAAAGGCGATGAAGCACCCTGTTTACGCCGAAGCAGCCTGGGCATACCGCCCTACGCGGATGGTCCTCGAGTCTGTATTTCTCACTGTGCTTTGGCGGAGAAGCTCTGTTTGCACGTTTGAAGGCTCTGAAGTCCTCTGTTTACGCTGCTTTGCATCAATATGCTGCGTGGAGCTATCTAGTGTATTTTTCATGCTTAAAAACAATACTTGTACTATATATAACATATACCAAGGAATAATATCTCATGACGAGATCCGGATATACCAATCTGTGTAACCATATTGTCAAGAGAACATGGATATCTACACTAGATACAATGAACATAGAAGATATCATAAATGAGAAACTATCAGAGAATGTACTCGTCTGAAGTCCAATGAATAATCTCACAAATGTCTGACTCGGTACCTCGAAGACCTAGATATGGAATACAATATCAATACAAGGTTCCGAAAAGAGAATAAGTTAAACTAGTCAACTTCTTGGTCAATAAGTCAATTCTAAGTCAAAAGTCAACTATGGTCAACTCTAAATCAATTATGGTCAACTATGGTCAAACCAAGGTCAACTATCTATTTATAGGTTGCATAAGTCTAACACAAAAATCTTGGGTCAAGATATTAAAATCTAAGTCATAAAAACCATATCTTAAAATATTAGGATACCGTATCTCCGGATACGTAAATTCCTAGGTAAATATCACAATACATATATATCAAACAATTATGTATGATAATATAGAATATTAATTACAATATCAAATAGATACCGTGGTTTTGAACCAACTTGGTATCTCAACAAAAATCACAATCTTGATACTCAAACCCCGTATCTTGACTATCCCACTTACCTTGGTTTCCACAAGGTAATACTCAATACTTTGATATACTAATACCCTCATATATAATATATAAATATATACTAATATTATACAAATAGGGAATATAGCAATAATAATATGTTAGCTCAATATTAATACATATATATATACATATATATATAAATATATACATAATATATAAAAATCTGCCAAACCGTCACTGAAAACTATGTTAAAAAATACTAATTTTCAGATAAACTGCCTTTAGTGACAGTTCTGGCTGTCAGTGAAGCTGTCGTCATTGATGCCTTAGGATCCTGCACTGCTGCCGCTGCTTTGGTAACGGTTTGCAACCGTCACCGCTCCAGCCATTGTTGTTGCTACCATTTTCCGCTGTTGCTGCTGCTATTAATGACAGTGACGGCTGTCATTAATTGCTGCCGCCACTGCTACAGCGGCTGCTGCTGAACCCGCCTCCACTAATGACAGCGACTGTTGTCATTAATATCCTATCGCTATAAACTATAATATATATATATATATATATATATATATATATATATATATATATATATATATAAATACCCAATAACTATAAATACACCCCCTCTATAATAATGTACATATTAGGACATAGCCATATGCACACACAAACATGAATACATATAATTATACATCTATACATATATATATAAAATTAACTCTATAACAAATCTAAATAATATAATTACCCAATTAACATACATATATATATATAAAAATATATACATATATATACATACAATATACTATAACATATATATTAATGCATGTAGAAGAAAGCTACATAATATATATTCTATTAGTACATATATAATACATAGATCTATGATACAATAATCACTATAATAAATATACTATAATATATATATATAATATCTATATATATATATACATAATTATAACTCAAGAATTTAAAGCACAAATAATTAGATCTATACAAAAATACACAACAAATTGAGAGTATCAGACCATATCCCAATAGATCCAGGATACGCATGTGACACGAGTCCACCACACATCCAATTGCACCCCGAAGGACACAAGCAAGTTACATATATTATTTATGAATAATACGAAGTGTCAAATATAGATCTATGTGTCCGTGTCAAAATACGACATGTACAAAATTTTGTGCCGGAGAAAAAACCCCCAAAATAACACGTATCACCAAATTTTTGGGATACGACTTACACGTACCCAATTATGGATATGACACTAGCCCCAAACACATAAACACATGCCAAATTGATCTATAGGATCAATTGACAAACATAACAAATGTCAATCTCAAAATTCCCCCAAAATTGACATAAAAAGTACCATAACTTTCTCAATAGGCCTCCTATGAATACAAAACCAAATCCTATGGGTAGTATATGCATATGGGTTGATTTTTCATGATTAGATCTCAGATTTAGAAGCTATTTTAAAGTAAAAAAACTAAATTATACCTATTGGGAGATGGATTCCCAATAAAACCTCCAATTGAGATAAAATTGCCTCCAACTTGTAGATCTTTGCTCCTCTTTGTAGATCCTTGCTTTCTCCTTCTAGATCCTTGCTTCTCAAGTCTCTAATGGTGATTTGGGAAGGAATTGGAATGAATTTGGTAGAGAAATGAAGTGGGAATGAAAGAAATTTGGTAGTGAAAAATTCTAGATCTAGATTTGGAATGAAAAAGAGGAGAGAGAATTTTTCCCCTCTATTTATATAGGCTAGCCCCTATTCCTCTCCCTCAAGTAATCATGTAATGTCCATTATACCCTTTGGGGCCTCTCATGAAGAAATAATTAAGGAAAGAATCTTCTAGTCTAATAATTTAATTAATAAATCCATCTTCTTAACAATGGACTTTCTAAATGGGCTAAGTCTAACTTATTAATTCATGTTGGTCTATGGGTCCAAACTAAACTAGTTAGGTCCACTAACACAAGTCCAAATTAAATAAATAACATCTAAAAATAATTAAATAATACCATAAATAATTATTTATCAAGCACAATAATTAATTAATAGAAAATTACTAAAATATCCTTTCCTAGAAAATGTGGTAGTGACAAGTCTACCCTCCTTAAAATAATTTTGTCCTCGAAATTCAAAGACAAAAACTACCACCAGAAAATAACAGAACAGAACTAAAGAATCATAACTAACTATGAAAGGATATAACAACAAACAGAACATAACTAGGAAATAACATACCTCAAGGCACAAACAAATATGGATAACGCTCTCGCATTTCATCCTCTCTCTCCCAGGTAGACTTCCTCGAAGAGTGATGCCTCCATGTGACGCACACCAAAGGAATAGTTTGGTTCCTTAGCACCTTCTTTCTCCGATCCAGAATCTCAACTTGCTACTCTGGATAGCTAAGAGTAGGGCCCACCTCTATCTTCGAGTGATCCAATACTTGACTTGGATCTGCCACGTTCGTCTCAACTGCGACACATGAAATACGTTGTGCACTCCCACCAATACAGATGGCAAGTCTAATCTATAAGCAACTGCACCGACCCTATCTAGAAGAGTGAAAGGTCCGATGAATCACGGACTAAGCTTTTCGTCTCCACCGAACCGAATTGTGCCTCGTGTCGGAGAAATCATCAGAAACACCAAACCACCCACCTAAAACAAAATATTATCTTACGAACTTAATCTATAACAACAACCAAGAACAAACACAAAATAAAATCTAAACTATACCTCGAACTCCAAAGGTCTTTGATGGCTATCGGTCCAATGCCGCTGTCTGTCCTGCGCCACTCGAAGTTTATCTCTGATCAACTGAACCTTCTCTGCTGCATCCACAACCATCTCTGGCCCAAGCAAAACTCTCTCTCCAACATCGTCCCATGACAAAGGAGTACGACACCTGCGACCGTATAGAGCTTCAAAAGGTGACATCTCTATACTGGCCTGGTAACTGTTGTTGTAAGCAAACTCTACCAAATGGAGATGGTCCTCCCAAGAACCCCCGAAATCTAGTACACCAGTGCGCAACATATCCTCGAGAGTCTGAATAGTCCTCTTTGACTGCCCATCTGTTTGGGGATGATATGCAGTACAGAACCTGAGCTGAGTGCCCAAACTCTCCTACAAACTCCTCCAGAAATGAGAAATAAAACGGCTATCCTGATCTGAGACTATGCTGACGGAAACTCCATGTATCCTAACGATCTGCCTCACATATATCTCTGCCAGCTTCTCCGTAGACAAACCCACCTTGAAAGGCAAGAAGTGGGCCGACTTGGTCAACCTATCAATGATGACCCAAATTACGTCTTTTTCTCCTGGAGATCGTAAAAGCCCGGATATAAATCTATAGTAATATATTTCTACTTCCACTCTGGAATGGGTAATGGCTGAAGTAAACCTCCTGGCCTCTGCCTCTCGGCTTTCACCTGCTGGCACACTAAGCATCTGGATATAAATTGTGCCACTTCTCTCTTCATGCTATACCACTACACACTCTCTCGCATATCCAGATACATCTTGTTAGCACCTGGATGCATGGAATACTGAGAGCGATGCACTTCCTGCAATACCTCCTCATGCAGCTCCCCTCTAGGCACACACAATCTAACTCCATGCCTCAAAGATCCATCCTCTGTAATAGTGAAATCATTCTCCAATCCTGCTCTCACCTGAGCTCTGATACTCCTCAGAGATACATCCTCATACTATGCTATCTTAATCCTGTCTATCAAATCTGAGTGTATCTGCAATCCCCACATCTGTATCGCACAACCAGGAATAATTACCTCAATGCCCAAGCTCTCCAAGTCCTCCAATAAATATCTATCATGCGTCAAGAACATAGCTACCGGATACCAGCTCAAAGCATCGGCAACTACATTAATTTTCCCAGGATGATATTGCAAAGATATATCAAAATCCTTCATCAGTTCCAACCCCCGACGTTGCCTCATGTTCAACTCCTTCTACGTGAAAACATACTTCAAGCTTTTATGGTCTGTGAAGATCTTCACACGCTCTCCATACAAATAATGTTTCCACAACTTCAGAACGAAGATGACTGCTGCCAACTCCAAATCATGGGTAGGATTGTTCTTTTCATGAGAACGTAATTGCCTGGATGCATAGGCAATCACTTTCCTATGCTGCTGAAGAAAATAACCCAAACCCTTCCCCGATGCATCACTATAAATAGTAAAACCTCCGGACCCTGATGGCAACATCAAAATAGGAGTAGATGTTAACCACTTCTTCAACTCCTCAAAAGCAACCTGGCAATCCTCCTTCCAAACAAACTCTATATTCTTTCTTGTGAGTCTGGTCATCGGCTCAACAATTCTCGAAAAATCTTTCACAAACTTCCTGTAATAGCTTGCCAATCCCAAAAAACTCCTGATCTCTGCTACCGAACTCGGGGTCTTCTAAGATTCCATGCTAAAATCTTCTTCGGATCCACTGAAATACCATCACATGCCCCAAGAATTCTACCTTGTCCAGGAAAAACTCATACTTGGATAATTTCCCATACAGCTTCTCCTTCCTCAGCACATCCAACACAATCCTTAAATGCTCCTCATGCTCCTCCGGTGTCCTCGAGTATATGAGTATGTCGTCGATGAATATCACCACAAACTTGTCAAGGTACTGGTGGAACACCTTGTTCATCAAGTTCATAAATATCGCTGGTGCATTAGTCAAACCAAATGGCATCACCATAAACTCGTACTGACCATACCGAGTTCTAAAAGCAGTCTTTGGTATGTCCTCCGATTTCACCTTCATCTGATGGTAGCCTGATCTCAAATCTATCTTAGAAAATACCTTCGTACCACTCAACTGATCAAACAGATCATCAATCCATGGCAAAGGATACTTATTCTTGATAGTAAGATTATTCAAAGCCCTGTAATCAATGCACATGTGCACCGATCCATCCTTCTTCGGTACAAACAATATCGGGGCTCCCCATGGTGAAGAACTAGATCTGATAAACCCTTATCCTGCAATTTGTCCACCTGCTTCTTCAACTCGACCAGCTCGTTGTTGTTTATTCTATAGACATGCTACAAAATTGGTTCTACACTTGGTACCAAGTCTATAGAAAATTTAACATCTCAATCTGGCGGCAATCCTAGCAATTCCTCAGAAAATACATCCAAGAACTCTGCTATCAAAGGATGCGGCAACTCCTTGTCTTCCACCATAGCTCCACAAATAATGCCTTCTCCCTGCTCCGTAGCAAACTCGAACTCTGGCTCTCCAGGCGGACCAAACAAAACTCTATCACCTCCACAATCTATGCTAGTACGGTGCCTACTCAACCAATCTATCGCGAGTATAATATCGTAGCCCGAAAGTGGCATTACAAGTAGACACGCACTTAATTCTCGGCCTTCTAAAGTAACTCTTCGATCCTTGAAAATATCATTAACTAGGATAATGCCTCCCCCGGTCATGATCTTGCAAGTCCTAAGCAAAGACTCAACTACCAAACCATGCTTCAGAACAAAAGAAATAGATACAAAACTATGGGAAGGACCACTATCAAACAAAGCTAAAGCTGAAATAGAATCAAGAAGAATAGAACCTGCGATGACATCTCCGGTGGGTTCATCCTCCTCGACGGTCATAGCAAATGCTCGTCCCTATCGAGCACCTCCCTGCTGCTGATGTTGGACAAAATGCTGCTGATGTATCGGAAGCGGTCCCCTCGACTGTGCTGTAGGTGGTCTCATTTGTGCCCTCAGAGCTGAAGCTGCTCCATGAACTGCACGACGAGGACACTCCCTCGATTGATGCCCTTCAGTACCACAATACAAACAAACTCCTAGCCTTCTTCTGTAAACTTTCCAGATGTGGCCGGGCTTCTTACAGTAGTTGCATGGAGCTTATTTTAACTGTCTCTGCTGCTGAGGTGCCTGATAAAAATGTGCTCTAGCTAGAGTCTGGTTCTGCTATGGCTGTTGGAAAGGCCTAGACTGGAAATAAGGATGTTTGGCAGATACTGTACTGCTATTGGCCCGCAGAAAAGAATTACGGTCTCTCTTGGGCTTCAAACCCAACTCCTTCTCAACCTTGCGTGCCTCCGCAAGTATCTCCGAGTATGTCTCATAAAAAGACGGAATGAGAAACTTTACTTCCCAATTTAGACCCTCACGGAAACGAATAGCTCAAACCTCCGGCTCTCTCACCAGATACTCTGTAAATTGGCTCAACCTGCCGAACTCTGCAGCGTACTCCTCCACAGACATGCTCTCCTGAATGAGACTCTTAAACTGTCTTCCCATGTCTAGCCTGTCTGCCCGGGCGAAAAACTTCTTCATGAAAAGGTCCTTGAATACCTTCCAAGATTATCCTGCGTCAACCAGAACCAGCTCATTCCTGAACCAAGTATGAGCGACATCGAACAGTTGAAGTCCTACCGCCTCAACCTTCAGATCCTCAGAAAGACGAGACACCCACATAAGACACTCAATGTCCTCAAGCCAATCATCAGCATAGACGATGCCCTCCGTCCCCTTGAAAACCCTAGGCTCTAGTTTCTTGAAGTCCTAAATATTGTCTGGCCGAAGCTGAGTAACCTGAGGAATATCCTGCTGCTGGACCGGAACTCCTCTCTCGACTACAGCACGAGCAAGCTGATAAGCACTCTCGATGCCCTGCCATAGAACGTTAGTCTGCCTCTGATGTGCCTCTGGCTGAGCCCTCTGTGCCTCGAGCATCTCACGAAACAGTATAAACATCTGTGACGCCTCTGTTGGCACAGGAGGTGGAGGTGAAAGCCCCTCAGATACTACTGGCACAGTCCTCTGAGTAGGTGGTGGACCTCCGAAAGCAACTAATACTCCAATCATCAGAGAAGTGACTGGTGCAGGCCCTCGGGATGTCGTAGACCTCTCAGAAACTGCTCTCCCCTGCTGCGATCTAGTCTTAGGCAGTATCCTGAGACAAAGCGAAAGAAAGAATCAATATGGCACAAGATGTAAGACACCAAAGAAAGGATAGTTTAAGAGATCAAGTATCAATATCAAAGAAGAATAGTCGAATCAAAAGAATTTTTCTAGGTGTGATTGAGTATCTCAATCAATTTCCTATATCCTATTGCAGGCCAGCAGTAGTACAACTAAATTGTCGCACTACCATGACATCACATACTTTGTGAAGCTAGACCTGCATGGGCCACCACCAAAAATGTGTCACGACCCACACCCGGTGTAAGGGTACAAGTCGGAAACAACTCCCAGCCTACGCCGCAGAATCAGCAGTAGAACGCTGTCTAGATAATCTATCTAACAATATAATGAACCACCAATAATGATAATATACTCAATCATAGAACTAAGATAGAAATAAGCACGAATCAGATAAAGAATAGAATAGTCACAATACAACTCATGAGTCTAAAATAATACATCAATGAGTCTGAAGAAATAACAGGAATAAGCTGGAGACAAATCCAGTACAAAAGATTACTACGAAGTTACAACTCCTGGGTCAACTATCTCAGTTGGGATAAGTCCCTTCTGAGCCAGGGTCTCAGAATCTAAACCAACAACATCCTGGGGTCCATAATAGGTAGGGTACCACTCCGCAGTGTCATCTGAAAAAATATATCCAGTCAGAAAAGGAGCAGAGTACATCTCTAACAGCAGTTCTAATCAATGATAAAAACTATGTAACAGTAAATAGATGTGAATATACAAGATGCATAATAGATACAAGAGATATATATATACAATAAAAAAATACTGGAATAAATACAATAATGAACAATATGCCAATAAAATAAGAATACTAATGACTAAGTGTGTGAGTACTAGCTTAACATGTGATCGGCTTGGGCAAGATGCAATACGGCATGGCTAATCTTACATGCGGTGTATGATCAACACTATTCAGTAATCAGTACTTGATACAATAGGGATATTGATCACATATCTATACTAATACTCCCCACTCCTAATTGGTATAATAGATCCAACCATGGTATGCTATGGCACGAGATTCCCCAAAAAGATAGCTAGTCTTCCCGAGAATTGGTGTCCGTACATGTACAAGATAACTAATAAAATAATACTTGCACCATATACACCATATACCAAGGAATAACATCTCATGACGAGATCCAGATATACCAATTCGTGTAACCATAGTTTCAAGAGAACATGGATATCTACACTAGATACCATGAACATAGAGGATATCATAAATAAAAAATTATCAGAGAATGTACTCGCCTGAAGTCCAATGAATAGTCTCACAGATATCTAACTCGGTGCCTCGAAGACCTAGGTATGGAATACAACATGAATACAAGGTTCCAAAAATAGAATAAGTTAGACTAGTCAACTTCTAGGTCAATAAGTTAATTCTAAGTCAAAAGTCAACTATGGTCAACTCTAAGTCAATTATGGTCAACTATGGTCAACTATGGTCAAACCAATGTCAACTATCTATTTCTAGGTTGGATAAGTCTAATACAAAAATCTTGGGTCAAGATATTAAAATCTAAGTCATAAAAATCATATCTTAAAATATTAGGATACCGTATCTCCGGATACGTAAATTCCTAGGTAAACATCACAATACATATATATCAAACAATTATGTATGATAATATAGAATATCAATTACAACATCAAATAGGTACCGTAGTTTTGAACCAACTTGATATCTCAACAAAAATCACAATCTTGATACCCAAACCCCGTAACTTGAGTATCCCACTTACCTTGGTTTCCATAAGGTAATACTCAATACCTTGATATATAATACCGTCATATATAATATATAAATATATAAATATATACTAATATTATACAAATAAGGAATATAGTAATAATAATATGTTATCTCAATATTAATACATATATATATACATATATATATATAAATATATAAATATATACACAATATATAAAAATCTGCCAAACCGTCACTAAAAACTGTGTTAAAAAATATTGATTTTCAGATATACTGCCTTTAGTGACTGTTCTGGTTGTCATTGTAGCTGTTGTCACTGCTACAGCGGCTGCTGTTGAACCGCCTCCATTAATGACAGCGGCTGTTGTCATTAATGCCCTGTCGCTAAAAACTATAATATATATATAACATACATACATACATATATATATATATATATATATATATATATATATATATATATATATAAATCCACTATATATATATATATATATATATATATATATATATATACCCAATAACTATAAATACACCCCCTCTATAATAATGTACATATTAGGACATAGCCATATGCACACACAAACATGAATACATATAATTATACATCTATACATATATATAATTAATCCTATAACAAATCTAAATAATATAATTACCCAATTAACATATATATATATATATATATATATATATATATATATATATATATATATATATATATATATATCCATACAATATACTATAACATATATATTAATGCATGTAGAAGAAGCTACATAATATATATTCTATTAGTACATATATAATACATAGATCTATGATACAATAATCACTATAATAAATACACTATAATATATATATAATATCTATATATATACATAATTATAACTCAAGAATTTAATGCACAAATAATTAGATCTATACAAAAATATACAACAAATGGAGAGTAACACACCGTATCCCACTAGATCTAGGATACGCATGTGACACGAGTCCACCACACATCCAATTGTACCCCGAAGGACACAAGCAAGTTATATATATTATTTATGAACAATATGAAGTATCAAATATAGATCTATGTGTCCGTGTCAAAATACGACATGTACAAAGTCCCGTGTCGGAGAAAAAACCCTCAAAATAATACGTATCACCAAATTATTGGGATACGACCAACACGTACCCAATTATGGACATGACACTAGCCCCAAACACATAAATATATGCCAAATTGATCTATAGGATCAATTGACACATATAACAAATGTCAATCTCGAAATTCTCCCAAAATTGACACAAAAGTACCATAACTTTCTCAATAGGCCTCCTATGAACACAAAACCAAATCCTATGGATAGTATATGCATATGGGTTGATTTTCCATGATTAAATCTCATATTTAGAAGCTATTTTAAGGGAGAAAATTGAATTGTACCTATTGGGAGATGGATTCATAATGAAACCTCTAATTGAGATAAAATTGCCTCTAACTTGTAGATCCTTACTCCTCTTTGCAGATCCTTGCTTTCTCCTTCTAGATCCTTGCTTCTCAAGTCTCCAATGGTGATTTGTAAAGGAATTAGAATGAATTTGGTAGGGAAATAAAGTGAAAATGAAGAAAATTTGGTAGTGGGAAATTCTAGATCTAGATTTGGAATGAAATAGAGGAGAGAGAATTTTTCCCCTCTACTTATATAGGCCGGCCCCTATTCATCTCCCTCAAGTAATCATGTAATGTCCATTATACCCCTTGGGGCCTCTCATGAAGAAATAATTAAAGAAGGAAGCTTCTAGTCTAATAATTTAATTAATTAAATCTATCTCCTTAACAATGGGCTTTCTAAATGGGCTAAGTCTAACTAATTAATTCATGTTGGTCCATGGGTCCAAACTAAACTAGTTAGGTCCACTAACACAAGTCTAAATTAAATAAATAACATCTAACAATAATTAAATAATACTACAAATAATTATTTATCATGCACAATAATTAATTAATAGGAAATTACTAAAGTACCCTTTCCTAAAAAATATGGTAGTGACAATTGAAGATACCGATGCACAACCTATCTGCTACCAGTACTACCATTCTAGGCTTCAATGTTGGAAGAAGTAAAATACTGGAAAAGATACGCCTAAAAATTTAGATAGGCAATTTACGTACTGAAGTCACATGCTATGTGATTGACTCTGACGTATCCTACAAAGTTTTGCTGGGACGACCATGGATACACGAGCATAAAATTGTACCCTCCACCCTACATCAATGCTTCAAGTATGTGAACATTAGAGGAGAGGTTAAAACAGAGGTAGCAGACCTTAACCCTTTCAAAAGTGTTGAAGCCTATTTCGCTGACTTTGCACTCTATATACTGGAGTATATAAAAGAGGAAGCTAAAAATACTCCAAAAGAAGAGCCTCTGATAATCAGAGTCAAAGGTCGACTACTCGTCCAACTCCTTCAAAGCCTCTCGGCATCGACTTTCATAAGTCATCTACATTGGTCATTAACCTTCGATGCAATGATCAACCAAAACTGGAGAATAAGCCACTTATTATCGACCTTCGTCGTAATAAGCCATCAACATTAGTTAATCAACCCCTAGTCATCAATCTTGCCAAGCCTCCTATCAGGTCTGAAGATTTTGTCGATTATGTGGAAGATGAAGAAATTTTATATTTTATGAATAAAAAAGACTTTACTTCGCATTATATTTATGTTGAACCCTTTATTAAAAATTCTTAGAGGCACTTTACCTCAACGAATCTATGTCCATACCCGTGGCATCTCCATTCCAATATAGTTCATCATATGAACCATATGAGAAGGCATACTTCATAGTTCCAGTGAGACATGAGAAGCAACGTTATATAATTTTTGGCAAAGCTAGAAACAAAAGAGTTGTACAAAATAATGGTTTTGATGAGGATATGGAGAAGATACAACCGTATCGTTACAGCCAACCAGCCAAGAATATCATACAAATGATGGGCTATAACTTAAAATCTGGCTTGGGACTAAATTATGGAAAAGGAAGGCGGACTCATATACGCCACCTCTCTCCTAAAGGCAACCCGGAAACATACTACCAACGGACTAGTCGGGGTTTGGGATATGTTACACCACCAACAAGTCCTGAAAGTTCAGAATCAGGAGAAGAGACACATTCTTATTTATCTGACTCATCATTATGGAATTCTGACAAAAGCATAGATGACATATTCAAACATGATTTCTCTGTAAATATGGTGTCAACTGCCCCAGATGAGGAAGACGTTGAACTATTGGAACCATTCAAAAATGATCCATGGGCACAATAAATTAATACTCAATAGGAGCTTCTGTTTGAGCAATGTGAACTACCTACAGAGGATAAAATAATCCAAATTGATATAGAAGAAAAATCTTCCCCAAGACCAATCTTCATTAGCAAGAGTCTTTCTGAAGAAGATCAATACGCTTTACTCCAGCTAATAAAGGAGTATATCGATATCTTCGCTTGTAGTTATGAGGATATGCTTGGCCTAGATCCTCAAATAGCCACACACACAGGGTCAATATTCTTTCGAATGCTAAACCGGTAAAATAATAACAACGGCGGTTATGTCCAGATATGATGGATGAAATTGAAGCATAAGTCAAGAAACTCATAGCATGTAGCTTCGTTCGAGAAGAGAAATATCCAGACTGGGTAGCAATTGTCATTCCAGTCATAAAAAAAATAAAAAAGTTTGGATCTGCGTAGATTATCGAGATCTGAACTCGGCCTGTCTAAAAGAGGAATTTCCTTTTCCCATCACAGATGTCATGATCGACAACACATGTGTCTTTGAATGTATGTCCTTCATGGATAGATTTTCAGGATACAATCAGATCAAGATGTCACTTGATGACAAAAAATATACCTCTTTTCGTACACCATTGGGAGTTTATTGTTATACAGTCATGCCCTTCGGCTTGAAGAATGCGGGTGCAACATATCAACGAGGAATGAGTACAATTTTCTCGAAGTATTTACGAAAAATAGTAGATGCTATGTGGATGACACCGTTGTCAATATTCGCTGCAAAGATAATCATCTTCAAGATTTGAAAACTGTGTTCGAATTGATTCACTACCACCAGTTATAGATGAACCCAACTAAATATTTTCTAGGAGTGTCTAGTGGCAAGTTCCTTGGATTTGTTATAACTTCCAAAGGTTTTTATATTGACCCCGATAAAATTAAAGCTATCCTCGAAATGTAGTCTCCGCGTAATCTCAAACAACTTCATGGTCTGCAAGGCCGTCTGACATACATTAGGGGGTTCATCTCCAATATATCGGGACGGTGTCGACCCTTCACTCAGTTAATGAAGAAAGGTATATTCTTTGTTTGAAATAAAGTATATCAACAAGCATTCGATGACATCAAATAATATTTAACAAATCTGCCAGTTCTGATGTCTCTGATCATAGAAAAATCATTTTTGCTGTATGTTCGAGGAATGGTTCACTTCCTAGGAGCTCTTCTTGCACAGAAGAGTGACGAAGGCCATAAACATGTTATCTATTATCTTAGTCGCATGATGGTCATTACTGATAATCGATACAATCCGGTAGAAAAAGAATACCTAGCTTTAATATATTTTTTATTTAGAAGATACAACATTACATGTCAGTTTAAACCATCCATGTCATATCCGGGATAAATCCCCTCCGAATATTGATGACCAAGCCAAGCATACTCAATTCTCAGTTGGCTACATGGGCAATGCTGCTATCTCCTAATGACATGGTATATGTCCCGTAAAAAGCAGTGAAGGGTCAAGTGCTAGCTGATTTTCTGGCAGCTCATCCTGTATCAAAAATATCCAAACTATACGATAACACCCAGATGAAGTCTTAGAATCTAATATGGCAATAAGATATAACACCTGAAAACTATTCTTTGAAGGCGCATCAAGAATAGGACCCAAAAGAAATATAGTAACTGGAGTTGACATAGTCCTAGTATCTCCAGACAAACTACTCATTCATCGAGCATATTCTCTCAGTAAACCATATCCAATAATATGGCAGAGTACAATGCTCTACTCATTGGTCTCCAATTAGGAAAAGAATTAGACAGAGAATAGCTTAAAGCCTATGGAGATTCTAAACAGATTGTTAATCAGATCAGGGAAGAGTATGAGGCTCAGCATCAAGACCTCATCCCTAATCATCAAGTGATAATCTAAATGGCTTTTTCTTTTAAAGGATTCTTCATCGAGCATGTGTCTCCTTTACAGAATATAGCAGCTGACGCGTTGGCCGTGTCGCGCCCCGATCCCGTAGGGGCCGATCGTCTTCGCTTGGTCCCTACGGAACCGTTTGTCCTCGCTTGGGCGCGATGCCGTGCAAGCCTAAGTTGTGCTTGCACCAGGCAACGTACCTGCACAAGACACAAGTTAGACGAAAATATACATATATAGTCACAGAGTAAAACACAGAGAACCAAAGTTGAACACATTTGATAGGCACACAAAATACTTTCATTTTATTGAATACTGAAGATTTGGATTACAAAGTGCTTGCTTGGCTGAGTTACAAAATATGCCTTAGAAGGCTTACAACTCTTTTTACATTCCCAAAACTAGCCACAACGCCCATTACATTACATCCTTGTAGTAGGACCAAAATAACAAAACATCTAGTAGAAGAGGAGTAGCCCACTAGAGTGGTAAGCAACGGTGGAAGCAGCACGAACACAGTCCTATGGAAGGGTGCGCACACGCTAGTTCAGGTTCAGGATGCTTGCTAAACTCTCGCTTCCAGTACCTGGATATTTGCCCAAAAACGTGGGTCAGTACTACCACATGTACTGGTGAGCGACCGTGGCCAAACTCATCTTAGAAATCCACACTAAGTAAAGCATATGAAGCTAGCATTATTAGGTGGTCTTTCTGGTTGTCTAGTTTCATTTTAACAATTCATGCAAGGAAACATAGACAATATATAGCATATGCATATGATATTTCTTACCCACGGCCGAGCGGTTATCCATGCAGCAGACACACAAGTTAGTCATAATTTACATATGTGCATAAACTTATGTATCAATCTTCTGATGTCACAAACGATAGCTATGCAAGAAGGTAAACCTAGCATGCGCCCTATCTATATGATGGTCCATGAGTTTCTCCATTATTGGACAACAATACCCCCCACGATCCCGAAGGACCGGACGTCAGGGTGCTCTCACAATCCCTTCCGGACCGACCGATTCCCAGTGCCCTAGAAACCGATCGAGAGACTATTACCTTGTGCACAAGTTATCCGAGACCCATGCATGGCAAGCAAACATTTATAAATTAACTCTTAGGATGCACAACATTAGCAAGCATATAACAATCCAATAGCCACACCCCCCAAGATCCCGTAGGACCGGACGTCAGGGCGGACTACTAGACTCACCTTCTTCTCGTTCTTCTTTTACACTTGACACAAACACTAACCATGAATGTTCAATGCACGATATAGTGATGTAACAAGTAAGTAAGGGGCAATATTTAACTAAAGTAAAGCAGAACTCTATTTATTGCATGCAGTTCATTTCTTAGCTTATCTTTTTAGTGAGGCAACATTTAGTGAACTAGAGATTCTTTTCATTTAGGCATGTAAACTGAAAGATTCATCGAAGGGCCTAAGCCACTCACCAAATGAATCGAACGAGAGGATGGGGAAGCCTTAAGCGACGTTCACTCTTTGGTTATGCGTCCTGAAAATACAATAATACTTGGTTAGCATACTTCGATCTCTTTTCCTTACGATTCAAAAAGAACGTGCAAGCGAGAAGGTGAAATCATGAAAACCAAGTCATCGAAAGCAACTCAAAACACAAAGCAACACAAAACCAAAAAGCAAAGCAACCAACGAAAACTTTTGGACTTATTTCAATAGAAGCCGTTCGATTAATTCGAAGGGTTCATTGTACTTCGTCCGTGTTGATTTGGCGGTAAGGTTTCCCCGAGACTCGATTCTCAACCGAGTCGAAGCAGCTTAGTGTTCCATAAGTAACCGTTCGGAGCGGGACGTTACATACTACCCCACTGATAAGAAGTTTCGTCCACGAAACTTAAGAAATCAAGAAGGCGATATACGATGCATCAAGAGATCAAAGGAAACAGACTCACCAACATCTTGTCCACTCTCATCACGCTCAATATTCAACTGATATACTCTCGGCCTTTTTATCTGATCAGTTGGGTCAAGAGCAGGACCCGGAGGGGTATGAGTTTCTACACTTGCATCATCCCCTTGGTTCTCAGTGACTTTCCTCTTCGGGCAATTTTGAGACTCATGGCTAGGTTGCCCACACTTATTACACAGTCTATTAAAGGCATAACAAGTCTCTTTTATGTGACCCAAACGGCCACAGTGGCTGCACACTTTTCTGCGGTTCTCACTGGTATCGGCCTGTTTCTCTGTGTCGGCTTTCTTCTCACCGTTGTGGTATCGTTTAGCAGGAGGGTTTCGAGGAGCGAGTGCCTTCTCCGGAGAACTTTGTGGCATAAACTGCTCATTCTGCACCACTGCCTCAAATGCTTGGATGTACGTTTTGTACTCCCGGTTCATAACATCTTTTCTCAGATTATCGTTTAAGCCATTTATGAACCGATATGTGCGGGCTCCCTCATCGGGAATCATCAAGCTAGCGAACTTAGCAAGCTTGGAAAATTCTGACTCATAATCTTCGACGGACATGTTCCCTTGCTTAAGTTCGGTAAACTCGTCTTTTTTTCTCTGCCTGACAGCTGGCGGAAGATAATGTGCTACGAATGCTTCCTTGAACATTCCCCAAGTGATCCTACCATCCTGATGCTTGGTCGCTAGATCTGTTTTCTTGACTTCCCACCAGTCGTGTGCACGTAACCGCAGCTGCATATCTGCACACGCCACCCTCTTATTTGCAGGTATTGAAGCAAAGCTAAATAAGCTCTCCATCTTTGCAACCCAGTCCATCACCTTATCCGGCGTGGTCCTGCCTTCGAACTCCGGAGGGTTCAACTTCAGAAACTCAGCGCCTTTAAAGGTAGACTTTCCGGCCGCGCGATGAGGCTCATTTGTTTCTGCTAATCCTGCATCTTGAGGCATGGTCGGGGAAGTCATAGGTGTTGCGGCGGTTCCCGATACACCACTATGTGCTACTAGTATTGTCATAATTTGAGTCAGGGAGTCAAGCCGCTTTTGTTGTGCCAAGGCTCTAGCATCAGCTCGTTGCTGCTGAGCCTCGAATCATTCTTGTTGTGCAGTATAACGATCATTTTGATTCTGTAGCATTGCAATCAGTCCATCCATTTGATCATCGCTCACGGTAGCTGCGCGCGATGTCTCAGGGTTACCAGCACCGGTTTTTGTCATCTTTGCTGCAAAAGAGAGTAGCTTGCATTAGTCTCATAACGTATTATGGACTTATTGCATGGGATGTTGGGTTTTCATACTCTTAGGGACTTTTCATACTCTCGATTTACTTCTTATAGATTCGAAATCAATTTTCAAAATTCGGGACTTTTGAAATCGCTTGAAAACTTATATCATTTTCGAAAATGATGTTTGAAGAGACCAAGGACGTAAAGCCGTGCTCTGAAACCACCTGTCGTGCCCCAATCCAGTAGGGGCCGATCGTCCTCGCTTGGTCCCTACAGAACCGTTTGTCCTCGCTTGGGCGCGATGCCGTGCAAGCTTAAGTTGCGCTTGCACCAGGCAACGTACCTGCACAAGACACAAGTTAGACGAAAATATACATATATAGGCACAGAGTAAAACACAGAGAACCAAAGTTGAACACATTTGATAGACACACAAAATACTTTCATTTTATTGAATACTGAAGATTTGGATTACAAAGTGCTTGCTTGGCTGAGTTACAAAATATGCCTTAGAAGGCTTACAACTCTTTTTACATTCCCAAAACTAGCCACAACGCCCATTACATTACATCCTTGTAGTAGGACCAATATAACAAAATATCTAGTAGAAGAGGAGTATCCCACTGGAGAGGTAAGTAACGGTGGAAGCAGCACGAACACAGTCCTATGGAAGGGTGCGCACACTGTCACGCCCCAGACCCAAAATGTATGGAACCAGGCCACGTGACAATAGCCAGCTGACACGTCACCGAGGATATCCCAATTTAATGGATCCCCGAAGAGTGCTACGCTGTCCTAGAATACTAACATGTCCAATATCAGTCAAATACAGGTAATCTAATCTCATCCACAATATAAAGAGCAAAAAAACACTAAATAAACTGCTGGTTGATAAATACCAGTCTCAAGATATCATAGTACAACCAGTGATGTCTGGTGGGAACAAACCCACTACTATGACGAAATAAAGTACTGAAAGAAGATATAAAAGATAATAAATAGGGCATCAGCTGAGAAGATAATGCTGCCCTCTATCTAGGCTAATGGCCTACCAACTGATCATGGGAACTCTAACGGCTGCACCTCCAACTCCTCGGCTGTAGAAAATCTCGTCTCCTGTCCTGGGCCGTATATGGTGGGGTAGTAAGCCTCGTCTAAATCTGGAAAGGTACCAGGTCGTCAGAGGGACGTAACAAGATACAAGAAAACAACATGCTATATATGAACACTGAATAAAATAAATATAATAAGGGTGTGCTAGCCATCTAAGTGAATACAATGTGAGGGCATCTCTGACGCGTATGAGTAGGTGTAGGCATACCGTCCATACTCTGAAGAGAATGGCAACTGTACAGTATATCGTCTATATCACTCCGAAGAGCGTGGCATCAGTATAAAGGAAAAATCATTGGACCCGAGGTTCCTCCGAACTACGGCTCCAATGTGGGTGTATCCCATACGCCTCCTAGTTGTCCTCCCCGCCCCATGTAGATACGCAAGTCGACTACTCGACGTGCCTACTATGAATCAATAATCCAATCCTCTAAATTGTCCTGGCTACATGTTAACCGTGAGGTAGGTTGTACACAACGATAGCTAGTCGAGTACGCAAACCCACATCCCAATATGAATATGTCTTAATGAACGTGTAAGGTGTCAGGTAATAGACAATAAAAGAATTATCGTCCCAAGGGGTTGAGTCTACTAAGAGCTAAGTCTATGTATATACTAATCATCGACTTACCCGTCGAATGCACCCGAGACAACTCGGACGCGCACAGTTGTATCAACTACAAGCAACAACAATACCATACAACATGTGCATATTTAATTTAGACAGTAAATATAGCAAGGTATCTTGCCTGTATCCGAAAGCTGTGAATGCCAGAAGCCTGTTCCAGCGATGTCTCCTGTCTGTTCCGAAGATCCTGGCACACAATATAATATAGAATTCTACATCAGACAATAAGATCCAGTGTACTGACACTACGTTGCTCTTGAGGGTCTGTCTCAAGCTCACGGTTTATCGATTACAGCACCGCGTGTGCACGTAGCTAGGGTGTACACTCGTTCTATCCTCGGTTAACGTTGTTTTGAGGCAAATTACTACGTTATTGATTACCAATTATCTATGTTTGGTATGAATACCTGCCCTTGTTTCCTATGTTAAGTATTCCAGGTGAATTGCTATTCATATATGACCGGTCTCATAACTTTAGGTTTTTTGCTAGTTACTAACCAATTTCTAACTCATGTTACTCATCATACTAACATGTATATAATTATGATTAATTCTGTTTGTTATCATCTAGTTTAACTATCATCATGCATACATATCTGTATTAATTTATTTTAACTGGTTTGTGTCGACACCGGATACGTCGACACGATGACTCGATAAAGCAATCATACAACATTATTATGCGAGAAGCGAACTAGGGGTCGAGTACCTGACTGACTGGATGAGATTCTTCTCGCGGGACGGGTTTCTGGCGTCGGCAGTGGTGCAAGTCTCGACAGCAGCCGCGACACTCTCGGCAGGCGCGGCAGTGGTGCACGAGACAGCGGGTCGAGGGTGTTCGGCTACAGCGGGTCGGGGTGGTCGGAAGCAGTGGTCAGGGGAGTTCGGGAGCAACGGGTCAGGGGAGTTCCACAGCGGGTCAGGGGAGTTCCGCAGCGGGTCAGGGTGGTCGGGAGCAGCGGTCAGGGGGTTCCGGCTGTGTAGGGGCGATGGTCGACAATATATGGAGGGTGGTGGTCGGCAATATATGGAGGGTGGTGGTCGGCAATATATGGAGGGTGGTGGTCGGATGGTTGGTGCAAAGGAGTACTCGGCTAGGGTTAGGGGAGGAGGGTGATAGGAAATCTAGGGTTTGAGTGAATAGAGGTATATTTATATGGGTGGTGGAGATGATGGGCTAAGCTCGAGGGTTTGGGCTTGTCCGGCTTGTTGGGTTGGAAATGATCCACTCAAAAGCGCATGTGGGCTGGGTTTGGTTCTGCTTGGGGTAAATTGGCTTTAAACTATTTAGAATAATAATTAGGGCGCAAGGCAAAAATTTACGAACATTGCGCAGCTAAGTTGGGATGCAATGACGAGCATCTAAGGTTGCACAAAGGTCAGAGGGGTACATATAATTATCGCACATAATTCTAATTAAATTCCAAATAAATCCTAGTCTCCAGATTTAATTAAATTAAGCCCCAATTTGGTTGAGGGGGTTTACAATCTACCCTCCTTAGGGTATTTCGTCCTCAAAATTAAAACGTACGCATGACAAGAATTTCTAAATGAATAAGTAAAGTACTAATATGTACCTAGTCCTTCGAAGAGGTGGGGGTAGCGTTGTCTAATGTCCTCCTCGCGTTCCCAAGTTGATTCGCCCGGTGCATGATGCCTCCATGCAACACGCACTAGTGGAATGGTCTGCCCTCGTAGTACTTTCTCACTTCTGTCTAGAATCTCCACAGGCTCCTCTTCATATGATAGGCTCGGGTCGACCGTGATCTCGGAATTGTCAAGCACGTGACTAGGATCCGATATGTACCTCCTCAATTGAGATACGTGGAAGACGTCGTGGACTCCTTCCAAGGTCTGCGGTAACGCTAATCTGTAAGCAACCTCTCCGACGCGTTCTAATATGTCGAAGGGTCCGATGTACCTCGGACTCAGCTTCCCTCTGCCTCCGAATCTGATAGTCCCTCGAGTAGGTGAGATCTTTAAGAATACATGATCTCCTACCTGAAACTCTAAGGGTCGGCGATGCGCATTCGCCCAATGCTTCTGTTTGTCTTGTGCTGCTCGAAGGTGTCCTTGGATCTTCTTTACCTTCTCTACCGTCCGAACAACCAACTCGGGTCCGAGGATCTGTCGTTCGCCTATATTACTCCAGCATACTGGGGAACGACATTTCCTGCCATACAACGCTTCATAGAGAGCCATCTGAATACTCGCTTGATAGCTGTTGTTGTAGAAAAACTCGACCAAATGTAAGTGGTCCTCCCATGATCCTCCGAAGTCTAGCATGCATGCTCTCAACATGTCTTCTAATGTCTGAATGGTGCACTCTGACTGACCATCTGTTTGTGGGTGATACGCTGTGCTAAACTTTAGGCGAGTACCAAGGCTCTCCTGCATACTCCGCCAAAAGTAAGACGTAAATCTCGTATCCCTGTCAGACACGATGCTAACTGGCACTCCATGTAGGCGCACAATCTCTCTCATGTACATCTCTGCTAAAGCCTCCGTCGATTGTCCAACTCTAAAGGGTAAAAAGTGTGCGGACTTGGTGAGTCTATCCACGATTACCCATACTGCGTTACGCCCACTAGGACTCCTCGGAAAGCCTGTAACAAAGTCCATAGTGATATGCTCCCATTTCTACTCCGGTATGGGAAGCGGTTGAAGCAATCCGGCAGATCTCTGGTGCTCAGCCTTGACTTGCTGATATACCAGGCACTTGGCCACAAAGCGTGCTATCTCTCTCTTTATTTTGTGCCACCAGTAGTACTGTCTTAGATCTCTGTACATCTTCGTGCCTCCTGGGTGAATAGAATAGGTGGAACTATGTGCCTCTGTCATCAATTCCTGCCGAAGTTCTCCGTTTGGCACATAGAGACGATCTTCGCATCTCAGTGTTCCGTCTTCATGTATCCGTAGTCCTGTCTGTAATCCAGCCTCTATCCTCTGTCTGAGCCTCTGAAATCTGGCATATGTCGGCAAAGAAGCCTTGATTCTCTCTACTAGTGTTGATTGTAATTGGAGACTCGACAACTGTCCGTCTATTCCAGGTATGACAACCTCTATACCCATCTGTTCTAGATCTCTCAACAGATGTTGTTGGGTAGTTAAGAAGAATGCCATAGGTCTTCTGCTCAGTGCGTCTGCTACTACGTTAGCCTTTCCCGGGTGGTACTGTAGCTCAATTTCGAAGTCTGTCATCACCTCGAGCCAACGTCTCTGCCTCTGATTAAGGTCCTTCTGAGTGTAGACATATTTCAGGCTCTTATGATCAGTAAATATCTCCACTCTTTCTCCATATAGGTTATGCCTCCAAAGCTTTAAAGCAAAGATCACTGCTGCAAGCTCCAAGTCGTGGGTGGGATAGTTCTTCTCATGTGTCCTCAACTGTCTTGAAGCATAAGCTACAACCTTCCCATGCTGCATCAAGACGCATCCTAATCCTTTCCCGGATGCATCGCTGTAGATTACGAATCCTCCGGGTCCAGAAGGTATGGTCAAGATGGGTGCTGTAGTCAAGCGCTTCTTCAGCTCCTGGAATGCCTTCTGGCACTCTTCTGTCCAAGTGAACTCCTGCTCCTTATGGGTCAAACGGGTCATTGGCTCTGCAATCTTCGCGAAGTTCTCTACGAACCTCCGATAATATCCGGCAAGTCCTAGAAAACTCCTCACTTCTGAGACATTAGTAGGGGTTGGCCATGTCTCTACTGATGAAATCTTCGTCGGATCTACTGAGATACCGTCTCCTGAGATGACGTGTCCAAGGAAGGCGACACGATCTAGGAGAAACTCACACTTGTTCAGCTTGGCATAAAGTCTCTCTCTTCTCAGTGTCTCTAACACTAGCCTCAAGTGTTCTTCGTGCTCTTCGTGGCTCTTCGAATACACCAAAATGTCGTCGATGAAGACTACCACGAACCGGTCTAAGTATTGGTGGAATACTCTATTCATCAAGTTCATAAATACAGCTGGCGCATTCGTCAGTCCAAACGGCATCACTAAGAACTCGTAGTGACCATAACGAGTCCTGAATGCTGTCTTCTGAATGTCTTCTCTTCGCACCTTCACTTGATGATAACCCGATCTTAAGTCGATCTTGGTGAATACCACTGCTCCTGTCAACTGGTCGAATAAATCGTTAATCCGTGGTAGGGGATACTTGTTCTTGATAGTCAAAGCATTAAGGGCTCTGTAATCAATACACATACGTACGGTTCCATCCTTTTTAGGCCCAAACAATACGGGTGCTCCCCATGATGATGCACTAGGGCGAATAAACCCTTTTTCCTGAAACTCCTCCAATTGTAGCTTCAGCTCATCTAACTCCTTCTTCGCCAATCGGTACACATTAGAAGATACCGGTGCTGCTCCTGGTACTAGCTCAATGGTGAACTCCACGTCTCTATCCGGGGGTAAGCCTGGCAATTCGTCGGGGAAAACATCCTTGAATTCTGCAACTATTGGCGGGGGTGCAAGCTCCATAGCCATGCAAGTTCCAGCTGCCTGTCTTACTCCTTGTTCGACGGTCCCTCGCATGTACTCGAACTCCGGTTGATCTGGTGGTCTAAAAATGACGCTACCCTTCCGGCAGTTCAGCACGACGTTATACTGGCTTAACCAGTCCATGCCTAACACAACATCAATGTACGGCATAGGCAATACCAAGAATCGCGCTCTCATCTCTCTACCACATACGACTACCGAGCAAGTTCTAATAGTTCTGGTAACTGGCACGATACCTCCTCCGGTAAGTATCTTCCAACTCTTAGGTAAGGGGGAAGTCGCTACTCTATGCATTGCTACGAATCTACTAGATATAAATGATAATGTAGAACCAGAATCAAACAATGCTGTAGCAGGTAAGGATGCGACTAAAATGGTACCTGTGATTGCTTCTCCTTCTGTTTCCTCCTCAGTAGCTGCTAATACAAAGGCCTGTCCCTGTCTCTGTCCTCCTGCCTGCTGTCGGGCCCGATCAAACTGTGCCTGCTGTGGGGGCAAAGGTGGTCCTTTCTGGAATCCTCCGGGTGCTGGTGGACGCTGTCCTCCTGGTGGGGGTAGTATCCTCGGGGCTGGTGCTGCTGGTCTTTGTCCGGCCTGTGGGGCTGCCTCTCGGCGCTGTGGACAATCTCTGGCAAGGTGCTGGCTCGATCCATAAATCATGCATGTTCCAAGACTCTTTCGGCAGTCTTTCTCGAAGTGACCTCTCTTACCACAGAAGTGGCAAGTCGGAAGTTCCTGGGGTGGATATGGTGCTGCTCGCTGTTGTGTCTGTGCTCCGGGACGACGGATGGGTCCTCCTGCTCCAGGTTGGACTCTAGCTGGCGCGGTCGTACTGGGACGTCTCGCTCTTCTGACAATGGCCTCCTGGATCCTCGCCTCTGCAAGAACCTCCTCATAAGAAATCCTCGCCTGTGCGGTGGTATATCTCTGTAGCTCGAAGTTGAGGCCGTGATGAAATCTCTGAGCCTTCTCTAGATCATTGGGTATCAGAACAGCTCCAAATCTGCTAAGGCAGCTAAACTCCGCGTCATAGGCATCAACAGTCATATTTCCCTGTTCTAGGTGGAGGATCTGGGAGTACAAGGCATTTCTGACTGTTGCTGGAAAATACTTTGCATTAAAGTATTCCAAGAACTGTTCCCAAGTCTGGTTCTTGCCTACACTGCGCTCAATGGAATCCCACCAGTGATGGGCGTTGCCTTTTAGTTAGGATCTTACTGCGGTCATCCAAAGATCTGGATGCAGTTGTGAAGCCTCTAATAGCATCTCTGTGTTGGCGATCCAATCGGAGATCTGCTCTGCAGTCTCATTGCCTGAAAAGGTATCTGGTCCCATCTGTCGGAACCATCTAACAGTGCCACCTGTCGGGGCTGGTGGAGGTGCTGGAGCTGGTGTCGTGACAAGTGTCCTCTCTAGTACTGCCATCAGACTCTGTCGCAGTATCTCTGTCTGCTGCCACTGTGCTTGCATCATTGCCTGGAAGAACTGAAGCATCTGTGGCTGGCCATCTAGCTGTGGCATCTGGGGTGGATAAGGTGGAGGCGGTGGTAGTGGAATCTTTGGTTGTGCAGTAGGCGTCTCCTCAGATGTCGGCCTCTCCGTCTGCGGTATCGGTGTAGCTCCTGAAGTCTGGCCCTCGCAATGCTGCGTAGGGATCGTCTGGGAAGTCTGTCCCTCTGGCTGTGGTGTAGGATCTCCCTGCGATATCTCGTGCCAATGTATCAGCGGAGTCTATAGCGGGGGTTGCCCTTGGGGTACCTTATCTCCTTGAGGGGTGTTGTCTGGTACTGCGGCAAGGGGTGCTCCTCGTCCACTGCACAAATTCATCTTGCTGCAAGGAATAGAGCTTTATTAAAAGAGTACGTGAACAAACAAACAGGATGCAGATATTTAGAAGCAGTACAAAAAGGGAGTTCAAGAACGAATCAAAAGTGGATGAGACCTATAATTCCTATCCTATTGCAGGCTCGCTGGGCATGTTACCATACCCCAAGCGAAAAGTTGACCTACATGGGTCACCACTAAAACCATGTCACGCCCCAGTCCCAAAATGTATGGAACCAGGCCACGTGACAATAGCCAGCTGACACGTCACCGAGGATATCCCAATTTAATAGATCCCCGAAGAGTGCTACGCTATCCTAGAATACTAACATGTCCAATATCAGTCAAATACAGGTAATCTAATCTCATCCACAATATAAAGAGCAAAAAAATACTAAATAAACTGCTGGTTGATAAATACCAGTCTCAAGATATCATAGTACAACCAGTGATGTCTGGTGGGAACAAATCCACTACTATGACGAAATAAAGTACTGAAAGAAGATATAAAAGATAATAACTAGGAAATCAGCTGAGAAGATAATGCTGCCCTCCATCTAGGCTAATGGCCTACCAACTGATCACGGGAACTCTGACGGCTGCACCTCCAACTCCTCGGCTGTAGCAAATCTCGTCTCCTGTCCTGGGCCGTATATGGTGGGGTAGTAAGCCTCGTCTAAATCTGGAAAGGTACCAGGTCCTCAGAGGGACGTAACAAGATACAAGAAAATAACATGCTATATATGAACACTGAATAAAATAAATACAATAAGGGTGTGCTAGCCATCTAAGTGAATGCAATGTGAGGGCAACTCTGACGCGTATGAGTAGGTGTAGGCATACCGTCCATACTCTGAAGAGAATGGCATCTGTACAGTATATCGTCCATATCACTCCGAAGAGCGTGGCATCAGTATAAAGGAAAAATCATTGGACCCGAGGTTCCTCCGAACTACGGCTCCAATGTGGGTGTATCCCATACGCCTCCTAGTTGTCCTTCCCGCCCCATGTAGATACGCAAGTCGACTACTCGACGTGCCTACCATGAATCAATAATCCAAGCCTCTAAATTATGTCCTGGCTACATGCTAACCGTGAGGTAGGTTGTACGCAACGATAGCTAGTCGAGTACGCAAACCCACATCCCAATATGAATATGTCTTAGTGAACGTGTAAGGTGTCAGGTCATAGACAATAAAAGAATTATCGTCCCAAGGGGTTGAGTCTACTAAGAGCTAAGTCTATGTATATACTAATCATCGACGTACCCGTCGAATGCACCCGAGATAACTCGAACGCGCACAGTTGTATCAACTACAAGCAACAACAATACCATACAATATGTGCATATTTAATTTAGACAGTAAATATAGCAAGGTATCTTGCCTGTATCCGAAAGCTATGATTGCCAGAAGCCTGTTCCAGCGATGTCTTCTGTCTGATCCGATGATCCTGGCACACAATATAATATAGAATTCTATATCAGACAATAAGATCCAGTGTACTGACACTACGTTGCTCTTGAGGGTATGTCTCAAGCTCACGATTAATCGATTACAGCACCGCGTGTGCACGTAGCTAGGGTGTACACTCGTTCTATCCTCGGTTAACGTTGTTTTGAGGCAAATTACTACGTTATTGATTACCAATTATCTATGTTTGGTATGAATACATGCCCTTGTTTTCTATGTTAAGTATTCCAGGTGAATTGCTATTCATATATGACCGGTCTCATAACTTTAGGTTTTTTGCTAGTTACTAACCAATTTCTAACTCATGTTACTCATCATACTAACATGTATATAATTATGATTAATTCTGTTTGTTATCATCTAGTTTAACTATCATCATGCATACATATCTGTATTAATTTGTTTTAACTGATTTGTGTCGACACCGGATACGTCGACACGATGACTCGATAAAGCAATCATACAACATTATTATGCGAGAAGCGAACTAGGGGTCGAGTACCTGACTGACTGGATGAGATTCTGCTCGTGGGACGGGTTCCTGGCGTCGGCGGCAAGTCTCGACAGCAGCCGCGGCACTCTCGGCAGGCGCGGCAGTGGTGCACGAGACAGCGGGTCGGGGGTGTTCGGCTGCAGCGGGTCGGGGTGGTCGGAAGCCGCGGTCAGGGGAGTTCAGGAGCAGCGGGTCAGGGGAGTTCCGCAGCAGGTCAGGGTGGTCGGGAGCAGCGGTCAGGGGGTTCCGGCTGTGTAGGGGCGATGGTCGACAATATATGGAGGGTGGTGGTCGACAATATATGGAGGGTGGTGGTCGGCAATATATGGAGGGTGGTGGTCGGATGGTTGGTACAAAGGAGTACTCGGCTAGGGTTAGGTGAGGTGGGTGATATGAATCTAGGGTTTGAGTGAATAGAGGTATATTTATATGGGTGGTGGAGATGATGGGCTAAGCTCGAGGGTTTGGGCTTGTCCGGCTTGTTGGGTTGGAAATGATCCACTCAAAAGCGCATGTGGGCTGAGTTTGGTTCTGCTTGGGGTAAATTGGCTTTAAACTATTTAGAATAATAATTAGGGGGCAAGGCAAAAATTTTACGAACATTGCGCAGCTAAGTTGAGATGCAATGACGAGCATCTAAGGTTGCACAAAGGTTAGAGGGGTACATATAATTGTCGCACATAATTCTAATTAAATTCCAAATAAATCCTAGTCTCCAGATTTAATTAAATTAAGCCCCAATTTGGTTGAGGGGGTTTACACACACGCTGGTTCAGGTTCAGGATGCTTGCCAAACTCTCGCTTCCAGTACCTGGATATTTGCCCACAAACGTGGGTCAGTACTACCACATGTACTGGTGAGCGACCGTGGCCAAACTCATCTTAGAAATCCACACTAGGTAAAGCATATGAAGCTAGCATTATTAGGTGGTCTTTCTGGTTGCCTAGTTTCATTTTAACAATTCATGCAAGGAAATATAGACAATATATAGCATATGCATATGATATTTCTTACCCACGGCCGAGCGGTTATCCCTACAGCAGACACACAAGTTAGTCATAATTTACATATGTGCATAAACTTATGTATTAATCTTCTGATGTCACAAACGATAGCTATGCCAGAAGGTAAACCTAGCATGCGCCCTATCTATATGACGGTCCATGAGTTTCCCTATTATTGGACAACAACACCCCCCAAGATCCCGAAGGACCGGACGTCAGGGTGCTCTCACAATCCCTTCCGGACCGACCGATTCCCAGTGCCCCAGAAACCGATCGAGAGACTATTACCTTGTGCACAAGTTGTCCGAGACCCATGCATGGCAAGCAAACATTTATAAATCAACTCTTAGGATGCACAACATTAGCAAGCATATAACAATCCAATAGCCACACCCCCCAAGATCTCGTAGGACCGGACGTCAGGGCAGACTACTAGACTCATCTTCTTCTCATTCTTCTTTTACACTTGACACAAACACTAACCATGAATGTTCAATGCACGATATAGTGATATAACAAGTAAGTAAGGGGCAATATTTAACTAAAGTAAAGCAGAACTCTATTTATTGCATGCAGTTCATTTCTTAGCTTATCTTTTTAGTGAGGCAACATTTAGTGAACTAGAGATTCTTTTCATTTAGGCATGTAAACTGAAAGATTCATTGAAGGGCCTAAGCCACTCACCAAATGAATCAAACGAGAGGATGGGGAAGCCTTAAGCGACGTTCACTCTTTGGTTATGCGTCCTGAAAATGCAATAATACTTGGTTAGCATACTTCGATCTCTTTCCCTTACGATTCGAAAAGAACGCGCAAGCGAGAAGGTGAAATCATGAAAACCAAGTCATCGAAAGCAACTCAAAACACAAAGCAACACAAAACCAAAAAGCAAAGCAACCAACGAAAACTCTTGGACTTATTTCAATAGAAGCCGTTCGATTAATTCGAAGGGTTCATTACACTTCGTCCGTGTTGATTTGGCGGTAAGGTTTTCCCGAGACTCGATTCTCAACCGAGTTGAAGCAGCTTAGTGTTCCATAAGTAACCGTTCGGAGTGGGGCGTTACATACTACCCCACTGATAAGAAGTTTCGTCCACGAAACTTAAGAAATCAAGAAGGCGATATACGATGCATCAAGAGATCAAAGGAAACAGACTCACCAACATCTTGTCCACTCTCATCACGCTCAATATTCAACTGATATACTCTCGGCCTTTTTATCTGATCAGTTGGGTCAAGAGCAGGACCCGGAGGGGTATGAGTTTCTACACCTGCATCATCCCCTTGGTTCTCAGTGACTTTCCTCTTCGGGCAATTTCGAGACTCATGGCCAGGTTGCCCACACTTATTACACAGTCTATTAAAGGCATAACAAGTCTCTTTTATGTGACCCAAACGGCTACAGTGGCTGCACACTTTTCTGCAGTTCTCACTGGCATCGGCCTGTTTCTCTGTGTCGGCTTTCTTCTCACCGTTGTGGTATCGTTTAGCAGGAGGGTTTCGAGGAGCGAGTGCCTTCTCCGGAGAACTTTGTGGCATAAACTGCTCATTCTGCACCACTGCCTCAAATGCTTGGATGTACGTTTTGCACTCCCGGTTCATAACATCTTTTCTCAGATTATCGTTTAAGCCATTTATGAACCGATATGTGCGGGCTCCCTCATCGGGAATCATCGAGCTAGCGAACTTAGCAAGCTTGGAAAATTCTGACTCATAATCTTCGACGGACATATTCCCTTGCTTAAGTTCGGTAAACTCGTCTTCTTTTCTCTGCCTGATAGCTGGCGGAAGATAATGTGCTACGAATGCTTCCTTGAACATTCCCCAAGTGATCCTACCATCCTGATGCTTGGTGGCTAGATCTATTTTCTTGACTTCCCACCAGTCGTGTGCACGTAACCGCAGCTACATATCTGCACACACCACCCTCTTATTTGTAGGTATTGAAGCAAAGCTAAATAAGCTCTCCATCTTTGCAACCCAGTCCATCACCTTATCCGGCGTGGTCCTGCCTTCGAACTCCGGAGGGTTCAACTTCAGAAACTCAGCGCCTTTAAAGGTAGACTTTCCGGCCGCGCGATGAGGCTCATTTGTTTCTGCTAATCCTGCGTCTTGAGGCATGGTCGGGGCAGTCATAGGTGTTGCGGCGGTTTCCGATACACCACTGTGTGCTACTAGTGTTGTCATAATTTGAGTCAGGGAGTCAAGCCGCTTTTGTTGTGCCAAGGCTCTAGCATCAGCTCGTTGCTGCTGAGCCTCGAATCGTTCTTGTTGTGCAGCATAACGATCATTTTGATTCTGTAGCATTGCAATCAGTCTATCTATTTGATCATCACTCTCGGTAGCTGCGCGCGATGTCTCAGGGTTACCAGCACCGGTTTTTGTCATATTTGCTTTAAAAGAGAGTAGCTTGCATTAGTCTCATAACGTATTATGGACTTATTGCATGGGATGTTGGGTTTTTCATACTCTTAGGGACTTTTCATACTCTCGATTTACTTCTTATAGATTCGAAATCAATTTTCGAAATTCGGGACTTTTGAAATCGCTTAAAAACTTATATCATTTTCGAAAATGATGTTTGAAGAGACCAAGGACGTAAAGCCGTGCTCTGAAACCACCTGTCGTACCCCAATCCCGTAGGGGCCGATCGTCCTCGCTTGGTCCCTACAGAACCGTTTATCCTTGCTTGGGCGCGATGCCGTGCAAGCCTAAGTTGCACTTGCACCAGGCAACGTACCTGCACAAGACACAAGTTAGACGAAAATATACATATATAGGCACAGAGTAAAATGCAGAGAACCAAAGTTAAACACATTTGATAGACACACAAAATACTTTCATTTTATTGAATACTGAAGATTTGGATTACAAAGTGCTTGCTTGGCTGAGTTACAAAATATGCCTTCGAAGGCTTACAACTCTTTTTACATTCCCAAAACTAGCCACAACGCCCATTACATTAGATCCTTGTAGTAGGACCAATATAACAAAACATCTAGTAGAAGAGGAGTAGCCCACTGGAGAGGTAAGCAACGGTGGAAGCAGCACGAACACAGTCCTATGGAAGGGTGCGCACACGCTGGTTCAGGTTCAGGATGCTTGCCAAACTCTCGCTTCCAGTACCTGGATATTTGCCCACAAACGTGGATCAGTACTACCACATGTACTGGTGAGCGACCGTGGCCAAACTCATCTTAGAAATCCACACTAAGTAAAGCATATGAAGCTAGCATTGTTAGGTGGTCTTTCTGGTTGTCTAGTTTCATTTTAACAATTCATGCAAGGAAACATAGACAATATATAGCATATGCATATGATATTTCTTACCCACGGCCGAGCGGTTATCCCTGCAGCAGACACACAAGTTAGTCATAATTTACATATGTGCATAAACTTATGTATCAATCTTCTGATGTCACAAACGATAGCTATGCAAGAAGGTAAACCTAGCATGCGCCCTATCTATATGACGGTCCATGAGTTTCCCTATTATTGGACAATAACACCCCCCAAGATCCCGAAGGACCGGACGTCAGGGTGCTCTCACAATCCCTTCCGGACCGACCGATTCCCAGTGCCCCAGAAACTGATCGAGAGACTATTACCTTGTGCACAAGTTGTCCGAGACCCATGCATGGCAAGCAAACATTTATAAATCAACTCTTAGGATGCACAATATTAGCAAGCATATAACAATCCAATAGCCACACCCCCCAAGATCCCGTAGGATCGGACGTCAGGGCGGACTACTAGACTCATCTTTTTCTCGTTCTTCTTTTACACTTGACACAAACACTAACCATGAATGTTCAATGCACGACATAGTGATGTAACAAGTAAGTAAGGGGCAATATTTAACTAAAGTAAAACAGAACTCTATTTATTGCATGCAGTTCATTTCTTAGCTTATCTTTTTAGGGAGGCAACATTTAGTGAACTAGAGATTATTTTCACTTAGGCATGTAAACTGAAAGATTCATCGAAGGGCCTAAGCCACTCACCAAATGAATCGAACGAGAGGATGGGGAAGCCTTAAGCGACGTTTACTCTTTGGTTATGCGTCCTGAAAATGAAATAATACTTGGTTAGCATACTTCGATCTCTTTCCCTTACGATTCGAAAAGAACGCGCAAGCGAGAAGGTGAAATCATGAAAACCAAGTCATCGAAAGCAACTCAAAACACAAAGCAACACAAAACCAAAAAGCAAAGCAACCAACGAAAACTCTTGGACTTATTCAATAGAAGCCGTTCAATTAATTCGAAGGGTTCATTGCACTTCGTCCGTGTTGATTTGGCGGTAAGGTTTCTCCGAGACTCGATTCTCATCCGAGTCGAAGCAGCTTAGTGTTCCATAAGTAACCGTTCGGAGCGGGGCGTTACATACTACCCCACTGATAAGAAGTTTCGTCCACAAAACTTAAGAAATCAAGAAGGCGATATACGATGCATCAAGAGATCAAAGAAAACAGACTCACCAACATCTTGTCCACTCTCATCACGCTCAATATTTAACTGATATACTCTCGGCCTTTTTATCTGATCAGTTGGGTCAAGAGCAGAACCCGGAGGGGTATGAGTTTTTACACCTGCATCATCCCCTGGGTTCTCAGTGACTTTCCTCTTCGGGCAATTTTGAGACTCATGGCCAGGTTGCCCACACTTATAACACAGTCTATTAAAGGCATAACAAGTCTCTTTTATATGACCCAAACGGCCACAGTGGCTGCACACTTTTCTGCGGTTCTCACTGGCATCGGCCTGTTTCTCTGTGTTGGCTTTCTTCTCACCGTTGTGGTATCGTTTAGCAGGAGGGTTTCGAGGAGCGAGTGCCTTCTCCGGAGAACTTTGTGGCATAAACTGCTCATTTTGTACCACTGCCTCAAATGCTTGGATGTACGTTTTGCACTCCCGGTTCATAACATCTTTTCTCAGATTATCGTTTAAGCCTTTTATGAACCGATGTGTGCGGGCTCCCTCATCGGGAATCATCGAGCTAGCGAACTTAGCAAGCTTGGAAAATTCTGACTCATAATCTTCGACGGACATGTTCCCTTGCTTAAGTTCGGTAAACTCGTCTTCTTTTCTCTGCCTGACAGCTGGCGGAAGATAATATGCTAGGAATGCTTCCTTGAACATTCCCCAAGTGATCATACCATCCTGATGCTTGGTGGCTAGATCTGTTTCCTTGACTTCCCACCAGTCGTGTGCACGTAACCGCAGCTGCATATCTGCACAAGCCACCCTCTTATTTGCAGGTATTGAAGCAAAGCTAAATAAGCTCTCCATCTTTGCGACTCAGTCCATCACCTTATCCGGCGTGGTCCTGCCTTCGAACTCCGGAGGGTTCAACTTCAGAAACTCAGCGCCTTTAAAGGTAGACTTTCCGGCCGCGCGATGAGGCTCATTTGTTTCTGCTAATCCTGCGTCTTGAGGCAGGGTCGGGGCAGTCATAGGTGTTGCGGCGGTTCCCGATACACCACTGTGTGCTACTAGTATTGTCACAATTTGAGTCAGGGAGTCAAGCCGTTTTTGTTGTGCCAAGGCTCTAGCATCAGCTCGTTGCTGCTGAGCCTCGAATCGTTCTTATTGTGCAGCATAACGATCATTTTGATTCTGTAGCATTGCAATAAGTCTATCCATTTGATCATCGCTCACGGTAGCTGCGCACGATGTCTCAGGGTTGCCAGCACCGATTTTTGTCATCTTTGCTGCATAAGAGAGTAGCTTGCATTAGTCTCATAACGTATTATGGACTTATTGCATGGGATGTTGGGTTTTTCATACTCTTAGGGACTTTTCATACTCGCGATTTACTTCTTATAGATTCGAAATCAATTTTTGAAATTTGGGACTTTTGAAATCGCTTGAAAACTTATATCATTTTCGAAAACGATGTTTGAAGAGACCAAGGACGTAAAGCCGTGCTCTGAAACCACCTGTCGTACCCCAATCCCGTAGGGGCCGATCGTCCTCGCTTGGTCCCTACATAACCGTTTGTCCTCGCTTGGGCGCAATGCCGTGCAAGCCTTAGTTGCGCTTGCACCAGGCAACGTACCTGCACAAGACACAAGTTAGACGAAAATATACATATATAGGCACAGAGTAAAATGCAGAGAACCAAAGTTGAACACATTTGATAGACACACAAAATACTTTCATTTTATTAAATACTGAAGATTTGGTTTACAAAGTGCTTGCTTGGCTGAGTTACAAAATATGTCTTAGAAGGCTTACAACTCTTTTTACATTCCCAAAACTAGCCACAACGCCCATTACATTACATCCTTGTAGTAGGACCAAAATAACAAAATATCTAGTAGAAGAGGAGTAGCCCACTTGAGAGGTAAGCAACGGTGGAAGCAGCACGAACACAGTCCTATGGAAGGGTGCGCACACGCTGTTCAGGTTCAGGATGCTTGCCAAACTCACGCTTCCAGTACCTGGATATTTGTCCACAAACGTAGGTCAGTACTACCATATGTACTGGTGAGCGACCGTGGCCAAACTCACCTTAGAAATCCACACTAAGTAAAGCATATGAAGCTAGCATTATTAGGTGGTCTTTCTGGTTGTCTAGTTTCATTTTAATAATTCATGCAAGGAAATATAGACAATATATAGCATATGCATATGATATTTCTTACCCACGGTCGAGCGGTTATCCCTGCAGCAGACACACAAGTTAGTCATAATTTACATATGTGCATAAACTTATGTATCAATCTTCTGATGTCACAAACGATAGGTATGCAAGAGGGTAAACCTAGCATGCGCCCTATCTATATGACGGTCCATGAGTTTCTCCATTATTGGACAATAACACCCTCCAAGATCCCGAAGGAACGGACGTCAGGGTGCTCTCATAATCCCTTCCGGACAGACCGATTCCCAGTGCCCCAGAAACCGATAAAGAGACTATTACCTTGTGCACAAGTTGTCCGAGATCCATGCATGGCAAGCAAACATTTATAAATCAACTCTTAGGATGCACAACATTAGCAAGCATATAACAATCCAATAGCTACACCCCCCAAGATCCCGTAGGATCGGACGTCAGGGCGGACTACTAGACTCATCTTCTTCTCGTTCTTCTTTTACACTTGACACAAACACTAACCATGAATGTTCAATGCACGATATAGTGATGCAACAAGTAAGTAAGGGGCAACATTTAACTGAAGTAAAGCAGAACTCTATTTATAGCATGCAGTTCATTTCTTAGCTTATCTTTTAAGTGAGGCAACATTTAGTGAACTAGAGATTCTTTTCATTTAGGCATGTAAATTGAAAGATTCATCGAAGGGCCTAAGCCACTCACCAAATGAATCGAACGAGAGGATGGGGAAGCCTTAAGCGACGTTCACTCTTTGGTTATGCGTCCTGAAAATGCAAAAATACTTTGTTAGCATACTTCGATCTCTTTCCCTTATGATTCGAAAAGAACGCGCAAGCGAGAAGGCAAAATCATGAAAACCAAGTCATCGAAAGCAACTCAAAACACAAAGCAACACAAAACCAAAAAGCAAAGCAACCAACGAAAACTCTTGGACTTATTTCAATAGAAGCCGTTCGATTAATTCGAAGGGTTCATTGCACTTCGTCCGTGTTGATTTGGCGGTAAGGTTTCCCCGAGACTCGATTCTCAACCGAGTCGAAGCAGCTTAGTGTTCCATAAGTAACCGTTCGGAGCGGGGCGTTACAGGCCGGCCTAGCAGCATCATTGGTTGTTCTCTTAAAGAGATGACACTCAATTATGATAATAGGAAGAGAGTTATTATAGGGTTATGTCCTAACTTCAACTTTAATGGATAAAGATTGGGGAAACCCTTTTATAGACTACGCTACTTATGAGATTCTTTCAGAAGATCCGAAAGAAGCCACTTCCATCAAAAGAAGCTCACTCTGATTCTACTATGATGCCTCATCTAAGATATTATATGGTCACTCTTACGATGGATTTGTCACAACCCGCACCCGATGTATGGGTACGAGTACGTGGGTACATCCAGCCTACGCCACAGTACTGACAGTATAATGCTGTCTAGGTCAACAATACTATCTAACATCTCTCACAATATATATATATATATATATATATATATATATATATATATATATATATATATATATATATATATATATATATATATATATAATGTACCTGTCAAGATATCTCAACTCCCAAATGGAGGAGAATATGATAATATGATAATGATAAACAATATTCAATCATAATAACAAACTAGAGGAAGATCTGGTATGATATGGAATAGAAGAAAATAAATAAAGTCAAAAATATATCACAAGTCCAAGTCTAATTTAAACACAAGACATCAAATAATAATACAAAGCTAAAGTTTAATTAACATAAACAATATCATGAATGAACTAAATATGCCACATCAACTGCTGGTACTAACTCAACAGGCTCTATGGGTGATAACTCAACTGGCTCGCCATCCTGTGGTCCATAGTGCGTAGGATACCAGTCCACTAATGAATCATCTAAAAAATATATCCAGTCAGGATCAGAGCGAAGTATAACCCAAATAGAAAATCCAATAATTAACATAAACTTTGAAACAACAATAGCAATAAAAATAAATAGTAAAAGTAACTGAAATAGGATATATCACGAGAAGAAGCATCATGGTAAATAATAGCAAGAACTGAGAACAATATGGTAAGGAACAATAGTAATGAACTTGAATAAAGGAATCAATGTACACAAATCTGCCTTAAAATATTATTAAGATAATATGATCGGCTTGGGCCTAATACGGGCTATATATAAAAGATGAGATAGTGTGATCACACGTGAGTTACAGAATCTACTAACTATCACGGGCTACACTAAATCATGGACTATAAGGTATGATCACATATCCACTAATACTTTTTTGACCTCCGACTAGTACACGGATCTAAATCATGAAATATTATAATACGTATATCACAATGCATGGTCTATAATATCATGCACTATGATCACGGTCTATATAATTACTAAGATATTACGGTAATCACTGAGTAATCACGAAGCATGACACGACGATCACTGAGTAACCACAATAATAATATATCATGACCAAGATCCACGTATACCAATCTGTGAAACCATCATGTCAAGAATCAAATATCCCAATACTAAATACATGAAACATATAGACTATTAAATAAAAAAACTATCGGAGAATGTACTTGTCTATGGTCCAGAGCAACAAGTATGTCTCGATATCCGAGCGGGTGTCACACGCACCTATATAGAAAATATTATGTCACTTGGTATAATGAATGAGAAATTAGTTCAATGCACTAAATATGATTTTTTTAGGTCCCTATTAGGTCATACTTAGCCCAACTAGGTCAAACTAGTCATTATAAGTCAAACTAGGACACTAACTAGCTAACTCTAGCTTATATTAGCTATACTAGGTTATTACTTAAGTTTCTAAGTCAATACTAGTTAGTTATATCTATTTTAGTAATAACTTAATAGCTAAACTTGCATTACCTTAACACTATTACCTACTCACCTACCCAATACATTAGTTATTAGATTTATCTTAACTCTCCTCTTACCTCACTGTGTACCAATATCTTGATACCAATATTGCATCTTGATATCTCAATTTCCCTCACTAACCTATACCAACTAACCAAATACTAATACCCAAATCAGTATGGTTTCACTGATACACACTTATTAGTGTATTTACACTGATACATACCCCTCAAATACTCTACTGCCATTATTCTTCATACAACCTTTACCCCCACTGACAATCACTGGCACCCTTCTAATGCACACTAGTACACAATTCTCTCAAGAACTGACCTCAGTACAGTGCACTCCTCCTATAGCACTGATACTACTCTATCTCTCACCCTCTCTGATACTCTAATTGCTACTAATACCTACTTACTGCTGAACTTCTTATACTGCATATACTTAGTCTCTAACTGGAAACAACATGCTCTCCATCTACTGCTATACCATACTAAGCCTAATCTCAGAAACCCCTTCCTTACTACTATGTTACAACATAAAATGTTGCTACTGCAGCTTGCTATTACTATTGTTGCATTTTACAGTTATTGTTGATGCATCTTGTTGTTACTGCTGTTGCATCTTGCTATTACTGCTTCTGCATCTACCTCTTAGATGCTGCTGCTAACACATCTTATATGCTGCTACTACAACATCTTATATGCTGCTGCTACGACATCTACCCCCTCCAACCCGAGCCATCGCAGGAACCCCCCTTACACTAACACCACTATAAAATACTAACACCACTTCCCCACATTAGCAACAACATCAGTTATCACCACCCTCATTAGGATACACACCTCCTCTATATATATAAATACATATATCTATACACACACAATAGGATATATATATATATATATATATATATATATATATATATAAAATTAATGTATATATATATATATATATATATATATATAATACACAATTATATTGAGTGTACCAAGTGCACACTAAAGTATTGTATCAAACACTTGGCATGCACATATGAGATACTCTATGATACGTAGCTAAATGAGAGTCAAAACTCACAATAACCATTCCTATATATCAAATATACTATTTCATAACTAATGCAACTTGTTACAATAGGAATTAAAGAGAGTTGCACAAATCAACCAAAATGAATTTCGTATCACAAAATACAGTGATATGCTCTACTCGTATCCAATTATGAATACGTATCTAGTCCCACAATCCCATTCTAGGTCGAATTAGATCTAATTGGTCTCATGATACACACTTGATGTGTCAATCTTAGAATTCCACCTAATTGGACACAAATTACTATGTAGAATTCATAATACAAGTCATATGAACCTATTTCTTGATCCTATGGTGGCCCTAAGCCAAGGGATGATTCATAATGGTTAAATATATGAATTAGAGTCTAAATGTCACGACCCGCACCCGGTTTAGGGGCACGAGTGCGTGGGTACGTCCAGCCTACGCCGCAGCATCGGCGGTAGAACGCTGTCAAGGTCTTGATACTATCTAACTAATGTCACGCAAGCATCCAATCTCCATTAGGAGGCACGGATGACACAAATAAGATGAACATATACTCAATCACAGGATTACAGCATGATAAGATTTCGAAACAGAAATTAAAATTAAACACAACACAAGTCCACAAGTAATATTCTAACTCAACAATATCCAAGAATCATCAAAATGCCGGAGACAAATCCGGTACCAAATAGTCTACTTAAGGAACTAACAATAAATAATAATTTCCGGCTAGGCCTCCTGGAATCACAACTACTACCAAGTCTGCAGCTACTCACCATATGGTCCATAAAGTGTCGGACAGCGGTCCTCTAAGGCATAGTCTGGAAAAATATTTCCAGTCAGGAAGGAGCAAAGCAACACTCTCAAATAACAGTTCCATTAATTGATAATGTCTATAATACAATAAAACATGTCATGCTAGCTACTGAGAAGACAGTGAAATAAATGCAATGGCAATTTAAGAGAGATAGGCAATGTAAAGAGACAGGCAATAGGCAATATGATATAGTCAGTGCATGTATGGAAATAAAAGAACAAGGAACAGTATCATATACGGGTGATATAGTATATGATTTAAAATAGGGAACTGTAATCTATTCTAAGTGTTTGAAATAGTAGTTTCAAAATGTGATCGGCTTGGGAACATGTACGATAGCTACAAGGCCTGGCTAATCATGGGTGAAGAGCATGATTAACACTTACAATTTCTATACTACAATAAGAGGTTATGATCACATTTCTTACTAACTACTTCCCCGCCCCCAACTAGTACTGTGGATCCAACCATGACACGTCACGATACACGAGCAAGTCAAGTCTATCATGTACGATGTCTAAATATACATGTCGTGTACAATGTCAATACGATAATCAAGATAACATCTCATGACTGCAGATCCAAGCTATACTAGTCCGTGTAGCACAGTGTCAAAGATTCAGATGTAACATTTCATGATTGTTGAACTTATAGAAATTATCAAGAATTGGAAATTATCAGAGAATGTACTTGCCTCGGGTCCTTAGCTGGTAATTATGGTGTCCTGTTCCAGAGTATTCCTTGGGTGAACCAACAGTCCTAAAAACATATCACAATAACACTTGTATCAGGGGCTATACTAACACACAATAGAAATACACTGGCCTTAGGGCTACGCTAGGTACGGTAGGGGTCATCTACTAGATAGGCCAACCATAAATATATTAATATCCCTTAATTACAACAATAGCTATAAGTATAAATATATACACTTTAAATAAAACTAATACCTGTATGTACATACAACCATATCTCCAATTAAATATAACTACAAAATATACATGTATATATTATAAAAATATACTAAGGGTTTATACAAAAATATACCTACACATATATATCTATGTCAATTGAACAATAAAGATATATATATATATATATACACCAAAATAGTACGTATACTATTATTTTTATATACTAATTTATACCAATTAAATTATACAATACTATATACAGATGAATATACCAATTAAATATATATTGAAAATATGCTAAATATATATATATATTTAAAATACATATAGTAGAACACGTATTTATATATATCAATCATATATATATAGAAATATTAAATGTATTTACAACATATATATTTGATATTATATCAAGTATATATATATATACAAAATATATATATATATACCAAACTTAATTATAGAATTTATTTAAATACATACATACTCATACAATTAAATACTAATAAATAAATACCCAAATATGTTTATACATATATATATAGGTACACATATTTATACCAAAATAATACATTTTTAATACGCATTTCTATATGAAAATACAATGAAATATTCAATATATATCATTTAAATATGTATCTATATACATATATATTTATCTCTACATATTAAATATATATACAAATACATATACTATTAAACATTAAATTAAATACATATTTATACCATTTATTCAAATACATACAAATACCTTACATTAATACAAATACATATACTAAAGTATACATATACATATACTAATTATAATAAAATATACAAAGTATATATATATAAAATGCATCAATATACATATACAAAATATGTACTTATACATATATATTAATACATACATTTACAAAATATGTATACATATATACATTATAGTGAAAACACCCACAATACATTATACAAGGTATTTATATATATACCATACTAATATATATTAAACATTAATTTAAATTTCATAATTACATATACATGCTAATGTATCCATCTACTTATACAAAATTCCTACATACATTATATATATATATACATATATATATATATATATAAAGAAAGAGGGAGAGGGGAGGAAAGGAGGCTCACTGTGATTGGGGTTGCCGGCCGCCGGACTCGAGACCGCCGGAGCAGTCGCAGCGGAAGAGCGGGCAGCCTGCAGCGGTCGGAGAGGGATGGCTGGAACCGTGGCCGGGGTAGAGGAGATGAGGGTGGGGAGTTGGATGGCTGCCGGTGGTGGTGGTGATGGTGAATGTTAGGAGCAGCGGGAGCCGGAGAGCTCGCTGACCGGAGCAGCAGAAGCGGCGGCGGCAGCAGCAGCAGGGAGATGCGGGCTGCGCCGGAGCATTCGGAGCGGGCCTGCCGGTGCAGTGGGGCGCCGGAGTCGGAGTGACAGGGGGCCGCCGCCGGGCTGGAGTGCACAGGTGGAGGGAGATGGGAAGCTGGGCTGCAGTGGCCGCCGGACGCGCACAGCAGTGCCGCCCGGTCGGGTTCAGTCGCCGCGGGGAGCCGCCGGGCTTGGAGGCTCGGCCTGGAGCAGCCGCCGGGAACAGTGGATGATGGGGGGGAAAGTTGAGGAACAGTAATCCCCCCCTTAACTCATTTGAATTCAAAAATTAATTTCAATGAAAAAAGGAATTCAATAAGGAAGAAGAAGGAAGGGAAAGAGAAGAAGAAGAAAAGAAATGAGAAGAAAGGAGAAGGAGAAAAGAAGCTACATACATATGAGAGAGGGGATGTGGGGGCTTGTAAGGAGGTGGTGTTTTCTAGGTTGCCTAGGGATTAGGGTTTGAGGGTACAAGACATTAAATAGGGAGAGAGAGGGTGTGATGGAGGGTTGTGATTGCATCCCATGAATGGGTGGCCAGGATTTCATGAAGGAAATAATTCATGTAGGGATGAGGGTTTTTAATTAAAAATTAATAGGCTCCCTCATTGGTTTAATCAATGGGTGTTGACACCAAAAATGCCAATTTGCAATTTAACCCCCTTAAATTTGGGAAATTGCACAAACACATAAAATGACGAAAATTTGGCGGGCGATTCGGGGTCCGGTGTTTTGTAGGGTCAGGGGGCACTGTAAGATGGGTATGGGCTGAATTTGCAGGGCACTGGAATTAAATTGGGATTTTGGAATCAGATAAAATAGTATCCTCAATTTAAATAGAAAAAAATGCAAGTTATGTTCAACAATTAATTAGGAGTACTTGGAGCCAAGATCAGGTCAGGTCATCAATACCAATATTGAAGAAGACTCAGAAAAGAATATTACCCTAATTTGGGTCGCACGAAAAATAGGTCAAGATGGCCTCCAATTTTCGATTGGAACGCACAACGATACAAAAATAGGAATTTAAAAATAAACGTCCGCGACGATTTTTGTGCGGCCAGGAATAATGCACAGGGAGCATAATTATGAGTTGCAAAAATAGCAGAATTGAAGGCGGGCATGGCTAGGATAAGATTGTAAAATTTGTTGGAAGACAAAAGCTAGGGTAGTGCTCCAAATATCGAAGCAAAGGCAATGCGCAAAAATATTAAATAAATACAGTAATTAATTACAATCTCCAAATATTAAATTCTAGATAAAATAATAAAATCCAGAATTCTATAATTCGGACAGGTGGTCATCTACTGGGCTTCTAGGTCTAGTCTGCTAGCTAAAATAAAATAATTAACACTGCATATAATTATATATTTAATTACACATCGCACAAAATTATTTAAATCAAATACACTATCATGCAATTTATTTAATTATAAATACCATAATATTAAATATTGTAAAAAGTCGAAAATACCCCTGTTTTCGGAATGTGGTAGTGACAAGTCTACCCACCTTAAAAGAATTTCGTCCTCGAAATTTAAAATCCTCGAAGTAGCATTAAATCATACACACTATTATTCCCTCGATTAAATTCATCAACCACGAATAATCCACAAGGTCTTTTCACAATTCAAAATTTTAAAATTATTGCATAACCTGAAAATCCTCGAAATAAAATCAAAGTCCATTTATCAAAAATTTCCTGAAATTTTTAGTTACTAATTCAATACTCGGAATTTAATATCCACTCCTCAAATTACTCAACAATATGATATTTAAGGATTCTCCAAATGTGACATCCAAATATAAAGTTCTAAAATTCATAACTTGCAATTAAATAAATACATTGATAAATCTTCCAAAATTTCCAAATTAATAACCAACTTAAACATGTCATAATCTTTCCTGGAATTAATTAATCATAAATTCTGCCATGTTAAATTATTGGCCCTTTATTTAAATCAATGTTTATCCTCGAATTTTTAAATCCTCGATTGTTTTATTTATTTATTTAGTACCATCAAAATTAAATTTCTCAAATCATATAATCATGAACTACTCCATATTGTTATTTCACAATGAATTCTTTCAAAAATTCCATAAATGTCATATCCCTAAAATCTTCAAATATAAATCAAGTCCCATTCTTATCACAATATCCTCCAAATTTTAAACTAATAACGAAATACAAGAATTTAATATTCAATCCTCTAATTGAAATCCAACCAATGCATATTTCAAAAATCGAATCTCGTCCCAAATTTGAATTTAACACTAATCCATTTGTGTTCTTATTGCTCGATTTTTTTTTTTCACATAATATGTAACGATGTAATACTTATGAAACCTCCAATACAATATTCAAAATATAAGTTCACAACTTGCAGTCCAATAAATATATCGATGGCCTTCTTAAATTCCTCAAATCATATGATAAATTCAATCATTTCATAATCTTCTTAAAAATCAATGATTTAACAAAACTTAAATTCCCAACTCTTTATTTAATATTTTTCTCAAAATTTTAGGCACCTTGTCTCTCTTTGTCAAGTCATAACCTCTTCGTTAATCTTTACTACAGTTAAATCCTCAACAATCAAGTCTAAGAGAATTCTACCTACAACCATACAACATGCAACCTAAGGGAAATATGTATGATCATGGTGTCTTTTGTCATGGTATTGCAGTCTCTGTATCAGGGGTACTACTAACTATATTATAACAAGAAATCATGCATGCAACTACGGTACTAAGGAATCAATCAATCAACCAGAAAACAAAAAGAACATGAGGAAAGAAAGAATCTGCTAACATATTACTTGCAATATCTTCTAACATAATCATAGGTCAAATGATGCATGTAAAGTTTGATACATCTATCTCTTTAGGTACCACACTCTACTACAAGCATACTCACTGCTAGCTTCCTTACCTACTGCAATTGCTACTAGTATTCTTATCACTCAAATGCATATCAATTTCAACACTCTATACTAAGTACTGCTCTCTCTAATACAATCTTAGATGGACACCCAAGTCAGTGGGCAGTGATATCTCAATTATACTCAAGCCAACAGATCCTTACACATGCATCTTACCTACTTATATTATAATATATCTCTCTCACTATAAGATTTTATCCTCAAATAAAATTCCTCAAAATAACTCCTTGAATAAAATTTAAAGTAAATACATACACTTTCCTCAAGGTCAATTATTTAAATACTGAATGAAACTTAATCACTAAAAGACCCTTACAGACTTGTCTATGTTCATCAAATTGAATCTGAATTCCTCAAAAATAAAATTTTAATAACCATATTTCAACTCCTCAATTTTAAAGTTTTGCAATTCATTGAAATCTTCAAAATAAAATTTTTATAACAATCTCAATCTTCTCAGAATTCAAAAATTTGAAATTCATTTTCAATCCTCAAATTAAAATTTAAATCCACCTTTTGTAGTCTAATAGCTCTAATGTTAATCCTTTTCACTGTCCTCATTGACGGGCATCATCAAATAATACCATAAATCAGTCTATAAATTTACCTTAATATGAAATCAACCCTACAATGAAACCCAAAATCCTAACTTAATACCTAATCAATAACAACAAGCAAATTCAACATCAATAAGTGAGAATGGACGGAACAAAGGAATGATTTAAATTGGAAATTTTAACAAGGAATCCTTAGAGAATGTGAGTTCAAAAGAACTGGATTGAGGACGGAAGGTATCTTTACCGCTAGTAAAGAAGCGATGGAACAAAGTCCTGGAATAACAGAAAATAGATAAGTCTTGAGATGATACTTTAAGAACCAATTTAAGATACAACCTGATAATCATACACGTCTGTCAGAAATCATGACACACAGAATCCCCGCCACGCCAGTAAGCAGAGATGCAATAAACGACAGGTTCCGTAACTAAGGTATGCAACCCTATAATCATGTCATCTAGAATCCTCGCCACGCCAACCGGTATGGCTGCGAGAGACCCTAAGTTTCATAACTACAGTATGTACATCCAAGTCAGGTTCCTACGTTCTCGTCACGACAGCTAATATGGCTGCGATAAACTCTAGGTTCCATAACCAAAGTAGACGTTTTACCTTTCTCACTGTCCTCATCAATATATGTCATCAGATGATACCATAAATTCTAGTCCGTAAAATTCATCTCAATATGAAATCAAAACTCCACAACGATATCAGGAATTAAAGTTAACAACTGGTCAACAAGGATCAAACTCAATATCAATAAGTGAGAACGGAAGAAAACAAGGGGAAAGGATTTAAATTGGAATTTATAATGAGATTCTCAAGGGTCATCCCAGGAATCTCTCAAATAATTTGTGATTGAGTATCCTCTCTCATCCTAGTATCCTATGTCCTATATCCTATCGCAGGCACGCAGTAGTATAACAAGGATGCCACACTACTACGACATCGCACAACTAGCGAAGTCTAACCTGCATGGGCCACCACTAAAAATGTGTCACGACCCGCACCCGGTATAGGGGCACGAGTGCGTGGGTACGTCCAGCCTACGCCGCAGCATCGGCGGTAGAACGCTATCAAGGTCTTGATACTATCTAACTAATGTCACGCAAGCATCCAATCTCCATTAGGAGGCACGGATGACACAAATAAGATGAACATATACTCAATCACAGGATTACAGCACGATAAGATTTCAAAACAGAAATTAAAATTAAACACAACACAAGTCCACAAGTAATATTCTAACTCAACAATATCCAAGAATTATCAAAATGCCGGAGACAAATCCGGTACCAAATAGTCTACTTAAGGAACTAACAATAAATAATAATTTCCGGCTAGGCCTCCTGGAATCACAACTACTACCAAGTCTGCAGCTACTCACCATATGGTCCATAAAGTGTCGGACAGCGGTCCTCTAAGGTATAGTCTGGAAAAATATTTCCAGTCAGGAAGGAGCAAAGCAACACTCTCAAATAATAGTTCCATTAATTGATAATGTCTATAATACAATAAAACATGTCATGCTAGCTACTGAGAAGACAGTGAAATAAATGCAATGGCAATTTAAGAGAGACAGGCAATATAAAGAGACAGGCAATAGACAATATGATATAGTCAGTGCATGTATGGAAATAAAAGAACAAGGAACAGTATCATATACGGGTGATGTAGTATATGATTTAAAATAGGAAACTGTAATCTATTCTAAGTGTTTGAAATAGTAGTTTCAAAATGTGATCGGCTTGGGAACATGTACGATAGCTACAAGGCCTGGCTAATCATGGGTGAAGAGCATGATTAACACTTACAATTTCTATACTACAATAAGAGGTTATGATCATATTTCTTACTAACTACTTCCCCGCCCCCAACTAGTACTGTGGATCCAACCATGACACGTCACGATACACGAGCAAGTCAAGTCTATCATGTACGATGTCTAAATATACATGTCGTGTACAATGTCAATACGATAATCAAGATAACATCTCATGACTGCAGATCCAAGCTATACTAGTCCGTGTAGCACAGTGTCAAAGATTCAGATGTAACATTTCATGATTGTTGAACTTATAGAAATTATCAAGAATTGGAAATTATCAGAGAATGTACTTGCCTCGGGTCCTTAGCTGGTAATTATGGTGTCCTGTTCCAGAGTATTCCTTGGGTGAACCAACAGTCCTAAAAACATATCACAATAATACTTGTATCAGGGGCTATACTAACACACAATAGAAATACACTGGCCTTAGGGCTACGCTAGGTACGGTAGGGGTCATCTACTAGATAGGCCAACCATATATATATTAATATCCCTTAATTACAACAATAGCTATAAGTATAAATATATACACTTTAAATAAAACTAATACCTGTATGTACATACAACCATATCTCCAATTAAATACAACTACAAAATATACATGTATATATTATAAAAATGTACTAAGGGTTTATACAAAAATATACCTACACATATATATCTATGTCAATTGAACAATAAAGATATATATATATATATATATATATATATATATATATATATATATACACCAAAATAGTACGTATACTATTATTTTTATATACTAATTTATACCAATTAAATTATACAATACTATATACAGATGAATATACCAATTAAATATATATTGAAAATATGCTAAATATATATATATATTTAAAATACATATAGTAGAACACGTATTTATATATATCAATCATATATATGTAGAAATATTAAATGTATTTACAACATATATATTTGATATTATATCAAGTATATATATATATACAAAATATATATATATATATACCAAACTTAATTATAGAATTTATTTAAATACATACATACTCATACCATATATATTTGATATTATATCAAGTATATATATATATACAAAATATATATATATATACCAAACTTAATTATAGAATTTATTTAAATACATACATACTCATACAATTAAATACTAATAAATAAATACCCAAATATGTTTATACATATATATATAGGTACACATATTTATACCAAAATAATACATTTTTAATACGCATTTCTATATGAAAATACAATGAAATATTCAATATATATCATTTAAATATGTATCTATATACATATATATTTATCTCTACACATTAAATATATATACAAATACATATACTATTAAATATTAAATTAAATACATATTTATACCATTTATTCAAATACATACAAATACCTTACATTAATACAAATACATATACTAAAGTATACATATACATATACTAATTATAATAAAATATACAAAGTATATATATATAAAATGCATCAATATACATATACAAAATATGTACTTATACATATATATTAATACATACATTTACAAAATATGTATACATATATACATTATAGTGAAAACACCCACAATACATTATACAAGGTATTTATATATATACCATACTAATATATATTAAACATTAATTTAATTTTCATAATTACATATACATGCTAATGTATCCATCTACTTATACAAAATTCCTACATACATTATATATATATATATACATATATATATATATATATATATATATATATATATATATATATAAAGAAAGAGGGAGAGGGGAGGAAAGGAGGCTCACTTTGATTGGGGGTTGCCGGCCGCCGGACTCGAGACCGCCGGAGCAGTCGCAGCGGAAGAGCGGGCAGCCTGCAGCGGTCGGAGAGGGATGGCTGGAACCGTGGCCGGGGTAGAGGAGATGAGGGTGGGGAGTTGGATGGCTGCCGGTGGTGGTGGTGATGGTGAATGTTAGGAGCAGCGGGAGCCGGAGAGCTCGCTGACCGGAGCAGCAGGAGCGGCGGCGGCAGCAGCAGCGGGGAGATGCGGGCTGCGCCGGAGCATTCGGAGCGGGCCTGCCGGTGCAGTGGGGCGCCGGAGTCGGAGTGACAGGGGGCCGCCGCCGGGCTGGAGTGCACAGGTGGAGGGAGATGGGAAGCTGGGCTGCAGTGGCCGTCGGACACGCACAGCAGCGCCGTCCGGTCGGGTTCAGTCGCCTTGGGGAGCCGCCGGGCTTGGAGGCTCGGCCTGGAGCAGCCGCCGGGAATAGTGGATGATGGTGGGGAAAGTTGAGGAACAGTAATCCCCCCCCCCTTAACTCATTTGAATTCAAAAATTAATTTCAATGAAAAAAAGGAATTCAATAAGGAAGAAGAAGGAAGGGAAAGAGAAGAAGAAGAAAAGAAATGAGAAGAAAGGAGAAGGAGAAAAAAAGCTACATACGTATGAGAGAGGGGATGTGGGGGCTTGTGAGGAGGTGGTGTTTTCTAGGTTGCCTAGGGATTAGGGTTTGAGGGTACAAGACATTAAATAGGGAGAGAGAGGGTGTGATGGAGGGTTGTGATTGCATCCCATGAATGGGTGGCCAGGATTTCATGAAGGAAATAATTCATGTAGGGATGAGGGTTTTTAATTAAAAATTAATAGGCTCCCTCATTGGTTTAATCAATAGGTGTTGACACCAAAAATGCCAATTTGCAATTTAACCCCCTTAAATTTGGGAAATTGCACAAACACATAAAATGACGAAAATTTGGCGGGCGATTCGGGGTCCGGTGTTTTGTAGGGTCAGGGGGCACTGTAAGATGGGTATGGGCTGAATTTGCAGGGCACTGAAATTAAATTGGGATTTTGGAATCAGATAAAATAGTATCCTCAATTTAAATAGAAATAAATGCAAGTTGTGTTCAACAATTAATTAGGAGTACTTGGAGCCAAGATCAGGTCAGGTCATCAATACCAATATTGAAGAAGACTCAGAACAGAATATTACCCTAATTTGGGTCGCACGAAAAATAGGTCAAGATGGCCTCCAATTTTCGATTGGAACGCACAACGATACAAAAATAGGAATTTAAAAATAAACGTCTGCGACGATTTTTGTGCGGCCAGGAATAATGCACAGGGAGCATAATTATGAGTTGCAAAAATAGCAGAATTGAAGGCGGGCATGGCTAGGATAAGATTGTAAAATTTGTTGGAAGACAAAAGCTAGGGTAGTGCTTCAAATATCGAAGCAAAGGCAATGCGCAAAAATATTAAATAAATACAGTAATTAATTACAATCTCCAAATATTAAATTCTAGATAAAATAATAAAATTCAGAATTCTATAATTCGGACAGGTGGTCATCTACTGGGCTTCTAGGTCTAGTCTGCTAGCTAAAATAAAATAATTAACACTGCATATAATTATATATTTAATTACACATCGCACAAAATTATTTAAATCAAATACACTATCATGCAATTTATTTAATTGTAAATACCATAATATTAAATATTGTAAAAAGTCGAAAATACCCCTGTTTTCGGAATGTGGTAGTGACACTAAATTATGGAGTGGATTCAGAATTTACCTATTGGAAGATGTATTACCAATGAAATGCTCAATGGACACAATCTTCTTGTCCATTCCTCCTCTTTTAAGTGCTCATTGCAATCCAAGCTTACTAAATATAAGGAATAATTATGGAGGGCTATATTAGGAAGCTTCTAATTCTATATGAACTAATCTATTCTCCTTAATTAATTAAGAAAATAGGTCTAATGGGCCTAGTCTAATGTTAGGCTCAATATGTCATGATAATCCAATGGATCCACTAATGACAAGTCTAAATAAACATAGGCTAGCCCACTAACAATTAGTAAATAACATAACATAATATAATTAATTAGTAGCATAATATATAATACTTAATCACTAAATAATAAATATGTTAAATGACAAGAATGTCCTCATTTAGAAATATGATAATGACATAATTGCTTCTACGTTGTCTTTCTATCCCTGAAGTGAGGCAATCACTCTGTGTGGATAGCATCTGAGGAGCACATCAGTCGGGTCCTAAATTACAAGACCGTCTCAGGAGAATGGGTTATTATTGGCTCACAATGGTGGCATATGCCATAGACTACGCCCGTAAATATAGATCATGTCAAATTTATGCTAATTTTATCCACCAACCAGTAGAGTTCTTATACCCTACAGCTACCTTCTAGCCTTTTGAAGCTTGGTGAATGGATATTATTAGTCCAATCATCCCTTCTTCTTCTAGAGGACATTAGTTTATACTTGCAATATTACTTCTCCAAATAGGTAGAAGCAGTCCTGCTTATAGAATTTAAAATGTCCAAGGTAATTAGCTTCGTCAAACACCATGTTATCTATTATTTTGGTATTCTACGGAGGATAATACATGTCAATGGGAAGCATTTGTCAATCAACCATTCTATCAATTCTGGGACAAGAATCAGATCCAGAATATAGCATTTACGGCCTACAATCCAGCAACCAACGGCTTAGCAGAAGCCTTCAACAAGACCATAATCAAATTCCTTACAAAGTTTGTCTCATTCAACAAATGCGATTGGAATAAGAAATACGGGGAGTATTTATTAGCTTATCGTATAATAGTTCAAACTCCAACAGGTTGTATACCATTCTCTCTGGTCTATGGATGTGAAGCGGTTCTTCCACTAAAAATCCAAATACCTTCTCACAAAATAGTTATTGCTAATAAGCTAACTATAGAGAATAATGATCGATTACTCCTGCTAGAATTAGAAGCATTAGATGAAAAGCACCGGTATGTACAACAACGCATTGAACTATACCAAGCATGCGCATTTCAAGAGATTTTAATCGAAAGGTCAAGGAAAGACTATTCCAGGTCGGTGAATTGGTCCTTTCAATGAGGAGACCTATTATCACAACCCATAAGAGCAATGGCAAATTCTAGGCTAAATGGGAAGGTCCTTTTGTGGTGGAGACAGTTTTCTCCAAAGGAGCCTACAGGCTTTCTATGCCTAATAGAGATTTGATAATTATGCCTATTAACGCCAAATTCCTAAAGAAGTATTATGTCTGAGCATGACATATTCTTCTCTATCTCCAGCGGATTAAAGCAAGATACATTTTGTTTAATCTCCATCAACTCATAGCCTACACGTCCTTTCAAACTATTACCTATTTTTTTTTTTGAATAAGACATGGGTAATAGGTCCTCAAAGTTCCCCAGCGGAACAATACTCAATCCAACGCAACACTCTCATTGAGATCACCTAAATAATTCTTCCGAACCAAAATATTTCATTCTTAAAGCCCAGTTGTTTTAAGGATATCTTATTCCTGATCCCCATTTGGGTTAGGAATAATATCACATATTTATTCACCAGTCAATAAGTGTAATGTGATTCACGTCCATATTACCTTTGAATCATATTTCATTTATTATCCTCTAAAGAGGAGATAATGGTTCGCCCTTGAACTACACTTTCTTTTCTTTCCCGGTAGAGTAAACTAGTGAACTATAACGTACACATCATCTCTGATAGTATTATATTCTATAAAAGTTTGTCATTTGTACTTAGCACGAGTATGCCTCGAGTGATACATCTACCAAATACTTCCACTAAATTATTCTGCCATAACCATAATACCTCTGAGCAAATACATATTCAATGGGTCTCGATTTGATAGTATCACTAAGGTAAACAAAATTTCTTTACTGAAAAAAAAAAGAAAATAATAATGTTGTTCCGGGGATTCCCATGGGCGCACATTTATCTGATTGACAAAAAATATTGCATAGTGTGCATGACCAGACAAGTTGCAAGAATGCGCGCGATAAACCGCACAATCAATTTATACGCATATCAGTAGGATGGCAAGGGAAAGTCAACATAATCAGTCTTTTCTGGCGCACTTCAACCAATGCCTTCATTCAGCAATATGCATACAGCACAATGAAGTCAAAACTAAAATTTTGTTGATGCTAAATCATGATTACATATAATGGAGATCTACCACAGCTTCATTTTTATTCTAAAAAAAATTATGATTATACATATAAAAATCTATTACATCTTGATTTTCAAATAATGGGGATATATCACAGAGCTATCCCCATCTTTGTGCGCCATCTGCTCTCGATGCAGGTAAACTAAGGCGTAAAAGAAATTGGCTCCTCAGTGCAAACCACAGTACATGAAAAAGAAATCCATGCTACGGACGAGGATTCTATAAATGACTGGGCCTATTTAAATTAGCACGGTCCCATTTCATTCAGACTCAATGGAGGACATGGCGAGTCGAACAGAAGCAGTTCCGCTATCGCCATCCAACGCCACCACTAGAAGCACCGGTTGGGATTCTAATCCCAACCCTGTAATTAGCATAGGGGCCATACTAAGAGAGTGATTCCAACGAGCTGGGTTTGAAGACAACAAACAGTCTTCTAGGTAATTTGTTTGTTCAAAATGAACGACAAAGCCTATGATATCCTTCTATGCTCCATCACACAAAGAGCTCAGCGGCAACGATCTCTAGACGAGCCTTCCACCCATCATTGAGAAGTGTTTCCTCTTGCGTCTTCTCGACGGACAGCAAAGCCGATGGAGCCATACTACTATGGTCATTTTTGTAGACTCACACTTAATAGTGGCTATGCTCAAGTCTCATAGCAAGAAAGAGATAAGTCTGGGAATGCATGGTAAAGTTTTACTTCTATTTGTCAGAGAAGATATGCCAAGTATGGCATAGCTCTCAAAAATTATTCCTAAAATGATGCACGTATCTCCGAAAAAGTCTTCTGCGTCTCCTCAAAGACCGTATCAAAACCAAAAAAGTAATACAAAGATACGTGCATGTCATCCATGTCAGCAAATTCATTAGGATTCTGTCCAGTGTGCGCGCACAAAATAAATCAACAAATTTTATGCTTCTAATTTTGAATTCATCTGAACGAATTTAAAAACTTTGAAGGGGTCTTGTAGAAGCATAAAAGTGCGACTCAGGTAGATGGCACCATTTTTTATAAATAAATCCAACAGTAGAAAAATGATGCACTTTCTACTTGTTCCAGAAGAAAGATGCACATTTCTTACTTTGGCGTACTTTCCATTAATTTAAGAGGATTATGCACTATTCAGAAAGTAAAAAAGTGGCACACTTTATTAATGTTATGAAAGATGGCACACAAATGATCTTCTCTCTCTCAATATTTAATGCATCATACTGCCAACTGACAAAGGCAGAAATCGAATAGTCATAGGTCATTGTTACTGCAGAGATACGGCTCGCAGGTTGTCATTTACCGACCAAGCCGCAGTCCATTCTCTTCAAAAGTGCGCCTCAGTTTCATTCTCCTCAAAATTGCACCACAGTACCATTTCCTTCAAAAGTACACCATAGTTCCATTTTCTTCAAAAGTACGCCATAGTGTCATTTCCTTTAAAAGTGTGCCATAGTGACATTTTCTTCAAAGGTGCGCTGCAATGCCATTCTTTTCAAAAGTGCGCCTCAGTGTCATTCTCCTCAAAAGTGTGCCACTTGTCATTTCTTTCAAAAGTGCGTCTCAGTGCCAATTCTCCTAAAGGGTGCACCACAGTGCCATTTTTTGATAAGTGCGTCGTACTACCAATCTTACTAAAAATACGCCAGTCTCCAGACGACTTCAAAAGTGCGCATACTATCATAACCGATAATGAGCAGTTACGAATGCATGTCTTACATGCCATACTTCTTGTGAAAGGTGTATAAATTATTGTCTCCCACGACCTATGCTTTCCTCTTATAGGAAGCTATATGTCAAGTAGGTAGCAAGTTGTGCACCCACTCATCCCGAACGTGGGATGTTAATCCACCAAAAGTGCACGCATAATGGTAAAATAGTGTTGACTGTCCATAGTGTGTGCATAATGGTAAACTGTGTTAACTGCTCCTAAACGCTATAAACACACATAAAGAGGGACACATAAGGAGACAAATAGAGAGAAATGGGCTATAATTCTCAAGTCTTTGAAATTTAAGAGCAGAATAAGAGAAATAGAAGCTTCTCGTTCCATTATTACAGAGTTTTCTTATTTTTCAACTCTCTAAGTTGTTTACAACAATCTTCAAGTCTTTAAAATTCAAGAGCAGAGTGAGAGAAATAGAAGCTTCTCATGCCATTGTGCCAGAGCTTTCTTATTGTTCAACTCTCTAAGTTGTTCATAACATTCCTTACATTTACCTGTCGTGTGCATTTCTTCATAGTCGAGTGATCCAAAGTGTAAAGTGATCGTTTGCAGATTAGATCTCTACAGCTATACTTCTCCAGAATCAATTATACTTAAATTCCTGTCTAGGTTCTTTTTTGTACTTTTTAACAGTTTGTAACACAAAATTTTTCTATAAACCTTTTCTTGCAAACATAATTATGATCCTCGGGTCTGTACGGAACCATGTTAGGGTAATATTAAATATCTGGCTGCCCGCTGCCTTCACCTGTAGACTTTTCAAAATTTATGCCAGTCGTAGGTTTCTCTCTAGGTCCTTAATCAAATCATCGGCGTACAAGATCACCTCTGTGCCCTTGATGTCCTCGGGCCCTATCCTCTTGAAATCAATAATGTTACCCAGCCTCGGCTGCTGCTGGGCGGGATAAGGTGGTACCACCTGTGGCTGAACTATATCAACCCTCTCTACTGGTGCAACTGCTAGCTCATGGGCATTTTCTATCCCCTACCTCATCGTATCCGACTAGCGGTGCTAAGCCTTCGCCTGGGCCCTCTAGGCCTCCACCATATCTCAAAATAGCACAAACATCTATGCTGCATCGACTGGTGTTGGGGGTAGTAGAAACTCCTCTAAAACTATAAGCACCATTATTTAAACTAGAGGTGAAGCACCCCCAAAAGCTGTTGCTGAAGTCCCCACTGGACCGGTAAGGCAACCCTCTAAGCTGGAGGAGGTGGAGCAGTAGCTGCTGCTATCTTAGAAGGTGGAGAAGTAACCGATCTCGATGATACTGTGCTAGAGTGCTGGGATATGGTCTTCGGCGGTATCCTGAAGATAGATTCAAAACAAATGGATCAATAGTGGGTAAGATACGATATCATCAAAGAATGACAGCTATATTTCAAAGAAAATAAATATTCAGATTGATAAGGATAACAAATTCAACAGATTGGATATATTCTTAGTTGTGATTGAATATTCTCTCGTCCTATATCATATATCATATATCATATATCCTATAACAGGCTTGTAGTAGTACAACTAAGCCGTTATACTACCACAAAATTGTACTATTTAAAAATCCTAACCTGCATGGGCTACCGTAAAAATATTTCACGACCCGCACCCAGTGTAGGGGCATGAGTACGAGGGTATGTCCAGCCTATGCCGCAGCATCGATGGTAGAACACTGTCTAGGTCAACAATAATATCTACATATATCGCATATAATATATAAGGTACCTGTCATGCTATCTCAACTTCAAATGGAGGCCAATATGATAATATGATAATTATAATCAATACTCAACCACAATATAAAACTAGAGGAAGATATGACACGATATGGAATAGGAGAAATAAAATACAAAGTCATAATACATCACAAGTCCAAGTCCAATAGCCTAATCTTAACACAATGGTCTAAAATATAATACATGCCAAAATATCTAAAATAAGACAAATACAATATCATAAATGAACTAGCTAAGTCTCCTCGACTGTTGGCAATAGCTTAACATGATCAATGGGTGCTAACTCAACCGGCTCGCCATCATGTGGCCCATAGTGTGTAGGACACCAGTCCTCTAATGAATCATCTGAAAAATATATTCAGTCGGGATTGGAGCGAAGTACCACTCAATAGCAGTTCCAATAATTGACAGAAACTATGAAGCAACATTAGCAATAAAAATATATGATGGAAGTAACTGAACTAGTAAATATCACAAGGAGTATTATGGTAAGTAATGAAAATAAACTGAGACAATATAGTAAGGAACATCAATGTAATAAACTAGAATAAATAAAATATAATAATAAAATATGCCTTAAAATATTAGTAAGATATGTGATCGGCTTGGGACTAACACTGGCTATAAATAAAATGGGAGCTAGCTTGACCATACGTGAGTTGCATGATCTGCTAACTGTCACGGGCTACACTAAACTATGGGCTATAACGTATGATCACATATCCATTAATACTTCTCCCTCCCCCGATTAGTACATAGAAGCAAATCACGACGGAGCTAGCTTGACCACACGTTAGTTGCATGATCTGCTAGCTATCACAGGCTACAATAAATTATGGGCTATAAGGTATTATCAAATATCCATTAATACTTTTTTCTTCCCCCAATTAGTACACATATCCAAATTATGACACGTTATAAAACGTAAATCACGATGCACTGTCAATAATATCATGTACGATGATCACGGTCTATATAATCATGAAGATATCATAGTAATCATTGAGTAATCACGAAGAACGACATGATAATCACTGAGTAATCACGATCAATAATATCTCACGATGGGGATCTACGTATACCAATCCATGTAATAATGTATCAAGAATCAAATATATCTTAACAATAAATAAATGTAACATAGAGACTATCAAATAAGAAAACTATTAGAGAATGTACTCGCCTGAAATCTGGGGTAAAGTAACAAACAATATTGTATCAGTGCCTCAAAGACCTATATATGGAATATCATGTCAACATAGTATTTTGGAATGATAAAGAAATTAAACTAGTTAATTTCTAGGTCTCAAGCCTTTTATAGGTCAAACTAGGTTTTAAAAGTCAACTAGGTCAACTCTAAGTCAAACTAGTCAATTTTAGATACACTAGTATATACCTTAGTTTCTAGGTCAATACCTTGCTAAACTAGGTTACCCTTGCTAATAGCCAAGTTATACAAGTTAATACTAGTTATACTACCTAATATTAACTAATACTAGGCTTTGCCTCATAAGTCTAGATACTTGGTATCATAACCCCATATATATATATATATATATATATATATATATATATATATATATATATATATATATATATATATATATATATATATTATATGTACATAAGTGACAATACCGTAGCTCCTATATTATAACCCCTAATACCATAGTTAATATCCATATTTAACCCATTACCCTAAACATGGACTCATTATCTTAGATACTTGATAACCAATACCCATAAATACCTGGAACCTATATCACTCATTGGTCACCTCCCATCTTGGTACTGTTATCAACTCAATATAACATCACCCCTCACTTATTACTGACTACAACAAGCAGTTCTCAGGCATGCACTCCACCTGACCCACATTCTAATACTGATACCCATTGTTATTCTTCCTTACCTAGTAATGCACCCTAATCTGACACTCAAGCACACCAAGTTATACATGGCTAAGCAACACACTCAGTTGGGCCCTGTATTTGTATACTCAGGTATACCCATTCTATTTTCTCCAACTGCTAACTCAAGCACCCCTATACTGCACTGAAGATTGCTGCTACTGCCTGTAGATCTCTGAGCACAGAGATTCACTTGCAGTAGCTCAAGATTGATGTTGCACTCAGACATGTGAATCCCCCAACTGTTATATAAATGATGATGATGCTTCCTATATCCACAACCTACTGCCATTACCCGATACAAACCTATAGTGGGTCAACTGATACACTCCTAGCAACAACCTACACAAGCAGGGCTTGCTGTCGAGTTGGTGAAACTGCCCCCTGCAAACTGGAAATAGTTTTCTGCCCTTCCCTCGAGTACACCTGCACATTCCTCATCTCACTCACAGTGCATCATCTGGGTACTAGCTCCATGTTATTGATACCTCTATAATTCTTTCATTCACTGTCATATACTCAGGACAACACTCCCGATGATACTCATATAAAGTATCATACACTTAATAATTCTTACTGATACCAGGCACTCCTCAACTGTCTACAAACACATCACTCATGATAGGGATTACACCCGAGCTTGCCTGGCCCGACTGTGCACTGACAGTAATTGGTTTCTGTCACCACTAATATGATGTTGTATACACACACTCTATTGTATACTACATCACAACTCATATACATACATTAATTAATATATATACCTATATAAATACATATAACCACTATATATATATATATATATATATATATATATATATATATATATACATTTAGGCATTCTAACAAACACTTAATGGGATACTCATGATACGTGTCAATCGAGAAGCCAAAACTCCCAATTCTCCATAATTAACATTCACACATATCAAATACACCTATACATAACTAATACAACTAATTACAATAGAAAATAAAGAGTAATTACACTACTATGCACAAATCCTCCAAAATGAGTTCTCGTATCATAGCGTATCATAAAATATCATGATACGCTCTACTCTTGTCTAATTGTGGACAAGTATCTAGCCCCACACAACCCATACAAGTCTAATTAGACCAAATTGGTCTCATGACACACACTTAATGTATCAATCTCGTAATTTTTCTTAGACCAAATTGGTCTCATGACACACACTTAATGCATCAATCACGTAATTTTTCCTAATTGGGCACAAAAACCTATGTAGAAGTCATAATAAAGGATAATTAAGCATAACACTTCTTCCTATGGGTATCCCTAAGCTACGGAAGAGTTTCTAATGATCAAATAGAGTCAAAATTATAGGAAAAATTAGAATTTTACTTATTAGGAGATGGATTCTCAATAAATTGCTCAAATGGACATAATTAGGACACAAGCACCGAGCCAATTTCTCCTTCTCCAAGTGCTCATTGCAATTCAAGCTCCAATGCTCCTTAGATGATGTAATTGGAAGAAAATAAAGGTGAATTAAAGTGAAATTGGTGGAGGGATAAAGTAATTTGGAAAAGAACACAATTGGGGATCTAAAATGAGTGAAGTAATAAAGTTGAGTGAGAGAGAAAGACCCCCTTATGTGGCCGGCCCCCTCTAGCCCCTCCTTCAAGCAATTAACATTGTCCAATGTGCTCCTCACTAGCTAGTTATGATATTTAATTAGGAAGGACTGTATTAGGAAGCTTCTAATTTAATAAAAATTAATTCTAATCTCTTTAATCAACTAAAGGGGATAAGTCTAATGGGCCTAGTCCAATATTGGGCTCAATGAGTTATGACAAATTCTAATTAGGTCTACTAATATCAAGTCCAAATAATTAGGCTAGCCCACGCACTACTAAATAAATAACACAACACATAATAAATAATTTATAGTACAATTAATAAATATTATACTAAATGATAAAAATACCCTCATCTAAAAATGTGGTACTGACACTTAGTCAAAAATGGTACAACTAAACTTCTAGTTTTAGTTAGAAACTCTAGAAATTAACAAATTCTTGATTTTAGCTAATAACTAATTTCTAAGTAAGCTTAATTAACAATTATCCTTTGGGTTACTAACTATTCACTAATTACTAACCAATGCCTGAGCTTATTATTTATTGAATTAATCTTCAAATATTCTAACCCTTACTCATTGGCCACTAACTATCAAGTTTTTCATCCTCTGGCCTTCGGTACCAAACCCATTAATTGTACTGGCCCAAATGCAACTCCGGGTCCCTAGATTAGTGTCTGGACTTACTTCTAACCTTAAAACTGTTGGTACTTTACACCATTCAATTGGTAAATTATAAGGGCACTGCACATTTTACTCGGGGCTAGCCCATTTCAAAATTAGAAAAAATTACAAGTTTGCCATCATGAAAGTTACTCGGGGCTAGCCTACTGTAATACTCAGGACTGTCAAAATTTTGACAGTCCTACCACTTGGAAGGACTGTCAAAATTTTGACAGTCCTACAAATAGATAGGACTGTCAAAATTTTGACAGTCCTACCACTTGGAAGGACTGTCACAATTTTGACAGTCCTACCCAATTTGTAGGACTGTGAAAATGTTGACAGTCCTACAAATTGTTAGGACTATCAAAAATTTGACAGTCCATTTCCCAAAATTACAAGTTTGCCACTCGGATAGTTAGTTGGGGCTACCCCACACCAAAGTATAAAAGTCAAATAGGTTTCTATTTTTGGCATTCCACCTAGACTTAAGAAACCCTCATTCCACCAAGCCCAAACCTAAATTTGGAAATAGCTAGTTGTGGTTGGAGGAGTATTTTACTTTGGTGATACCCCAAGGAATATTCTTCCGGTATGTCTTCGACAACCTACGTTGAATAAGTTTTGCAAATGTGCGAAAAAGATTTAGTTTATTTTGATTAATGTAGGAACAATGCATAAAAAAATGTTCGATGACGAAGTCGGATCGTCCAATTCATTAATTATGCACTCCGGACGTTCCGAAGTACAAGTTGGTTGTTCCGAAGCACGTACGGTACGTAAAACGACAACCCTAATTTGACAGTCATGAGTTAGGACTGTAAACATTATACAGTCCTATATAAATATAGGACTATCAAATATTCCACAGTCCTATATAAATATAGGACTGTCATAAATTTGACAGTCCTACGTAAAAGTAGGACTGTCAAAATTTTGACAGTCCTATATAAAAATAGGACTGTCAAAATAGTGACAGTCCTGGATAAGTATATGAAGTTATTAATTTTTATATTATTTTATATTGGTTATAGGACCAAGCTTATTCAGATATTGTGGTACATCCTGCTGTTGGTGTTGATGTGGATGATATTTTCTCATCGGATATTGAGTTTGCAAGCCATGAAGAAGCATTAGAGTGGTACAGAGAAGTTGGGAGACGACATAACGTAGTTATTGTCATTGCAAGATCCATCCGATCTCGGCCGGGCCAAAAATATCTTGAGCTTGGATGCGAAAGAGGAGGTGTGTTTAGGCATCATAAAAAGAAGGGTGTTGTTGAAAAAGAAATCCCTAAGAAAAATGTTGGGACGAGAAAATGTGGTTGTCCATTGAAGGTGTTGATTGTAAAAGTTAAAGATGTGAAGTGGATAATCAAAGTTAAGAATGGAAGACACAATCATCCTATTCCAGGGACACTTACGGGTCATGCCTACGTGGCACGGTTGAAGGAGGATGAGAAAAAGTTGGTTGAAGAAATGTTCCTTTCAGGAGTTGCACCGAAACAAATATATTCTACTGTGTGACAAAAACAAGATGGAAACAAGTCCACTATGAGGACGATCTATAATAGTTTGTTTAGAGCGAAATGCAATAGTATGAAAGGAAGAATGGCGATGCAGCAAGTATTAAAGTTGCTTGGGGAGCATCACTACGTGGAGTACCATAGAAGACATCCATAAACTGATGAACTCCTTTCATTGTTTTGGGCTCATCCTGATTGCACACATATGGCTCGGTCCTTCGCAGACGTGTTGGTCCTTGATTGTACATATAAGACCAACAATTTCAAGATGCCTCTTTTGCATGTTGTCGGGTTTATGTCTACGGGAAAAATATTTACAGTCGCTTTTTGTTTTATGAAGAGTGAGACAGTAGAGGATTACACATGGGCGTTGAGGAAACTACAATCCCTTTACACATGTTACAAAGAGCCATCTGTTTTTGTTACTGACAGAGAATATGCGTTGATAAATGCTATAGATATTGTATTTCCTTATGCGCATAGACTACTATGCACTTGGCATATAAATAGAAATATCCATGCTCAATGCAAGAAAAAATTTGAAACTGTGGACGATAAAATTGACATGCTTCGCTTCGAAGAATTCTACAGTGATTGGAGTCTTGTATGGCGAGCAAATACTACAGACAGTTATGACGCAGCATGGTACATGTTCCAACAAAAGTGGGAGCCAAGTAACCCGACATGCATATCTTATATCAAAGATACTTGGCTAAGACCACATAAAGAGCAATTAGTCTTAGCATGGACCAACATGGTGAAGCATTATGGCACGGTCACTACGAACCGGGTCGAAGGGGCACACTCATGTTTGAAAAGATATCTACGCTCATCGGTCGGTAATTTTGTCTCTGTTTAGCAATCGATTCATTTGATGACTATTGCCACGGTGAACGATATTGTAGCATCATTTGAGATGAGCCTCAATATTGCAAAGCATGAATACAAGCAAGAACACCTCTTGGATGGTTTAACTCATGTGGTATCTCATAAGGCCTTGGGGTTATTGCTTGAGGAGATTCGAAGGTCGAAGTCGGTGGATTATGATCCCGAGGTTTGCGGTTGTTCATATCGACATTCACTCGGACTTCCGTGTGCACATGAAATCAACGAATACCGTCGTGAATCTATACCTATTCCAATAGATGTTGTTGATCAACGTTGGCGACAGCTGTCGATAATGCCGACGGTGGATGTGCAAGATGATTTCTTTGCGTTGCCCCAAGTTAAACTACTTCACGCAAGGTGGTGTGGCGCAACGGAACCGGAGAGAAGATCCATTGAGTTTAAAATCTATGAGATTGCAGTCCCGGCAACTACTCGATTGCATGAGCCATCCGTTGTTTGAACTCCTAAGGGAAGACCACACTCAAGAAAGAGTAGAGCCAAAAAGAAGGAGGAGGAGTCAACTAAAAGAGATCCATCCTTATTTGAACATATCGAACGCAGTTTGGAGGCAAAGTCCGTTGTTCGAACTCCTAAGCTAACTATTCGAAGGGGAAAGAAACAGAAAACGATAGATACAGGCACGACGGAGGGTGTTGAAAACTTTTCTGTTTCTTATAGTCTATACATTGAAAAATTCCTACCTGAGATACGGAACTTCATTTGGTCTATTGATGATGTTCCTGCGGATGGCCACTGTGGATACCATGCACTAGCAAGACAACTAGGCTATTCAGTGGAAGCAGGATGGCGACAGGTTAGGGCAGAGCTGTACGAGGAGTTGGAGTCGCGACTAGCCTTCTATATCCAGATACTTGGCGAAGAAATTGTTGGGGATTTGTTGGCAGGCATACCTTGTACGGAAACAGTTACCGGACCAGAGCATTACATGGATGTCCCACCTGCTGCTTACATCTTCTCTAATAGGTATAAGTTACCTATTGTAATTATCTCACATGGTATTAACAATACTTTCTTTCCAATGTGTGCCCCCCCGGTCGAACACCGAGTATCCAATCTATGTTGCATTGGGCTTGTCGGACAACACTTCGTCATCCCAAGGTTGATCGGATAACACTTGTGCAGGTATATAGTTTAGCGATTTTGTACCGCGCGGAGGAGTTATCATTTGCAAAGTTCGCCTTGGGACAGTTTGGACGTAGCCAAACTGACGTAGCACTCTATCCGGCATATAAGCCTCCTTGATTTCATGACAAGTGATAACACCGTGATATAAGGCGACTGGTTGCAACGGACGGGTAGTCTGTCGTAAATCACGGTATGGATCCCATACAATCTGTACTACATAAAATTAAATATATTGTCATTTAGCATAACGTAGTAAATTAATACCAATTAAGTACAAAATTAGGTCTATATTCACCTCTTCTGTCGTCATATCTTCGAGTGCATGGCGTAGAGCGGCCAATGTGTGAGAACGTTTGGCATCTTCTTTAGTCGGCTTCCATCGGCACATTCTAGGCAGGTTCTCGTCATACCCTTGGCTCAGCTTCGCCCGCTGCAGGGTTGGAAAGTGCTCGTATATCCATGCCTTCACGTTACCGAAAATATATTAGTCCAAAAATAAACAACACAAATTTAATTTATGTAAACAAGTTGACAAAGATATATCTATACATGGAGTAGAGTCTGGCATCCGGAAATTGTCTTGAACCCACACTGGATGCCGCACCAAGCTCGCGGTAAAGATATGCCAGTATACCGCTTCCCCAAGAAATTTCGTCCACCGTTTCAATGTTGTCCAAATCGATGAGATATTTGGCATTTATGGACGTTTCAGACTTATCGGTAATGCCGACAGCGCCTAAGATGAACTGCATATATCCGCGGGCCACATTATCGCTATTATCAATTTCGGGGGCCGGCTCAGCGAATATCTCCTCCAAATATTTTAGAGGAAGTCCATAGGACTTCTTGAATTCTCTAAGACTAGTAAAACTAGTGGAATCAACTCCCAGACACCCTGATACATGATCCACAATATTGTCGTAATAGTCGATGCTGGAGTCATCAAAAGTATGATTCTGCATGGGACGACCATCAACCCTAAGTCCTAATATATGATGGACGTCATCGAGGGTAATCGTAACTCCCCATTGGGTAGATGAAAAGTGTTGGTCTCTGGATGCCACCTTTCTACAAATGCTAAAATCAGTGCATTATCCACCGTCGTATATGAGTAGCTAGCCAAATATTGTAGACCGGTGGAACTGATTTTTGCCTTCACATTATCTTCCAATAATGCATACCTCCATGTATTGCATTTTTTGCCATGGTTGATCACCGTCAACAAACGACCACTCTCCTGAAAAGTCAACAATTGGATGAAATTAAACCTCCATGTAAAATAAACTTTGAACTTACAACTATATATAAATTTATCATAACGTAATGTACTTACCGGATTGTTCCATATTTGGTATGCAATATGGTTTTCGATCGACGGTAACATAGAGCAACCGTTTGGACGAGTGTCGACTCGACTATCTGCCTGCTCAGAAGGTCCCAAACCATCAGTAGGCCAATTTTCGAGAGTTTGTGGAAGACTCTCGACAGGACTATCTGCAGGCTGAGAAGGTCCTGAACCATCAGTAGGCCGATTTGGAACATTTGGCATGTCCTCATCGGAGGAGGAAGAAGAACCGGAAGAACTAGGAGGAGCACATCTCTTTGTGGCAATCTTCTTCGTCAATGGACGTTTTCTCACTTCAGGGCGTGCCTCGCCCTCGCGGATAGTGACGCCTTGCGAAACTGTGCGTTCCTTACGCATCGACGCAGTAGGGCGTCTTCTCATTTCTTCATCCACAGTGTCCTTTCCAGGGACATGACTATAAGACAAAAATTAATGTATACAGACAAAAATTAATTTCTATTTTAACATAATAATCTCATTTTATTTTCAGGACTGTAGCCATTTCTACAGTCCTGTAAGTATACAGGACTGCAGATTTTTCAACAGTCCTAATGATTTAGGACTGTTGAATTTCCTACAGTCCCATATAGATTTAGGACTGTAGGAATTTCGACAGTCCTATATATATATATAGGACTGTCGAATTTCCTACAGTCCTAAATCAGTATGGGACTGTAGGAAATTTTACAGTCCCGCTCGATACTGCTCGACCATGTCGAGCAGTCTCGACATTGTATGCCCTAAAATCATGTTTCGAACGACTTCTATGCCTAAACTACATCCTAGACTCCCCCAAGGACTAGTATGCCCTCATTTGAAAGAAAATAACTCAAAATTTTCAACATGCAAGAGGATTTCTTAAAACTTTTGGACAATTTTTCAAATACAATAGCACAAGGAGAATGAGGATTTCTACCTTCGTTCTTTCGAGACTTTGGGAGCCATCGAGAAGGAGGAGGACGACAGCGGAGATCGCCCGGCAGGAGGGGGTCGGCGGGAGGGGGGAAAGCTCCGGTCGGGGGGAGGGTTTGGGAGGGTTTGGAGAAGTGGGCTAGTGTGAGTAAAAACTTGGGCTAGTGTGAGTAAAGGTTCCTCTATAGTGGGCTAGCCCCAATCCTGGGCTAGCCCCAAGTAAAATTGGCAGTGCCCTTATCAAAAGCCATTCAATTTAACGTAGGTCAAACTCTAGTTCCCCGCTCGAATTGAATTTACCTCGTCTTATTCAGTCTTTTTGGCTTTGAGTCTATATACCAAACTTAATCCTGAACCCACCAGACTATGGGTTTGGCCGTTAATCACATAGCTCAACTAAGACCATAATTCCAACCCATTGTACTACTAATGTTCAAATTTAATCATTTTTGCCAACTCAACAATATCGAATTGGATATGGTAACGTCAATCCAATACTCGTGTATTCTGAATCGACTTCTTGAGCTCTGGCTCAAGCAGCCTGACATACGTGTCAACACGGACACGGGTCTGTATCCAGAAAGGGAACTCTACAACCATTGTACTCATAAAAAGAAGCCAAAAATGTACCTGATATTGAGTCAAGATAACTCAGAATGGAGACGAGACCTAGACGTGTCCGATACTATCTTTACGTATCCAGACACAAATTAAACCCTGGTTGAAATATTTTATCAAACCTGAAATATGCATAACAGAAAGAGGACATTCAGTGATCCATCCAAATTTCTAAGTGATTGAATCGAAGGAAAGTGATCAAAAATGACAAAATTAAGATGATTCGTCATGAAAAGCTTTGGAGAACTCACTGATTCGATAATTCATGATTGATCAGCGCTCAGTCCGCAGTCAGTGATCAACAACCCGTAGATCAATCCCGACGGAGCGAGTCAGAGCTCGAGGTTGAACCAATGGTCTGGAATAATCCCGATCGACGTTGAACCCCGATGATGATGATCTACTCCGTCGACGTTCATCAATGGATCCGGTGTTCTTTCGAAGAGGCTTAAACGCGTGGTGGAGAAGCAAAGCTCCGTCATGGCTAGCTGCTTATGAGCTTCACGGAGGAAGGAGAAGAATAGGGGGTCGAACGGAGGGGGTCGATTGAGATGGTGAAGAATATAGGATTGGGGTCTTTATTTATAGGTGACGGTGATGGAAGCTGGTCGGTGGAGTTGAGGTGGTGACTAGATGTCGTGATCCTTCGAGAAATGTCAGGAGACGTCGGTAAAGGTGCATCGGGAAGAATCTAGGTGTCACTATCCCATTTTCAGAGCAGGATATTTTTTTTTTAATTTGGTTAATTGTGTATTTATCATAAATATTTGTATTAATATTTAATTGTTGGTTATATTATTTTTTTATTAGTTATTTTAGTGTTTTGGCTAGCCTGGACCAATGTCATATCCTAGTGGACCCATGCCAGATCCAACCAACACCCTTGTCAGACTTATTTATTGGCTTAGAATAATTATTTATATTTTTATTAGTTAGTTGGAGTGATTAGGAATTTATTTGAGTACTTTTGGAACCCCAAACCCATACCCCAATTAGGATAACTTAAATTGGAGGGCATTTTAGTCATTTTACTTAACCCAAACCCATTTTCTAGCTTAGCCCGATCAAGACCAGCACCCCCCCCCTTCATTTCTTTTATTTCACTTCACTTCTTCTTCTCCACTCCTTTCTTCTTCTTTCTTCTTCCAAATTTCTCATTCCAAGTAAGTTTTCTTCACTTTCTTCTCTTCCTTCTTCTATTTTCTTTCATCAATGTAAACCCTAACCCTTTGCTTTCTCTTAACCTAGGTGTGTAAAGCTTATATTTGGTGTTGGAGCTTGGGTTGGAAGCTTGGAAGCTTGGTGTGGTGAATTTGGGACGTTTTGGAGACTTTGGCTTGGAATTCCAACTCCCAAGAGGTAAACCCTAATTTTTCTCCTTGTGATTACTCTAATATAGTGTAATTAGTAGTTTAGAATATTTCTACACCTTAGGACTACCCGTGGGAGGAAGTTGGAGCTTGTTTGGATGTGTTTGGAGACTTTAACATTAAGTTTTGTGTCAATTTTGGGTGAACTCCGAGATTGGCCCAATTTTTGGTATTGCCCTAGGTTAGACGGACCTAGGTAGACGTGCTTGGGTGTCTTGAGGATAAGTATGTGTCTTCGTTCAGACACGTGAGATCGTGTCGCGGAGATTTGGGCATTTTGGGTGATTTGGGAGTTTTTCATCGTCGTAGGTTCTATGTGCGTACGCATTTTTGTCACGGACCTAGAATCGACGAGTTAGCATTTTTTTTAGGATCTAGACATCGATTAGAACTCGTGGGTAAATTTTTGGCCAATTCCGAGTAGGTTTGGTGTACGTTTCACGAGATTTTGCGAACCACACTCCACGTGTTCGTCGAAATGACCGAATGGCCATTTTGAATTGGTTTCTAGGTTTTGGGCTTGTGCGCGCGTTGGTTTAGCTTCAGAGAGTGTGTATTAGAGTTTTTGAGTATATATATATATATATATATATATATATATATATGTATATGTTTTTGGGTGTAGAGGTGAGTGTGGTTGTGTGTGTGTGTTGGTGTTTGTGTATGTGTAGGTGTGTAGTTATATATGTGTGTGTATATATATATGTGTGTGTGTCTTTCTATATATATGTGTGTATGTGTATATATATATGTTTATGTGTGTGTAGTTGTGAGAGTGTGTGAGTGTGAGTGTGTGTTTGTGAGCGTGTGTGTGTGGATATGTGTTTATGTATATTTATATATGTATGAGCGTGTGTGTATATATATATATATTTGTGTTTGTATATATATGTATGAGTGTGTGTGTATGTATGTATATATATATATATATATATATATATATATATATATATATATATATATATATATATATATATATATATATATGTGTGTGTGTGTGTGTGTGTGTGTGTGTGTGTGTGTGTGTTTATATATAGATATGTGTGTGTGTGTGTACCTATATATATATGTGTTTGTGTGTATATATATATATATATATATGGTTGTGTATGCATATATATATATATATGTATATATGTTTGGGTTTATATATATATGTATCAGTATGTGTGTGCTTGTGTGTCGTGGTGTGTGTGTTAGTGAGGTAGAGTGAGTGTTAGAGAGCGAGTGGTAGAGAGAGTGAGCGAGAGGAGCAGCAGCTGCAGCAGCGCCGCGGCAGCAGCGGCAGCAGCGCCGCGGCAGCAGCAGACAGCAATTGTAGCAACAGCAGCAGCCAACAATTGTAGCAGGGCAGCGTTTCAGCAGAAGCAGCGCACGCTCCAGCTAGTTACCCCCTCTCCCTTCTTTTTAGATTATATATATATATATAGATAGATATAGATATGAGTACATATATATGTATGGATATATATACATATACATATATATGCCTGTAGATAGATATCCATATATTTATATAGATAGGTAGGTAGATATATATATATGAGATGAGTATATATGTGTGTGTGTGTATATATATATATATATATATATATATATATATATATATATATATATGTGTGTGTGTGTGTGTGTAGGTAGGTAGATACGTATATGTGTTATATATATATATTTGCTTAGTTATATAGCTAGGTATATATATATGCATAGATAGCTAGCTAGTTAGTAGGTTAGAGGGGGAGTAAGGTAGGTATCTCAATACCTTGAGATACCAAGGTATTGAGGGTAGTGAGGTAAGGTGAGGTAAGGTATTAAGGTAGCCTAATACTAAGTTATATATATATATATATATATATATATATATATATATATATATATATATATATATATATGTTGATAGTTAGTTAGTTAGTTAGAGTTAGAGGGTAAGGTATCTCAATACTTTAGATACCAAGGTATTGAGATAAGTTTGGTATCAGAGATAAGGTATTGAGGTATTTACCTATACACTAGGTTATATATATATATATATATATATATATATATATATATATATATATATATATATATATATATATATATTAGTATATGGTAGTATATATATATATATATAGTTAGTTAGCTAGTGTTAGTGAGGGGTAAGGCTTGAGTATCTCAATACCTTGAGATACTCAAGGTATTGAACGTCGGGGCAAGGTATTAAGTTTTAGCCTAGGATTGAGGTTGTAGATGCTTTTATATATATAGTTATATATATACGTGCTAGTATATATTTTAGAGGGTATAGCGTAGGTTGAGGTATCGGATACCGAGGGAATCCCGGTATCTCAAGTAGGCGAGTTTGAGGGTTTATTAGCTTAATGACCTAGTTTTGACCTAGAATTTCAGGGGCACCCTAGTTTGACCTAGAGTTGACCGTAGTTGACCCGGTTGACCACTAAAGTCAATCTTTGACCTAGTTTTGATCCAGAGTTGACTTTTTGGACCCAGTGTTGACTTTTTGACCCAAATTTTACCGGTTTGACCTGTTCGACCTAGAATAACCCTAGAAGCTTATTTTAGTTATTTTATATCTGTTTAACTCATTAGAACCCTGTTTAACCTTGCTTTTCGTAATAGGTCCTTGTGATACCAGTTCGGATCGCCAGTTGCTCAGGACGTCAGACGAGTACATTCTCTGATAGTTTTCATTATCTGATGATTATTATGATTCAGCTTCTACTATAGTATTCTCTAATTTTTTTGGCACGACACGGACTAGTATTTCTGGATTTATTTACTTACGACACGTATATTTCATGTTTCTGGCCTCTATTCTGGAATCACCTACTGGCATCACTACAGGCATCACTCATGTTTCTGGCTAGACTCATACTTGATTTACGTGTTGGATCTTGAATTCACTTGTACTAGTCGGGGCGGAGAAATACTCGAGTAGACATATAAACATTTCCAACTGGAATTACTGGAATCACCCCCTCTGGTCTAATTTGGAATGATAGCAGTCGCGCACCCAGTGCGCGGTGAGCCATAATTACCCCTAGCCGTTTACATGTAGAAACAGGTATTTCAAAGACACGAATTCATTCTTTCTAGTCTGGACTCTCTTATATTTCTTGCTGGTCTCACTTATAGTTTCTGGACTTGACTCGTTACATGTATTCTTGCAGGACTCACTACATGTTCTTATGCACGCACTTACTCTTAGTTTAGATTTCTTGTATCCTGCAATCATTACTATCTTGCTTCTGATATTCATGCATCTTTACCTTTATGCACCAGTGATATGTATATATTTCTTGTTTCATACTTTATTTCCTTCACCTTGCTACTTGCGACAACTGTTTTATAGTTTTTATCATTTAACTGGAACTGCTGTTAGAGGTGTACTTGCTCCAATCCTGACTGGATATATTTTTCAGAGGATCCGGAGGATTGGTGTCCGACGTTTTATGGACCTCAGCCTGTCGATGGTGCAAACAGGGGCCCCCTAGTTTAGGAGTAATTTCCGGGTTAGTAGCCGGGATCATTAGGACCTCAGTTGTTGTTTTATTAGCTTTTGGTAACGGATTTGTCCCCGGCTTTTGGTTTGAGACTTGTATTGTATATGATTCAGGATTTTATATTATTATTATTATTATTATTGTGGTTTTTAGTAGTTGTAGTTGTTTAGACCTTGTAGTTGTTAGTCTTCTGTGTTATCTTATCGTGCTTAGATTCGTGATTGAGTACTTGCGTTATCATTATAATATTGCTCCTCCGTTTGGAGTTGAGATCTTGACAGGTACCTATATATTGATTGCGTGAGATTGTTAGCTAGATAGTAGACCTAGACAACGTTCTACCACCGATGTTGCGGCATAGGCTGGACGTACCTACGATTCATGCCCAATTTTCGGGTACGGATCGTGACACATTTTTGGTGGTGGCCCATGCAGGTCTCGATTCGCAATTAGTGTGATGTCGTGGTGGTACAACGATTTAGTTGTACTGCTGCGAGCCTGTCCTAGGATATAGGATCTAGGATGAGAGTGTACTCAATCACGACTAGGAACAATTCTAATCTGATTATTCTGAAATTATTTCTTTTAAAATATTACTGTCCTTCTTTGATGATATCGTATCTTGTGCCGTATTGACTTTTTTTGATCTGTGTTCAGGATGCCTCCGAAGACACGATCCCATCGTACCGTCCCAGTAGTTACTATAGAGAGGTCTGCTACCTCTCGTCCAGCTCGTATTCAGGCAGCTGCTACCGCTCCACTCACCACTCCTGCGGTCGAGGGAGCATATGTTTCTCTCGGGGATCCTCCTCTACCTGTCGATCCGAGGACTACCCCAGTCGTTCCGGTGGTACCTCTACCACCTCCTGCATCAGTAGACGCCACGCAGTTGTTTGCGTTCTTCAGAGAGATGATGGACGCACAGTACCGTCAAGTGGATGTGATGAGGCTGGGCATTGAGAACGCCCAGCAAGTGGCCATGATGACAGTGGATAGGGTGGCACAGATTCAGCCACAAGCAGATCAGACTCAGCATCCGAGGCCGGGTAGTATCATTGACTTCCAAAGGATGCAGCCCAAGGAGTTCCGGGGTACAAAGGGAATCTTGTACGCGGATGACTGGATAGAGCAGATTGAAGAGATTTTTCGGCTGGCATAGATTCCAGACAGTATGCAGATAGAGGCAGCGGGCAGTCAGATGTTCGATCTCGCTTTGACGTGGTATCGCACTGATACGAGGATCATGGCACCTGGGCTTACTTGGGAGGCTTTCAAGAGACTTTTTAAGGAGAAGTTTTTCCCAGATGTGGCGCTCAGTGCTTTTGAGAGCCAGTTTGAGACACTCGTCCAGGAGAGCATGCTAGTGGACGAGTATGCAGCGGAGTTCTGCCGTCTGGGCAGATTCGTAGAGGGCTTGAGTGAGGCAGCTAAGGTGAGGAAGTTTCGCAAGGGCTTGGTCATGGCGGTCAAGTCTTTGACTAGGAGCGACCGCGAGACAACTTTCGAGCAGATAGTAGGAGACGCTCAGAGGGCAGAGGATGACTTGGAGCTCAAGTCCAAGAGAGGCAGGGATGATTCAGGTAGTGCAAGTGGTAGTGCGGGACCGGCTAAGCGTCCCTATGGGCAGAAGACAGCGCATCAGGGTCAGGATCAGAGGGTGCCCACTTGTGCCTACTGCAGGAAGGCTGGACACACTTGGGATATTTGTAGGAGGAGGCTGAAGGTGTATCTTTTCTGTGGATCCGCTGCTCACCAGATGCGAGATTGCCCTATTGTACCTCCATTTGGTGGAGCACATGATCGGAGAGTTAGATCTAGGCCATCTGTGGCACAGCATCATGTCCCGCACCAGCAGAGGGAGATACCCCAGCAGGGCAGGGCTTATGCATTGACGGTCGAGGAGGCCGATGATACGGGTGTCGGGTTAGCAGGTCTATCTCTTTGTTCTTCTTCTTGTCCTTTTCCATTCATTGTGGTGTGCTTAATTACTACCTGTTAGACTTTCTTTGTGTTGTGGTAGATAGTGTAGTGACCCTGATTGAGACTGTGATAACACGACCAGTAGGACCATGATCTTGCATGTTGTTTAGGTAGAATTTCTTGACTGTGATTGTTGGGGGTTTGACCTAGAGGGAGTGCGATCGACTTTAAATTTCGAGGACAAAATTTTCTAAGGAGGATAGGCTTGTCACTACCCCATTTCCAGAGCAGGGTATTTTTTTATTTTAATTTGGTTAATTGTGTATTTATCATAAATATTTATATTAATATTTAATTGTTGGTTGTATTATTTTTTTATTAGTTATTTTAGTATTTTTGCTAGCCTGGACCCATGTCAGACCCTAGTGGACCCATGCCAGACCCAACCAACACCTTTGTCCGACTTATTTATTGGCTTAGAATAATTATTTATATTTTATTAGTTAGTTGGAGTTATTAGGAATTTATTAGAGTGCTTTTGGAACCCCAAACCTAAACCCCAATTAGGATGACTTAAATTGGAGGACATTTTAGTCATTTCACTTAACCCAAACATATTTTCTAGCTTAGCCCGATCAAGACCAACACCCCCTCCCCCTTTCATTTTTTTCATTTTACTTCACTTCTTCTTCTTCTTCTTCTTCTTCTTCTCCACTCCTTTCTTCTTTTTTCTTCTTCCAAATTTCTCATTCCAAGTAAGTTTTCTTCACTTTCTTCTCTTCCTTCTTCTATTTTCTTTCATCAATGTAAATTCTAACCCTTTGCTTTTCCCTAATCTAGGTTTGTAGAGCTTAGATTTGGTGTTGGAGCTTGGGTTGGAAGCTTGGAAGCTTGGTGTGGTGAATTTGGGACTTTTTGGAGACTTTGGCTTAGAATTCCAACTCCCAAGAGGTAAACCCTGATTTTTCTCCTTGTTATTACTCTAATATAGTATAATTAATAGTTTAGAACCTTCCTAGACCTTAGGGCTACCCGTGGGAGAAAGTTAGAGCTTGTTTGGATATGTTTGAAGACTTTGACATTAGGTTTTGTGTCAATTTTGGGTGAAATATGAGATTGGTCCAATTTTTGGTATTGCCCTAGGTTAGACGGACCTAGGTAAACGTGCTTGGGTGTCTTGAGGATAAGTACGTGTCTTCGTTCGGAAACGTGAGGTCGTATCGCGGAGATTTGGGCATTTCGGGCAATTTGAAAGTTTTTTATCGTCGTAGGTTCTATGTGCGTGCGTATTTTTGCCACGGACCTAGAATCGACAAGTTAGTATTTTTTTTTAGGATCTAGACATCGATTAGAACTCGTAGGTAAATTTTGGTCCAATTTTGAATAGGTTTAGTGTGCGTTTCACGAGGTTTTACGAACCGCACTCCACGTATTCGTCGAAATGACCAAATGGCCATTTCGACTTGGTTTCTAGGTTTTGGGCTTGTACGCGCGTTGGTTTAGCTTTGTGGAGTGTATTTTAGAGTTTTTGAGTATATATATATATATATATATATATATATATATATATATATGTTTTTGGGTGTAGGGGTGAGTGTGGTTGAGTGTGTGTGTTGGTGTTTATGTATGTATAGGT
>JAYESA010000011.1:105441553-105444185 GCA_036927795.1 Iris macrosiphon
TATACAATAAGAATTATAGAGATAATCAATATAATGGAAACTGTCAGAGAATGTACTCGTCTGGGGTCCTGCTGCTGGTATGAATCAGAGTCCAAGTCACAATCCAAATAGCCTATGTATTACAAACTTACCATGTCAAAAGATAATTTATTTTAATTAATTTAATTCTGGAATAATTACTCTAAAATCCTATTTTAATCTTATTATTCTAATTTTTAGGTTAATACATAAATTTTGTCCAAAGGAACTGAATTTTATCAACTCGAGACTCGTGGCACGCAAATCGAGGCAATCTATTGACCGAAAAGTCAATCGATACAAACTCAACTTTTATGCATGATTTTCTGTAGATTTCAGCATCAAAAACATGCTAGAATTTACGGCTCGTCCGAATTCAAATTTGTTTGGGAATTATGGCACATACAAATTTTGTATCGTGCACCGATGGTTAAATTCTAACCTAGAAGTTCTACAGAATTAACAGTATATAAATACTTCGAATTAAATTCTGGGAAAAATATATGTTAATTATCTCGACATTAGATTTCCGAAACTTTAAACGGTTCATGATTCTGATTCCTGGTTCTCCCGGAATCACGAAAATATTGAAACACGTCTATTTTCGGACATGCTGTTCTCTACGAATTTTCCAGAATTTAATACTCACAATTTCATGAAAAAATTTATATAATCAGAAAGCTAACCTCAATATCGTTCTAACACAAAAAATTAGGTCTCGTTTGGAGTCCGGAGCTATGCGCAATGGCTTCTGGAAGATGAAGGAATCCTAGATGACAATTCTCTAAAAATTGGCTCAAGAAAAACCCTAGAAAATAACTAAACTATTATATATATATATAGGAGAGAGAGTGCAGCCACGGCTCGGAGAGCGCCACGTGGCAGCCATCCACGGCTGCCCGCTCAGATCAAACGGTCGTGGATCCACGCGGCTCGGCTCAGCTGAGTCCGAGTCGAACTCTAACTCGGCTCGGCTCGAGGTCGGCTCGGCTTCACCCGCGGTCGCTGACAGACGGGCCCCGCACTGTTCGCTGCAGGAGGCTGACAGGTGGGCCCCTATTGGCTTTTTGACTGGGCAGAAATAATTACTTTTTGGATTTTCTTTTTTAGAAATTAGTTTTTAATTCAGTTTTTCATAATTAACTCAAAATAAATGCTAAAAATAATCAGAAAATTCCCAAAAATTCTAGAAAATATATTTTATTATTTAGAACCTAAAATAAAAGTTTGGGATATTTTTATTTAATTTATCTAAAAAATAAATTCTTACAAGTCCTAGAAAATTAGGGTTACTAGTTTTTAATTAACTAAAAATTGTGGAAAAATCCCAATAGTCCCAAATTAACCTAATAATAATATTTAAGTAAGAATTTCAGGATACGGAGGTTACGAGTCTACCCACCTTAAAAAATTTCGTCCTCGAAATTTAAGATCCTCAATAGTTGTATGTATTCATTTATATTATTTCTCCATCAAAAATTTAATTCATCAAACCATATAATCATGAAGCAAATTCATATTGTTATTTCACAAACTTTCATAATTCTATAGATATCATATTTCTGAAAATTTCTCAAATTTAAAAATCGAATTCCATTCGTATCACGATCTCCTCAAATTTTGTTGTTAATAATTAAATACTCAAAAATTTAATATCCAATCCTCTAATTTTAAATCCAATCAACGCACATTTATAAAATTTAAAATCTCATCCAAAAAGTTTGTATTCAAACACTAACCCATTAATCACCTTACTCCTCAAATTTTGAGTAAATCACTAAATACAAAATTTACTATCCAATCCTTTAATTAAAATCCAGTAAATACATATTTATAAAATTTAAAAAATATTATCCCAAAATTCGAATTCAACACTAATCCATTCGTGATCTTAATCCTCGATTCCTTTTTCCACACAAAATCAAATAATGTATTAGTTATGAAATCTTCAAATACCATATTCAATATAAGTTCATAACTTGCAGTCCAATGAATATAATGATAATCTCCTTAATTTTCTCGAATTTTAATGATAGATTCAATCATATCTTAATCTTCATAAAAATCAATGTTTTAGCAAAATCATCAATTCCGCCATATTAAATTCTTAACTCTCTTCATTTAAATAAATATTTATCCTCAAAATTTAAGGCACATTGTCTTTCTCTGTCCAGTCATAAACTCTTCATTAATCTTCACTATGGTCAAAGCCCCAACAATCAAAGTCTAAGAAAATTTTACATATAGTCATACAACACACAATCTAGGAAAAATATGCATGATCATGGTCTCTTTTGTCATGGTATTGCAGTCTTTGTCGAGGGGTACTACTAACTACATTCTAGCAAGAGAATCATTGATGCAGGCTATGGTACTAAAAAATTAATTAATCAATCAAATAGACAAAAAGAACAGAAAGAGAGAACAAAATATAGTCTTCTAACACAACCATAGGTCAAATGATGCATCCAAAGTTTGATACCTCTATCTTTTTAAGTACCACTGTTTCTACTACAAGCATACTCACTGCTAGCTCTCTTACCTACTACAACTGTTTATACTATTTTTTTTCTTATCACTCAAGTGCACACCAAGTGCAACACACCACACTAAG